>CM034236.1:34772914-35137914 GCA_019916065.1 Vitellaria paradoxa
AGGGCTTGCCTGGAGTTTAAATCCAACTTACCTTGTAAAGTAAGTGTTCCTATATAAGGTATATTATTCATCTAAGAAAGTTGAAAACTCATCTCAGATGAGGTTGGAGAAGTAGGTCTCCTCTGAACCGAACTTGAATCTGGTTCTTGGCGATAAACACCTTGAGGAATTTGAGAGGAAGATACTCTTAATCCTTGAATTTCTTCAGGAGAAACTTCAGAAGGAGGTTCAGACACTCTATAAGGGTGTTGAGATGTAGTGGATCTAGAATCGAAAGGTTGAGACCTAGTAGATTTAGAATCTACAGATGCTCTGGCTGGTAAAAACCTAATTTTGTTAGTTGGAGAGAAACTAATCTCTATGTCTCCAGTTTCATGCTGGACTATTTGATCTATTTCTTGTTGAGTTGGCTCTATGGGGTCAACTGCTCTTGGAAGAGTCCATTGAGAAGGAAATTGAATCTCATCCCATCTAAGGACTCGATTTGTAGCAAGGTTTGAAGACAATAGATTTGTCTCTATAAAGACAATTTGGTCTTTTAAAGTTATGTGCTTGGCTCGAGGACATAAAGTTCTCAAAAGCTTAAAATGGATTCTATAGATTATGGCTATAGTCTCTGATCCAGGCAAGAAATTATATCCATGCGTCTGGACTCTCAAACTTAAAGCTTTAGAAAGATTTTGATCAGTAAAGCTTAAACTTAAGTTTGGGTACACATTAAAAAAGACTGGTCCATGACACAGACTTGTTTGAATCACTCCCATAAGTGATTCTTTCCAATCTTACATCTAGAATCTGTAAGACTAGCTAGAAGAGGTATTGAGACTGGGTAAAGTCAAGGGCTTAAAGGCAACTTGAACTAACCCTATATGGAGATATTTGTAACCATGCATATATGGTGCAAGGTCAGGAGCTAAAAGCTCTATGTCCTTTAAGGAGGAATCCATAGTGACGGTTTCTTCTATAGTTTTAATTGCCAGTTTAGACTGATCAAAACGGTCTGTGAAACCTAGTTTGTAGATTTCTTTAGGAGCTACTTTAGGAATAGTCCAATCATTATGTTCCTGGATTTTGTCCGGGAAGTCTACCAAAGTGGTATTTTTAGGGACAGCATTTGATCTGTCTGAGCTTATAGAAGCTCGAGAATTAGTTCTAGTAAGCCAAGACATGGGAGAAAATTCTAAGGTGTAGGTGAAGGAAATAAAACTTTAATACTTATGCTTAATTTATCATGTTCTCAGTTCTTACCAAATTTTCTAATTATTCTTATTCTTTTTCCAAACAACGACGCCAAAGGGAAAATACCGGCAACACTCATGCCTTACACTCCCTTACCAAGCGGAAAACATGGAGTAAAAACGGAATAAATAGAAGGAGAAGCAAGGACATAATAAAAGAAACATAAATAAAAAAGTAATATTTCATTCATACACACCTTAGAGGGAAGCAGTTTAGAACTGCATGTACGATAACCAATCTCGTATTGGTTCGTAGTCTTTCAATTATTAGAGTTTTCAGCACTATCTATTTATCCCGATATATTTCTCAACCCAAAAATAAAACCAAAATCATAAATCATAAAATTCATGAATAAATAATCAATTTATTTATTCAAATCCAATTCAATATTTTTTCTTATTTAAGGTTAAACAATAAAATATAAATTTTAAAAATTAAAATTCTGTACTAGAGTAGTTTCAATTCCTCAAGATCAAAATCAATTTAAATCAATTTTTCAATCCGCAAGACATCCACATTTATACAATTAGTCACACAGAAATAAACCAAACCAACTAATCATAAGAATTCATCATATTAAGCCACACATAATAAATTTAATATTTATTTAACTACATTCTTACCTCAAAATAAATATGAAATCTTTTGCAAAAGAAAGGTAGTGTGTCTTCAACCTGTACCTAACGCCACCAGTTGCAACCAAAAAAAAAAAAGAACGAGTTTGCTTTCATTGGGAATGCTGCCAATCCAGCTGCTACTTTGTTTTCGTCTTTCTACTATTTATTTACTTTTTTTACCCTCGAACTCCAGGTATTAGGTAATGTTTTAAAAACCGGACCGTTCATCGAACCAAAAAAGTGACTGGGTCACAGGTTAGTGGTTCAACTGTCGATTCAACTAGAATTAAACTGAGTTGAACCGTGACGTCATAAATATATTTAAATATATAAATAAAATATAAAAAATATGAAAAATTATATAATAATTTTAAAAACTTATGTTTTTTCACATATTCTTCTACTATGTTTTGTTTTACTAATAAAAAATGTCAACAAAATATGTTGTAAAATAAAATCACTTAAAACTAATATATTATATAATAAACCAAGCAAAAATAAGAAACAACAACTATCAGTGGTTTAGTGGGATAATAGTATTTTACCACAAAATAGACCCAAGTTTAATTTTAGGCTGGTGTATATTAGTTTATTTGTTTTACCATTCAAAAAAAAAAAAAAAGCCCAGTTCAATCGGCAAAACTGGTACCGGTTCGCCGGTTCACCAGTTGAACTGGTGGGTCACCGGTTTTAGGCGGTTCAACCTTCTACCGAGTTTTACTGGTTGACCGGACCGTTTCTTGAACCGGTTCCTAGTTCAACCGTTGAACCGACCGGTTCGGTCCGGTTTTTAAAACAATGGTGTTAGGATATATATATACACCAACATAAGTATCATCACAATGTTATTAGGTGGCTTTAGAAGTTTAATAGAAATAAAATACTAAAGCTGCACGTTCTCATCTGTCACAATGATCCTAAAACCAATCACTTCCTATTATATTATTATTATTTTATTATTATTATAACATTTATTAATTTAATGCATAGATGTACATATAATAGTGACATATTATTATTATAACACTTATTGATTTCAATGCATAGATGTAAATAGTGACATTATTTATTTTAAGTTTAGAACTATGTAAAAAATTTTAACCCTCTTTATCCGTAAACGCCCTTTCTTATGTTCTATAGACTTTCTTCCGGTATAAATCTGCATGTAAGAAAATAGTGAAATAAAGCAGTTGGATTTGATATCCAACTAATGACTCTCCGATGCTTCAGTTAGTTATATATATTAATAATAATCTTATGTATATAGAGAAAAAGAAAAAGATATATATATATAGATAGAGAGAGAGAGAAATATAGTGAGAGAAGAGGAAGAGAAGAAAAAGCCCTTTTCTTGACTACGTTTCTGTTGTTTATAGAGGGAATCTGATATAGTTTATGTTGATTTCACTACACAGTGGTGGTATTAAATGGTAGATGATGTAAGCCTTGGAACCTGTAAAAGAGTGACTTTGTTGTATATCTTTTGTGGATCTTGTCTCCTGATGCACTTAAGTGTAATAAGTGAAATAATTATATGATGTAACTATTAGACTATCTAGTCCCAATTTTACCAAGAATATACCCTCTTTGCTTGCGGGTGTAATTTATGGTCGGGAAAGCACTATTATGTTCAGGTGAGATATGTTTTGGCCACACAAGAAACAATTAATATTTAATTTAATTAATATTATTTTAAAATTTTTTAAAATAAAAACAAAAATTTATAAGCCATGAAAATTTCAAATATCAAAAAAACAAAATCCTCACACAACCCATGCATCCACAATAAAATTAATATTTAATTAACACCTTAAGAATTTTAAATTAATAAATTTTTATTATTGAATTTAATGTTAACCAAAGTAAGAATTAAAATTCTGGTTCATCACAAAATCAAGACTAAAGAGTTGATTTAGTCCAAAAGTTAAAAAAAATGGTTTTAACGGTAGACCGGGAGAGTTTTTTTCGGATCACCAGTTCAAGTCAGAACATTGTGAAAAGGTACAAAACCTTCAAGGACATGCAATGGAATATGGAAAAAGGCTTAGATTGGCCAATGGAATCTTTTGGAAGTCATCTGAAGCCACAAACTCAAAATAACTCTTATTGACAAAAATGAGTCACTGAGGTTTCAAACACAAATTGGATCCTCAATTCATATCAAAATAGCCCCAAATTTCACAAAGGTGTGAGGGACACATTTCATTAGATAGCCCTTTAATTAGGCTAGATTAGATCAAATTTTGGGAAGTGTCTTGGAATGCATGCTCAAATTTATCAGTATTGACATATATATTGGCGGGAATACCCAAGGGCCGGTTGTTACCATCTGAGCCTTTTTCTGTGCAATAATTTTAAACAATCATAATTACGTTGTAGAAAATTTGATTTTGACCTAAATTGACCAAGTCAACTTTAGAAATCTGAAATTTCATTTTGACATGCTTAAGAATCTCCCAATGCTCCTAGAAACCTCCCAGAACTTCAATCCATGGCCTGAGGATGCCCATACATGTCTTGAACATCACCAAACTTGACCCAAACATCGAGATATAGACATATGGCCTAGCCAAATGATCAAACTACCCCTCCATAGCCCTATCACACTTAAATGGTGAGACTAGCACCCTTATAAGGATTCTTGCATTGTTTACTTTTGTTGGATTTTATGCAAAAACACATTTTGCAAAATTTTGTGCGAGAACACATTTTGGGAGATTTTTTGTAAAACACATATCGTGTTAGATTTCATGTAAATTTGGTATTTTTTTCCTAAGCTTTTTCCACTCCAAAATTTTCCTACAAATAGGACTCCTCTAAACCATTTCAAATCACCATCACATCTCATATCAAAGGACTCTATCTTTTAAGCACACAAATTTTCAACATCAAGCATTCAAGGGGCCTTCAAGAAGATCAAGTCTTCATTTGGCTATACTTTCTAATTTATATTTTTAGATTAATTAATTTCATAATTAGGATATAATTACTTAATGTGTAATTAGAGTACTTGTTAATGAGAGACATCTGAGTCACTAAGTCACATAGGTCTTAACTTTTACGTTTGGGATATTCTTGGTGATGATGGTGACCATGATGACTTTGGTCACATTAGAAGGCATATAGCATCAACTATTCCATGCCACTATGACATGAGTCACACATGACATCACATACAATGACATGATCCATGACATGCCACCATGGTATGGGTCATACATCACTTCATATCGTCGTACTATCATGTCACATTATTATGCTAGATAATGATATAATGTCATATCATTATGCTGTACCATACTACCATGTCATATTATTATACTACCATTACAATGTTATACCATGTTATCATGTCATATCATTATACTATATCATACTAGGACATCATACATTGTTTGGTGTCCTCAAGTGTAGGAGTCGATTATAGTAAGAAAATATAGTTAAGTCTGGGTCGAGTTCCCATGGCATTAGTTCAAGATTGATTTTAATGAGTTTAAGTGTGAATGACTTATCTGGAGCTTGAGAAAAATTATGAGAAATATTCTGGGAACAAATTTTAATTTTTACAAGAATGTGTACTTGTCAAAATAAGAGTGTGCAAAGTGTCGGGCAAAAATAGGGTGACTATACCCTTAAAAAATAGTGAATGAGTAAAAACATTAATCTTATAAGATGTTTATGTGGCATAGTTAAGAAAAAAAAATAGAGATCTTTAATGACTTGGAGTTTATCAAACCAAAAGCAAAGTATAAATCATATAACCTATTGTGGAAGAGGAATAAATTGAGCGGTTTCTAAAAATGGAAAGATTCTTAAGGAATTCCAAAATGGCATATAAATGTGAAAAGCAGTGAGTTGAGGTCATACCAAACATTCTCATGCTCAAATTAAACATATATGTATTAATGACTCTATGAAAATTAACACCTTGCAAAACACCTCTGGAAAAAATTGATTTAAAAGGAAATATAACAAAAATGTGAATAGAGAAGCCATCTTTTAAAGAAAATAATCATACTAGAAAGTGGAATATATGAATAAAAGATTAAGTGTGAATTGTGCAAAAATTAGCTTACCCATATATGGAAAATTCTGGTCTTACTTGGATAGTTACAGGTAACCCACGAATAGAGTGCATAATTTTGCATGGACAAACTTGGGGAGCAACCATTAAATGTAGGTAGCTATGATGTAATGGCCTTATTAGCCATTATGATATATAAAGGACAAAACGTTATAATAATGAAATAAATTAAATGACTTAATTATAGTAAGTAATGAAATGCACATGAAGTTGTAAAATAAAAGAATAAATGCCATCTTGTAGTGATTATAGAATTTATGGTACATAGCCCACTTAACATTAAGGGATTTTAATATAGTTTCAACAATCATTAAGTCAATAGAAGGACGATTTCATCCATTAATATGATCTTACACTTGTTCAAGAAAGTAATATAGATGCACTAGAAATTTTGGAAGAGTGGCCAAACATTAGTAATGAAGGAGAAATGTGTTAATACCTTCTTAAGAAAGACTAATGAATAGTATAATATCTAACATGATAGAAGAAAACATACCAAAGGATAATAGAAAAACATTAAGGAGGTAGACTGGAAACAAAAATAAAGGCAATAAACAACCATTTATTAAGTGGTATAGTGTAAATAGAAAGTTATATTAGGTTGGCACTAGCTTGAAAAACCTAGACTTCACAGAAATAGGGTTGCATCTGTTAAACCCATTAGATCCAAATGCGATAAGGGTTCATCTAATATTAAGGGCCACTACTAAAAAAGTCCAATAACACATAAGAGGAAAAGTGTTAGCGCTAGGTGTTAAGGTGAGGGATATCCATTTCTTATATAGAGAATTAACTTTTCTCATAAGGCAGTGTGGGACAACCCCCCTCATGCTGGCCTGCATAGACATACGCATAGTGTGGACTATGTTGTGGCTTAGTTGAAAATCCATTTTGATACCATATTAAAAAAAGCCCAACACATAAGAAGAGGAGCCTCAACTTTAAAACCAAAAGTGAGGGAAGTTCATTTCTTATATAAAAGAATTAATTTTTCTTAAGGGGCCAATGTGAGATAACTTCTAATAGCGAACTTTATAGCGACCCATTTTGATCATTTCAGCAAAAAGGAATTGAGAAGTTTACCATTTGGTGGGGTTTTAAAGATAGTGCTCGAGCAAGCCTAAGGCTATGACTTTCACAAACATAGTGTGCAAAAAGAATCTATTCTTCCATGATTGGGGATGCGGAATCCAGACACTAGAATGTACCAGACCATTATAGAGTCTCACATGTTTGAAGGAAAACAAAGGAAATAGTGGACATCAAATGACTAAGTTTGTTCTTTCTTGGGTTCCATGGACAAGAAAATCAAATGCTTGAACATCGAAGAATAGTGTAAATGAATAACAGTGACAAAGTGTCGAATAATTTATTTATTAAGGTTAGTGCACAATCTTAATAAATGAATGGGGTATTGTTTACTCCCAAAAATGAAATAGTCATATGGAAGACACATAATAAATGAAATAGTCATATGGAAGACACATAATAACCTCTAGTCAAGTTACCAAGTAAAAAAAAGGCAAAAATTGTAGTTAGATGGTTAAATCAATTCAAATTAATTACTCCTCAAATCATTTAAGTTGGAACTTCTAAATTAAAATATAAATGGAACCCACTCCCACATATAATTTTGGAAATAAGAAAGAAGTAAAGCAAGGATAACTATCTTGACATGCTTATAAAAGGGACTTGATAGGATGAAGGAGTATAACAGATAGCAACTCAACATTTGAACTTTTTTACCTTTCTATTTCTAGGAATGGTTCTTAATTTAGGATTCATTTGTTTCAATATGAAATGTTTTCTAAAAATGTTTTTACTCATAAATTTCACTACAAAGTAGTTTGATTACACTTGAAAAGTGTAATTACAAACTCCACATTTTGATACTCATTGAAGCATTTAAATAGTCAACTTTGGAGTTTTATCATTATTTTATTACTTATAGTGTTTATTTTCTTAATTACAGGAAAAAGGGCGAAATAATTGAGATTAGCAGAGATTAAAGTGGTTGCCGAGGAGAAAAAATGGTCCAAAGTTTAAGATGGTTGAAGTGGTGTGCAGCTGAAGTTTCAGCTTGACACTCTGTCAGTATTTTGACCATATCTTTTCACTCACAATCCAGATTGACCTGATTCTTTATAGGTTGGAAAGAAGACTCAAAGGGCTATAACTTTTGTGTTTTAGCCAAAGCCTGAATCTATCATTTTCAAGGTCAAAATCGCATTGGAAATTGAGGACAAAAAGCTGTCAGAAGCAGCAAACGAGAAGCAGAACTTGAAGAGCAAAGTTTCTGTGGTCTGGACCCCCTGCCAGACAGTTCAGACTATAGTGTGTTATGCGCGCGTGGCTTAATTCCATCTTTTAGGGTTTTCCTTGCAACTTCTTTATAACCTCTGCTACATAGCTGACCCAAAGGGGAGCCCTAGTTTAGTTTTACATACTTTAAAGAGCCTTAGTTTAGTTTTTCATTCTTTTCTAGAGTTTTAGATAGTTTTGAGAATTTTTCATTATTCGTGTAATGCTTTTATGGATTTTCGAAGCCTTCGTAGTTTTCTTTACAGCCGTAGTTGTTCAATACTCCGTTTCAGTATTGATTTCAGAGTACGTTTACTTTTGTTCTTCATTTTAATAATATTGTTTCTTCATCTTATTCTTTAGATCCGTTAAATATGTGTTCGATGATTGATTTTATTTCGTTTAAAGTTATGTTAGTGTAAAACCCTAGTTCTTGATTCAACGAATCAAGAAAGGGTTGGTTACTCTAATCTATGGGATGTGTGTAGACCCTTCGCATGGTTTGCGAAAACTCATGCGTAGGAATCTACAACTTTTAAATCTAATTAAGTTCATTTCAAAAGCTTTCGAAAACGAAAACCTTTGACTATATTCTTTGTAATCACTGGTAATGTTTTCGATTAAAATTTGTTTAATATTTTTGGACGAACTAAAAATAGGATTTGAAATCAAATCTGATTTCATTTATTTCAAAAGTTTTTGAAAATGAAAACCTTTGACTATATTCTCTATAATCACTGGTAAAGGTTTTCGATTAAAACTTTCTTAATATTTTGAATGAACTAAAAAATTAGATTTTGAATCCAAATCTAAATTGGTTTGTTTGAGAAGCTTTCGAAAACAAAAGTTTTTGACTATATATTCTCTATAATCACTGGTAAAAACTTTTGATTAAAATTTTCTTAATAATTTTTAAGCAAACCCTGAACTTTAGATTGTAGTATTTTACACATCCTCTTGTGAAGTAGTAAACTACCCGAAATTGAAAGTTGAATCAAGAATTGTAAATTATCTTGAATGCATAGTGTTATTGCTTTCATTTTAGTTTAATTTAATTGTTGCTATTTACTTTATTTATGTAGTAGTTAGTAATCAATACTTTTCAAAACCCAACATAAATCTTTTTTTCTTGTTTTTAAAACAAAACTAGCAGGTAGAAGAACTTAGAAAATCCTACTGTTCAATCTCATAGTTCCTTGTGAATTCGACCTCGTCTCACTGAGTTAAAACTATACTGCACACCCTTGCCTTTGGGGGTTAGTTTAGACGCTCTATCTAGAAGCAGTCATAGTTTTACACACCAACATTTACAATAAATAGGTAAAATCATAAATAAAATAGAATAGATGGGAAAATGTATACAAAAACTAATTAGTAAGCTTTATATCGAGGATATCTAAATAGAGAGGTTAGGACATGCCTTGGTTATGCCCCTTTAGAACTCAAGACATTGCTATTTATATACTTCAGAATACAAACGAACTTCAAAACTTATTAAACAAAGTTTACCACTCTGACTTATGAATGATTGATATAATAAAAAATTCTTTATTAAATAGATTCTAATTTTATTAAGGTCGACATACTCACATGATAAAAATAAAAATTGTCACATGACAATCTCATTACACCACATACAGAATTAAATAAAATAGACAACTGACAATTGATATATAAACAATAATATATTTTACTTTATTCACATAAAAAACTTTCTTTATTAACAAGAGCAATCAATTAGTACGAATCCTATACATTCCATAGATGATCTGAGTCATTGTAATCCTTGAGTTGGATATGATGGTTAGGTAGATGATGAATCAGATATATTGCTTGGGTTAAGATAAGCATCAATTTTATTATTGAAATCTAAAAGTCTCTAAATTAATCTAGCAACAATAGGATGAACTAGATCCTAATAGCTTTCAATCCATGTAATTAGCAATAAAGAGGAACGTACGGCACCATTCAATTAACACATGTAAATTCTAAAAGCTTCCCTCATTCTCATTATAAAGTAATATATAGAATCTAACAGTACAAGATTAGAAGTACAATTGTATCACTATACCTTGTGCAATAGGAATTACTAAAGCACCATCTAGGGGTAAAAGTAAGCATAAGGAAGAATATGGGTTGCTGTGAAAAGTTATTTGGACACATTTTAAAGAATAAAATACAGGGAATGCTCAAGAAGAATGGGGCGGAACTCTTTCTATTAATTGGACTTGACAATAAGAAAGATGATCAACCATTCTAGTATTTGTATAAGATTATCTGTAGTAGGGGTTCTTTTTCTTACATCTATATTAAGTAAGATGAGAGCAGATGAGCATAAAAAATAAAGGAGATGTTGTAAAGCTCAAGTAGACACCGGAAAAAGCAAAGAGCTTTTATAAGGAATCAATAGTATTTTGTGAACTTAAAAGTGAGAGATATGGAAAATTTAAATTAAAAATCATTCCTCTAAAAACAAGTCAATGTTGAAACACAATTGTTTCTAAGAATCTTGGCCAATCATACCATGCTCTAGTAGGAAGAATGACAAAAGAGTTCAAAATTTATGAGTAAATGGTTTTTTTTTTTGGAAAACATTTTATATTGAAACAAGCGGAGCTATATTTTTTAATTTTTTTCAAATACTCAGTATCAGACCAATCTTGTGCACCTCAACTAATCCTTCGTAGTCTTAAGTTAATGAATGGGTAAGCCTTCTAATGACTTTTACGGGACTCGAACTAGTGATTATTGGGGAGCAAAGCTAAGGTTAACTACTACCCAGGGTTGGACCCACATTTTTTAAAACTATTGGTAAATGTGTTTTTCTGGAAAACAATTTATATTAAAACAAACAGAGTCCTAGATTGCTACATTTCTCGTTAGTTGTAAACATTGCCATCTAGTTGGCTTTTGTAATTAAAGATTAATGAACTCTGTGGTCTACTTACCGAAAATTAATAGGCTTTTTCTTTTTCATTCTACTTCCATAAAAATTAGCAAAAGTGATAAATTTTACTTTGATTGGCGTTTGATCTTGATTTGCTGATAAAAAAATGACAGACTTAATTTGCTTTAGTTCTCTTTAATTACTTGAAATTCAAAAATGTTTTGAAATACGATGTCTAAATTATATACCAACAATCACATTAATTATATTCAATCATACAAAATGTCACATTTTAGGTTAAAATACAGCAATCAACCCTAAGGTTACACTCGATATCACTTGAGTCCCTCACGTTTCAATTGTAACAGTTAAATCCCTACAGTTTTGGTCATGTAGCAATTTGATTCCTCTATCAACAACCGTTTAAAAAGTACCATTAGAGTAAGTGTAAATGTTTCATTTTGCATCTTATTCCCCAAATGGCTTATACACAACACACACATATAAATATATTCCAATTCCATGCAGAGGTAGTGCTTGTCATTGCTTAACTACCTCACTCTTAAATGCAAATGCAGATGTAAATTCAGATTTTACAATATTGAGTAAGGAAAATTAAGTCAAACTTCCCCCAAGTGCAAGGTGTGATTGTAGCACAAAATACTGGTGAATACCAGGTCATTTTCCACAGGGATCTACGGAGCAAAGGGTGACTGATTCTAATGGATTAAAGTGGCAAAACATAGCTCACATGAATGTAAAACAGAAACAAATTCTGATATGAATGTTGATGATTTTGGAGAGATTTTTTCTAAATAAAAGTTAAATTTAACTAAAAATTTGATGTAAAAGGGTTAGGCAAGACAAGCTCAATGCCAATCCAAATCAATCTCAAGATGCTAAGAGTTTGTGGATTACCAATTCGGTTTGCTCTGATTTTGAACAAATTAATTTCAATTGAAACAAACTATGGATCAAACATTTGATGTGCATAACATATCTTAAGAACAATAGGAGTTCTATGCCTAGCAACCCACATACAAGATTGTCACGATGGTTCTAAGTTAAGCACACCTATGAACTTATCAATAAGATATACAATTAGTGTTAATCGAGTGTTGAATCAATAATCCTAAAATGTTCAATGCAAATTGAATGATAATTAAAGAACTCAAAGTAGAACCAAGAAGCTTGGCATCTTGAGATTCATGGGAATGGACATTGCCCTTGCCTTGGCCCAAGAAATATTCAGTCGTTCATATCAGAAAATTAGAAACTAAAACAGAAAGATGAAATTGAAACATTGAAATCCGAAATGAAATTGATTGGCAATTGAAAACTAATTACAACGATTGAAATTGAAGTTGAAAAACTCAAACCCTAAACTACTGCAGAAATGTCAAAACAACCCAGAGCTCTCTTTCTCACTATATCTCTATAGCTCTCCTTTCCTCTCCTCTCCTGGATTGTGTATATGAAATATATGTATTTTTTTCCATGTGTGGGTCATGTGATGCCAACTTCTTCTCCCCTCTCTCTCTCCACTCATTCCTTCTAAAAATTCTTCATTCTGTTATGCAATTCACCACTGAATTATAGATTTGCCATTCCTTGATCTCAGGTCCATGTCACATGGAGAGGCTGAAGTCACGTGGAAGTTGTTGCTGAGATGTATAACTCTTCATTCGAATTCTTTGACCCTGTATTCGAATATGCACTTCCCTCCAGGATGTAATTCAGTCACCAACAATATTCGAATATGCTAATCTACATATTCGAATATATTCCCCTGCTTCTAGAACTCCGAACTGAAGATTTTGATCCTCTTGTGTTGAATACAAGTGAAAGTTTCTTCATCTTCTCAAATGGCATCAATCAATTGATGTTCTGCACCTTGATATATCCAATGCTTTCATGACTTTCCCTGTATCCTCAAAATGGCTCAAATTTCTTTCTTTTGTGTATAAAATCAACACATGCTTCAATTTTGAGTAGTGGGAATAGATTCTACACAAAACATAGATTTATATCATTTATGTGCTAAGTAAAGGTGTAATTAAATATATAAATGTGTAACAATTAAAGTTCAATCACAGTCCCCAACTACAACATTACTAGTCCCTAATAATGCCTCTAATAAAAGAAGTAAGAGAGAAACAAAAAAATTCACTCCAATTCAATTGAATGATATTTCAGTGATTCAAGGAAATTAATCAGTACCATGAGCAAAAGTTTTCATAAGCAAAGGTTAAAATTCAAAATTTTACATGAGATGTGAGACTTGCCAAGTGTGTGAAGTGAGTGTGAATGAATAATAGCTTTTAACTCTTATCAACCTAACATAAATCCTTTAAATTTCATTTACTTCTGAACTTTGCATTCTATTTCATTCCCAAGTTTTGACTTCAAATCTCACCTTGGAATTCACTCACAAGAAAATAGAACACACAAGGTTTCACTCAAGATGCCCCCTTTTTAAAGAGTAATTGTAAATCAAATTCTAGAATGTGGCATCAACAAGTCAAGAACAATTATTCAAGAAAGAAATGGACTTGGCATAACTCCATGAAAGAATGGTGTAGTAAAGTTACTTCAGAATTTTCACTATACTTTCCCAATTTCTAAGTTTCACAATTAAATGAAAATTCTTCCAAAGATCAATAAGTACTTGCATTGGGTTGTAATGGGGCCATAGGTTTTGATAGGGTAATTAAAAGGAGGGTTAAGGAGTTCAAAATGATTTGGAACACTGAAATAGACTTCCTTCTTTCCTTCTACAACTCATTCAAATTACATTTTTTCCCCATTTTTTTTCTTTCCAAATATATATATATATATTTTTTTTCTTTTTTTTTTTTTTGATCTTTAGGGACTGAAATTATGATTAAAACATTTTTCTTCTAAATTTTTATATCACCACACCCCTTTAACATTTCTTTCTTTCTTTCTTTCATCCATTTTTTTTCTTCTCACTTCAAAATCCCAAAAGTCTGTCCATCACCCTTCCTTCCTATTTTCAGTGTATTCCAAATATATAGGGAAGGCTAGAGAGCATTCATTGTAGTTAAGGGAATAATGTGGTAAGAATAAAGAAATATGAATGCTCTAGTAAGGCTCAAACTTGGCTACAATGGTGATGTTCATCAAAGAAAGGAATTCCAAGCTCAAATGTTAAGAAAAATAGCCTAATATCATTTCCATGGTTTCATTCCACTCAACCATAAAACTAAGAATCAAGTTTCTAATTCATTTCCTCTGTCATTCCACAAACACCGAAAGCAAATATTATGAATGGAGTTATTGAAGAAACAGAAGTGAAGAAAAAAAAAAACTTTGAAGCTTTTGAAAAGCTTCTAGAGCAAATGTAGGTCTCTCATGAATCAAGGCTTAAAAGCACAAAAACCTCACTTCAGGTCTCTAAGCCTCCACTTTAGCTGGAAATCCATAAAATGAAATGTTCATTCATAAATTCATTCATCAAGATAAATGTTGGCTAAACAAATCTCAAGCTAAACCCATTCATAAAACCATTCAACTTTAAAAACACATAGCAAGCACAACAAATCTTACAATTTCACACTTCAAACTTAGCTCAATCTATCTTATGCAAATGATACTAATTAATTCCAAGAAGACAAAAATTTCATCCATTTCAAATTGTAAGTTCCAAGTCATACATAACAAAAGTAAATAGCAAATCAAAACTAACAAAGTGAAACGAAAAAAAAAAAAAAAAGCATTCCTAATCCTATTATTGACAAAACATGTCTGAAATGTTCTAAGGAATTGTTGTCAAAAAGTCTAGTCTGAAGATAAAGCAAGTTGGATCATGAACTATAGAAACTGAATCACTCCTCATCTTCCCTATCTGATTCGAATATCCTTTCCAACAATCAGATAACTTTCTGTTGCCCCTTCTTCAGCTCATTCACTTTTTTCATCAACAGTTCTTGATTCTGCTGGATCAAGTTGAGTTTCTCATTTGTATTTGAAGAAGCTGCTTCATTTTCTACTTCTTCTGCTTGCTACTGGTTGTCCTCAGCTACAGGTGGAGCAGCCCTCTTCCCTAACTATCCTTAGCTTCTTTTCACTGAGGTTTTGGCTATCAGAGAAGCTAGTTTTACAATAGCCATTCCCACTTCTTCTTTAATACCAAGAAAATGTTGAATTATCTTTATGATCAATCCCCAAAAGGTAACCCAGCATTTGACTCAAGTTTCTCCACAACATGAGCAATGACCAACCAAATGTGATAGGGCAAATCAATGGGAATGCCCAGCAGCAACTTCCCCATAATTATGGCTTGCTCTAAGGTGATGGTGGACTTATAGGCATGTGGCAGGATCAATGAACACACCAGCATATGAAGGACGTTACTTTTTGGAGTAAGTCCTGACTTTGGTAGCCTAGCAGTGGTCCATTCTGCTTGAGGATTATCTGTGAACAGTTTAGCTAAATTATCCTTGTTCAATTGCTCCTCCCACTGAGCTTTTTATTCAAGTGTAGCATCAGGTATTCTCTTAGCAAGTAAGTGGCCAATAAAGGAAATTTTCTCAAAATTCAAAGTGATCTATTTCCCCCTTACCTTAGAATTTATCACAGATCTACCATGTAACATACCCATTTCAGCATTTGAATAAAATTTCCTCACATAAGGCACTATGGACTTCCTACTAGTCGTTACCCAATGCAACCAACCCCTCTGTTCAAATAACTCCATTAATTCATAAGGTGCCTCAATGTAATCTTCCAACTTAATTCCCCTCTCACACAAAACTGCCCTCTTGCTATAATTTTCATCATATTTCAGCTCTGAAGGTTTATTAGCAAACCTTGAACTATCAAAAGCGTTTTCATCAAAAGGATCCTTTTCAGGTTGTTCCTCAGAAGCATTTTCAGAGGTGGAAAGCTCATGCTCGGGGTCAGCAATGTAATCCTCAGTAGGTAAATTGTCAGGGGCCTCAACCGAAATTTCTTTTTCAACATTAGAAACATGCTCATCACATTTCTCACCAATATTCTCAGTACCCACAGAGTGGTAAGACCCTGTCCTAGAAGATGACTTGGGGTTTGACTTGGAAGATGAAAGTTCTAGGGCTATGGGTTCATGAATTACAAGCGAAGCATCCTTACCGTATTTGCTTCTGATATGCATGCTTCTTCTCTTTGCCTCCCCTCTGTAAGCCATTTTCTTAATCCTCTTTGTTGGCATTTTGTCACAGCTGCTGAAGAAACCCTTCTGTCAAACATCCCTCAACAGATAAACCCTAGCTCTTCCAATCCGAGCTTTGTAGCTTAATCCCACTTTAATGTGAACCCCAGAACACTTTCAGTCATCCCACAGTTGAAGCTTGAAAGGAATATTTGAGGTGGTGGGGGCTAAAATGTTTTGGTACCAGGGTTTTGTATTCGAATAGAATAGGGTTCAAATGGGCCAGCCACGGGTATTTAAATAGGAATTTCAACCGAAGGCATATTTGAATACCCAAACCTATATTTGAATGTGGTGTATCAGCAATTTAGTACCTCAGTATTCAGAGACCATAATTTTTTTTACAATCCCTTAAGAATACTCAAATCATGTTTTGTCAACAACTAAAACTCTATATTTACATCTAATGACATCTAATCTAAAAGAAAATAAAATAGAATAAAGAGAATAAAAATGTCAATTTTTTTTATTTAATATATGCAAGCTCAAAATGAAATAAACATGATCTCAATCAAACTCAAACAATTCCAAATCACATGTAAACCATTCTGATCATGGTAAATCAATTTAATTCAGCAATTTTCAGTAAAAACATCATTCAAACAAACAATCTCAGATTGTGTCCCCCCCAACTAAAATCATGCATTGTCTTCAATGTATCAAACCAGAAACTTAAGGAAACTTTTGAGGAAGTAACATACCTGGAGATTGTGAATGAATATTCAACTAGTCAAAATTAAATGAAAGTTTATCATTCAAATGCTGTGATCATCTTGCCCCCCAACTTGTTCAAAAACACAAAGCTTGACAATGGCAATTGTAAGTATAAGAGGCTAAAACTGATTTCAAATTTGCCTATACCTCTTAAACCTTACCAATCAGTCCAGCCACTACAAGGAATTTGCAGCATTTTACAATTGAAAATGATCAAACAAGATTTGGGCAGAAATGTATCACACCAGATTCTTTCTGTTCCTCCATTTGGGTACTGCTTGCTTACATACTGAAAATTAAAAATTAGTAAAACCAAAAGGAAACTTTTTTTTTAAGAAGGAAAATTGCAAGAACGAAAGAAACCAGAAAATTAAAAACACTAAAGAAAACCAGAAAATGCCTAACAACCTAGGCTACTATGATACAAAAACAGAATTCCTTCCTCAATCAAGCATACTTTGGGGATCCTCAAGATCTCAACTCTCAATTTCAGCTATGAAATTCTCATGATACTCCTTAAGTCTTTGTCCATTCACCTTAAACACATGCTTTGAACTAGGATTCTCAATGTCAACAGCCCCAAACTCAGTAATGTTCTTAACCACAAAAGGACTAGTCTATTTTGACTTGAGCTTTCCTGGGAACAAGTATAGCCTAGAGTCATATAACAAAACTTTTTGCCCCACAAAGAATTCTCTTCTATTGATGTGTGCATCATGCCTCTTCTTCACTCTATCCTTAGAGATCCTGACATTCTCAAATGCATCATTTCTAATCTCTTCCAGCTCACTAAGTTGCAATTTTCTTTGGAAACCTGATTCATTGATATTCTCATTAAAATGCCTCATTGCCAAATAAGCCTTATGTTCCAATTCCATTGGCAAATGACAATGCTTCCTGTACACCAACTTATAGGGAGACATTCTTAAGATGGTTTTGTATACAGTCCTATATGCCCAAAGTGCATCCACTAACCTCAAAGACCAATCTTTTCTACTTGGATTCACAGTTTTTTTCAATGATTCTTTTGATCTCCCTATTAGCAAGCTCGGCTTGACCATTAGTTTGGGGATGAAAAGATGTTCCTACTTTATGTAAAACCCCATACTTCTTCATCAAGAGTCCAACATGTTTATTACAAAAATGTGTTCCCCTATCACTTATCATTGCTCTAGGCATGCCAAATCTAGAGAACACATTTTCTTTCAAGAATTTGATCACCACTCTATGATCATTGGTCCTAGTTGGGATAGCCTCCACCCATTTGGAAACATAATCCACAGCCACTAGAATATACTCATACCCAAATGAGTTAACAAATGGGCCCATGAAGTCCTTACCCCAACAATCAAAAATGTCAAGTACATAAATGGGGTGGAGTAGCATCATGTTCCTCCTAGTGAGACTACCAAGTCTCTGACATCTATCACAAGTGACACAAAATGTATGCACATCTCGAAACATGGTTGGCCAATACAATCCACTTTGTAAAATTTTAGCCACTGTTTTCTTAGTAGAAAAAAGTCCTCCACAAGCCAATGTGTGATAGAAATTAATGACACTATTCACTCACTCTCAGGTATGCACCTCCTAATGACTTGATCTGGGCAATACTTAAACAAGTATGGATCATCCCAGAAAAAATGCCTCACATTCCTAAAAACTTCTTCCTATCTAACAAGGTCCTATGAGAAGGTACAATACCCGAAGCTAGGTAATTGGCTATGTCTGCAAACCATGGTACCTCTGAAGAATCCACATGGAAAAGCTGCTCATCAGGAAATGTCTCATTGATAGGAGAGTTAAAAGATGCTAAATCCTGATATGAGAGTCTGGAAAGGTGATCAGCAACTACATTTTCAACTCCCTTCTTGTCCTTGATCTCTAAGTCAAATTCTTGAAGTAAGAGGATCTACCTAATGAGTCTAGGTTTAGCATCAGATTTTGTCAGAAGGTACTTCAATGCAGCATGGTCAGTGTACACTATGACATGGGAACCTACCAAATATGATCTGAAGTTTTCCAATGCATAGACTACGGCTAGCAGCTCATTTTCTGTGGTTGTGTAGTTCTTTTGTGCATCACTAAGAGTCTTGCTACCATAATACAACACATGTGGTTTTTTTTCCTTTCTCTAGCCTAGGACTGCACCAATAGCATAGTCACTAGCATCACACATCAACTCAAAAGACAAAGTCCAATCAGGTGCTTGCAATATTGGAGCTGAAGTAAGTAAACTCTTAAGTTTGTCAAATGAGGTTTGACACTCAGGTGCCCAATCAAAAGGAACATCTTGAACCAACAGGTTACATAGGGGTCTAGCTATGGCATTGAAAGAGGTAATAAATTTCCTATAAAAACCTGCATGACCCAAGAAGGATCTAACATCCTTGACATATCTAGGGGTGGGTAGATTTTGAATGATTTCCACTTTGGCTTTATCCACCTCTAATCCCCTAGCAAACACTATGTGGCCAAGAACTATACCCTGAGTTACCATGAAGTGACATTTTTCCCAATTCAAGACCAAGTTCTTTTCTTCACATCTAGCTAGAACCTCCTCTAAATTTCCCAAGCACATATCAAAATCACTCCCATAAACTGAAAGTCATCCATGAACACTTCAAGGAATTTTTTCATAAAGTCACCAAACAAACTCATCATGCACCTCTGAAAAGTTGCTGGAGCATTGCATCAACCAAAAGGCATACGCCTATATGCAAATGTGCCCAAATGATAGGTGAATGTGGTCTTTTCCTGGTCATCTAATGCAATTTCAATTTGGTTGTAACCAGAATACCCATCTAGAAAACAGTAGAATGCCTACCCTGCCACTCTTTCCAATACCTGATCTAGGAATGGAAGAGAAAAATGATCCTTCCTTGTGACTGCATTCAATTTCCTATAGTCTATGCACATGCGCCATCCTGTTTGGATGTGCATAGGAATCAATTCCTCCCTCTCATTCTTGATTACAGTCACTCTAGATTTTTTTGGCACTACCTGAGTTGGGCTAACCCATTTTGAATCTGAGATAGGATAGATGATTCCAGCATCTAAAAGCTCTATCACCTCACCTCTAACCACTTCTTTCATATTAGGATTAAGCCTCCTTTGCATTTGCCTAATGGGTTTGACATTCTCCTCCAAAAATATCCTATGAGTGCAAATTAGTGGGCTAATTCCCTGCAGGTCTGCAATAGTCCAGCCTAAGGCCCTTTTATGCTTCCTCAAGGCCTCAACAAGTCTATTCTCTTGATTAGAATTCAGCTGAGAAGAAATGACAGCTGGATAAGACTCTTCTTTACCCAAAAACACATATTTCAAGTTAATAAGTAGAGGTTTTCTTTCAAGTATGGGTGGCTTTTCAAAAGATGGCTGAGACTTGACTACTGGTAGCTCTAAAGGTTCAAAACCAAGTCTCCAATTTTGCACTGACATAACAGAATCTGAATTTTTCTCAAAACTTCTCTCATCACAACTCTCCAAGTCACAATCATCAAGAAATTCAACCTATTCACTGTTCACTAAAGCTTTCTCCAGTGGATCATTATAATACTCCCTATCAAAGTGCTCTTGAGTGAGAGTTTGAATTAAATCAACTTCCACTGACTTATCACAATCACTAGGCTGTTTTGTCACTTTGAAGATGTTTTTCTCAATTGTCATATTGCCAAAGGAGAACTTAATGACTCCAGTTCTACAATTGATCAAGGCATTTGAGGTGGCTAAAAATAGTCTCCTTAAGATGACAGGGACAGCTGGTTGGTTCCCTTGAATATGCTAAGTGTCTAACACTATAAAGTCCACGGGAAACATAAAATGTTCCACCTGAATTATGACATCTTCCACAATACCTCTAGGGACTTTGACTGACCTATCTGCTAGCTGGAGTGTCACCCTAATAGGTCTAAGCTCACATAAACCAAGCTCTTGGTAAACAGTGAAAGGTAGAAGATTAAAACTTGCACCCAAATCCAACGAGGCTTGATCTACCCTTTTATTCCGAATTATGCAAGCAATAGTAGGACAACCTGGATCTTTGTACTTGGGTGGAGTTTTAAATTGTAAAATGGAACTCACTTGCTCAGTTAAAAATGCCCTTTCTTTGACATTCATCTTTCTTTTCACAGTGCACAAGTCTTTAAAAAATTTTTCATGAGATGGATTTTGTTTAATGGCATCAAGCAAAGGAATATTGATTCTGACTTGTTTGAAAACTTTAAAAATTTCAGAATTCAAATTCTCTTTCTTGCTTTTATTCAATCTTTGAGGAAAAGGAATTTTTGGAATAAACTCAAATCTGTCCACTCTGGTTTCTTTTAAAATCTTTTCATCTTCAGAAAGTTTTCCACTCTTTTCAAACTGTTTTTCATCAAAAACTTTGGTTTTATTTTCAGAAAATTCACTGTTATTCTCAGAATTTACCTGCTCTTCCTTCCGAATTCTGGTTTCTTGCTTTTCATTTCTCAAATTCTGTTTTTGCTCTGATTCTGCTCTGCTGTCCAGCTTGCTGTTCACTTTCTGCTCTTAATTTTCCTTCATGTTTTTCTCATTTTTTCCTTAGTTTCTTCAATAGGTGGGATGTAATCTAGTTTGACAATTTGTTTTCCACTCCTCAAGGTTGAAACAGCTTGTACATGCTCTAAATTCTCATTAGTACCCAAAGATGATTCACTGAAATGCACTTGTCCTGCAAGATTCAGTTTTGGCTGAGATGGCAACTTTCCTGATTCCCTTATGGTTAAAGCTTAAGTGAGCTTTGATAATTGACTTCGAATGTCCTCCATTGCTCTGTTTGTTTGCTCTTGGAACCTTGAATTTTGGTTATTAGTTCCAATTTGTCCTTGCATAAATTGTTGCAAAGTATCTTCCAATGATCTCTTGTGAGGGGGCTGATAAGAATTGATGTTCTAATGAGGTTGAAAAGGTTAGAAAGGGAATGTTTGTGGTGGAAATGATTGTTGGGGCTGGTATTATTGGTTTTGTGCCTCAGTTTTCCATGACAAACTGGGGTGGTTTCTATACCCAGAGTTATAGGTATTCGAATATGGATTGTTCCCCTGACTATAAGTGTTCACCCCTTGATTCGAATTGAAAGGTCTTGCAGCTTATTTGGGGTTTACTTGACCATAAAGGACCTCTTTAAAGGCTGGAAGTGTAGGACAATCATCTGTTCTATGGTCTAAGGTTTCACACATCACACACTTCACTTTATTTTTCTTCAATGCTTGCTTCTTTTGCTCTATTAACTCAACTTTCCTTGAAAGTGCAGCCAACCTAGCTCCAAGATCATCAGTCTCATTGAGATGGAACTTCCCTCTAGCATGTGAGCTGTTAGAAAATTCAGAAAAAGATGGGGAGACTACTTCCCACTGCATAGTATTTTCAACTAGTGAATCAAAGAAATGCAAAGCTTCTTCAATAGTCTTATCATAAAATTCTTCATTACACATAGTTGCAACAAGCATTTTCAAATTAGCAGTCAATGCATTGTGAAAGAAATTAACAATTCTCCAAGACTCAAAGCCATGATGAGGACAAGCTTGGAACAATTCTCTAAACCTTTCCCATGCTTGTGCAAATGTTTCATTAAGCTTACACACAAAATTCATGATTTGTTGTTGAAGAATCACTGTCCTATTTGCAGGAAAATACTTCTTTAAAAATTTTGTTTGCATTTCTCTCCAAGTTCCTATAGATCTAGGCTCAAGGGAATTTAACCACATTTTTGCTTTGTCTTTCAATGAAAATGGGAACAACTTGAGACGAACCATATCCTCATTGGCATTCCTATCCATACAAGTTCCACAAACATCTTCAAATTATTTCATATGCATGTAAGGATTTTCTGAGTCCGTGCCATTAAAAGTGGGCAAAAGCTGAATTGTACCAGGTTTAAAATTGAAATTCTGATGCCCTAGTGGTAGTACAATGCAAGATGGAGTGGTTTGTCTAGCTGGATGGAGATACTCACAGAGAGGTCTGAGAATATTTTGATCAATTTGATCATTCTCTCCATGAACACTTCCTTCCGACAAAGCAGGTGGTGGTGGATCCAATTAAATCAGCAAGAGATGATGGAATATGCAGTTCAGAATTAATTCCAATCAACCTACCAAACCTTAAAAACATGCACAGAAATTTAGATTTGAAATAAAGCCAACCTAACCTCCAATCTCCACAAACAAACCACCAATTCACAAAGAAATCAGTCCTATTCTCCACTAGAAGTTTGCAGCAGAAGATTCAGCAATTCGAATATTAGATGCAGCAGATTCAAATCAAAAATTCAGAGATCAGATTGCAGGACTTCTAACACTAAAACTAATAACTAAAACCTATAAAAGTAGAAACAAAGATGGGACAAAGTTACCCAACGAATTGAGTGGCTCTATCCTTGAAGATGGTGGTGAGAGATGCTGCTAAGTAATGCTCCACAGATTCAAAACACCATTGCTTCTCGAAGATCCCCGGCAACGGCACCAAAATTGTGCTTGTCATTGCTTAACTACCTCACTCTTAAATGCAAATGTAGATGTAAATTCAAATTTTAAAAGTGTTGAGTAAGGAAAATTAAGTCAAACTTCCCCCAAGTGCAAGGTGTGATTGTAGCACAAAATACTGGTGAATACCAGGTCATTTCCACAGGGATCTAAGGAGCAAAAGGGTGACTGATTCTGGATTAAAGTGGCAAAACATAGCTCACATGAATGTAAAACAGAAACAAAATTCTAATATGGAATGTTGATGATTTTGGAGAGATTTTTCTAAAGTAAAAGTTAAATTTAACTAAACATTTGATGTAAAAGGGTAGGGCAAGACAAGCTCAATGCCAATCCAAATCAATCTCAAGATGCTAAGAGTTTGTGGATTACCAATTCGGTTTGATCTGATTTTGAAAAAATTAATTTCAATTGAAACAAACTATGGATCAAACATTTGATGTGCATAACATATCTTAAGAACAATAGGAGTTCTATGTCTAGCAACACACATACAAGATTGTCATGAGAGTTCTAAGTTAAGCAACACCTATGAACTTATCGATAAGATATACAAATTAGTGTTAATTGAGTCTTGAATCAATGATTCCTAAAATGTTCAAATGCAAATTGAATTGATAATTAAAGAACTCAAAGTAGAACCATGAAGCTTGGCATCTTGAGATTCATTGGAAGGGACATTGCCCTTGCCTTGGCCCAAGAAATATTCAGCCGTTCATATTCAGAAAATTAGAACTAAAACAGAAAGATGAAATTAAAACATTGAAATCCGAAATTAAAATTGATTTGCAATTGGAAACTAATTACAACGATTGAAATTGAAGTTGAAAACTCAAACTCTAAACTACTGCAAAAACGTCAAAACAACCCAGAGCTTTCTTTCTCTCACTATATCTCTACAGCTCTCCTCTCCTCTCCTGGATTGTGTATATGACATATATGTATTTTTTTTTCCGTGTGTGGGTCATGTGATGCCAGCTTCTTCTCCCCTCTCTCTCCACTCATTCCTTCTGAAAATTCTTCATTTTGTTAAGCAATTCCCCACTGAATTATAGATTTGCCATTCCTTAATCTCAGGTCCATGTCACATGGAGAGGCTGAAGTCATGTGGAAGCTGTTGCTGAGATGTATAACTCTTCATTCGAATGCTTTGACCCTGTATTCGAATATGCACTTCCCTCCAGGATGTAATTCAGTTACCAACAAAATTCGAATATGCTAATCTACATATTCGAATATATTCCCCTGCTTCCAGAACTCCAAACTAAAGATTTTGATCCTCTTGTGATGAATACAAGTGAACGTTTCTTCATCCTCTCAAATGGCATCAATCAATTGATGTACTGCACCTTGATATATCCAATGCTTTCATGACTTTTCCCTGTATCCTCAAAATGGCTCAGATTTCTTTCTTTTGTGTATAAAATCAACACATGCTTCAATTTTGAGTAGTGGGAATAGATTCTACACAAAACACAGATTTTATATCATTTATGTGCTAAGTAAAAGTGTAATTAAATATATAAATGTGTAACAATTAAAGTTCAATCAAGTAGCATCGTTAATCAATTTTAATAATGAAATTAACCAGATCATATAAAAAACCCACGGTTTGATTGCAACATCCAAAATAACTTAGTTTTAGATTTAAACTTCATTACTGGCAAATTGCCTATTAATCCACCAAAATATGTGGAACTCCCTATCAGATTTCAACAGATCACTACCAAACATAAATTCCTAAACCCAAAGAAAAAAATGTCGAAAAGCATAATTTGGGCTCATTTACACAGCAGTGTACATCCAACAAATCAAACAGACAAGTGATAACTAATAGAGGATATTCTTAAATTAGATTCCTTGCACTCTTTTACTTTTCATATTATAGTTAATTAGTTTCCTAATCGTTGGTCAATTTCCTTTTGTTTATATTTACCTAGAATAGGATTACAATAGTACTCTATATATGTATATATCAACTTTATTATATCTATTGAAATTCATACCATAATTTTATCTTTTCTTAAATCCTTTACTGATATCAGAGTATAGATTTTCCATCAATCTTAGCCCACCAAGAGGAACGGGTTTTCACTGCCTCATTTATAAAAGTAGAAAAAGAAAGAACTTTCAGTTTAGTTGCTGAGAAACTCAGGAAATGAAATGAAACCAGATAATAAAATATTGCATCCTCATCTTTCTAACTTCTCTGCCTTTGCATTGGCTATTGCAAGCGAATCCTTTAGCTCCATCCTATTTGATAAATCAACCTTGATCAAATAGAGCCTTAGATTGTCATATTTCTTATTAGTTGCAGACTTTACCATCTAGTTGGCTTCTGTAATTGGAGATTAATAAACTCTATGGTCTTCTTATTAAACTTTAATAGGCTTTTTCTTGTTCATTCTATTCCCATAAAATTTAGCAAAATTGATAAGTATTACTTTGATTGGCGTTTGATCTCAGTTTCTTGATACAAAAATAATAAACTTAATTTGCTTTACTTCACTTTAATTACTCGATATTCAGAAAAGTTTTGAAATACGACATCTAAATTATATACCAACAATCACATTAATTATATTCAATCATACAAAATATCACATTTTAGGTTAAAGTACAAAAATTAACCCTATAGTTTACACTCGATGTTACTTTAGTTCCTCACGTTTCAATTATAACAATTAAATTCTTACAGCTTTGGTCAAGCAGCAATTTAATTCTCCATAAACAATCGTTTAAAAACAACTATTAGAGTGAGTGTAAATGTGTCATTTCGCACCCTTATTCCACAAAAGGGTTATACACGCACACACATATAAATATATATTCTAATTCCACACACAGGTAGCATTGTTAATTAATTTTAATAATGGCATGAACCAGATCATATGAAAGAACCCATGGTTTGATTATAACATCTAAAATAACTCAGTTTTAGATTTAAACTTCATTACAGGTAAGTTGCCCATTAATCCACCAAAACAAATGGAACTCCTCATTAAATTTCAACAGATCACTACTAAACTTAAATTCCTAAAGCCAAAGAAAAAAATAGTGAAAAGCATAATTTGGGCCAATCTATGTAATGGTGTGCATCCAGCAAATCAAACAGACAAGTGACAACTAATAAAAGATATTCTTAAATTAGATTCCTTATACTCTTTTACTTTCCATATGTCTAGTTAATTAGTTTCCTAGTTGTTGGTCAATTTTCTTTTATTTATATTTACCTAGAATAGGATTATAATAGTACTCTACATATGTGTGTATACACTTTATTATACCCATTGAAATCAATACCATAATTTTATTCTTTTCTTAAATCATTTACTAATATTAGAGCATACATTTGTCATTAATCTCAGCCCACCGAAAGGAATGGGTTGTCGCCGTCTCATCTGTAAAAGTGAAAATGGAAAGAACTTCCAATTTGGTTGCTAAGAAACTCAAGAAATGAAATGAAACCAAATAATAAAACATTTCATCCCCATCTTTCTAACTGCTCTTCCTCCGCAATGGCTGCTGCAAATGAATCCTTCTACCTTGTTCTGTTCGATAAATAAATCTTGATCAAATAGAGCATGAGATTGTTATATTTCTTATTAGTTATAGACATTACCATCTAGTTGGCTTCTGTAATTAGAGATTAATGAACTCTGTGGTCTACTTATTGAAAATTAATAGGCTTTTTCTTTTTCATTCTATTCCCATAAAAATTAGTAAAATTAATAAATCTTCCTTTAATTGGCGTTCAATCTCAGTTTGTTGATAAAAAAATAATGAACTTAATTTGCTTTGCTTCACTTTAATTACTCGATTTTCAAAAAAGTTTTGAAATATGACATTTAAATTATATACCAACAATCACACATCACATTTTAGGTTAAAGTACAAAAATCAACCCTACAATCTATACTCGATGTCACTTTAGTTTCTCACATTTCAATTGTAACAATTAAATCCCTACAATTTGAGTCAAGCAGTAATACAATTTCTTTATAAACAACCATTTAAAAACTACTGTTAGAGTAAGTGTAAATGTGTCATTTCACATCCTTATTCCCCAGATGGTTTATACACACACACACACACACATATAAATATATATTCCAATTCCACATAGAGGTAGCATTGTTAATCAATTTTAATAATGGCATTAACCAAATCATATGAAAGAACGCAAGATTTGTTTGCAACATTTAAAAATAACTTAGTTTTAGATTTAAACTTCATTGTAGGTAAACTGCCTACTAATCCACCAAAACACGTGGAACTCCCCATCAGAGTTGAATTAGGTCACTACCAAACATAAATTCCTAAACCTAAAGATAAAAAAATATTGAAAATCATAATTTGGGCTTATCTACGTAATGGTGTGCATCCAACAAATCAAACAGACGAGTGATAACTAATAAAGGATATTCTTAAATTAGATTCCTCATACTCTTTTACTTTCTATATGTATAGTTAATTAGTTTCCTAATTGTTGGTCAATTTCCTTTTATTTATATTTACCTAGAATAGGATTACAATAGTACTCTATATATGTATGTATACACTTTATTTTACCTATTGAAATCAATACCATAATTTTATTCTTCTCTTAAATTTTTTACTGATATCAAAACATAGATTTGCCATTAATCTCAGCCCATCGGGAAGAACGGGTTGTCGCCATGTCATCTATTAAAGTGGAAAAGGAAAGAACTTCTAGTTTGGTTGCTAAGAAACTTAGGAAATGAAATGAAACGAAATAATAAAACATTGCATTCCCATCTCTCTAACTGCTTTGCCTCTGAATGGTTGCCGTAAATGAATCCTTCAGCTCTATTTTGTTCGCTAGATAAATCTTGATCAAATAGAGCTTAGGTTGTCATATTTCTTATTAGTTATAAACATTGCCATTTAGTTGTCTTTTGTAATTGGAGATTAATGAACTTTGTGGTCAACTTATTGAAAATTAATAGGCGTTTTCTTTTTCATTCTATTCCCATAAAAATTAGCAAACTTGATAAATTTTACTTTGATTGGCATTTGATCTTAGTTTGTTTATAAGAAAGAATAACAAACTTAATTTACTTTACTTCACTTTAATTACTCGATATTCAAAAAAGTTTTGAAATACGACATTTAAATTATATACCAACAGTCACACTTATTATATTCAATATATTCAATCATACAAAATGTCACATTTTAGGTTAAAGTACAAAAATCAACCCCACGATTTACACTCAATGTCACTTTAGTCCCTTACGTTTCAATTGTAATAGTTAAATCTCTATAGTTTTGATCAAGCAGCGATTCGATTCCTGCATAAACAACTGTTTATAAACTACTATTAAAGTGAATGTAAATGTGTTAATTTTGCATCCTTATTCCCCAAAAGGCTTATACACACACACACTTATCAATATATATTCCAATTCCACACAGAGGTAGCATTGTTAATTAATTTTAATAATGGCATTAAGCAGATCATGTGAAAGAGCCCATGGTTTGATTGCAACATCTAAAATAACTTAGTTTTAGATTTAAATTTTATTACAAGCAAATTGCCCATTAATCCACCAAAACTTGTGAAACTCCCCATCAAATTTGAATAGATAACTACCAAGCATAAATTCCTAAACCCAAAGGAAAAAAAAATGCTGATAAACATAATTTAGGCTGATTTACGTAATGGTGTGCATCCAATAAATTAAACAGACAAGTGATAACTAATAAATAATATTCTTAAATTGGATTCCTTATACTCTTTTACTTTCCCTACAAACTAGTGTCCTAATTATTAGTCAATTTCCTTTTCTTTATATTTACCTTGAGTAGGATTACAATAGTATTCTATATATGTATATATCAACTTTATTATATCTATTGAAATCAATATCATAATTTTATTCTTCTCTAAAATCCTTTACTAATATCAGAGTACAAATTTGTCATCAATCTTAGTCCACTGAGAGGAATGAGTTGTCGTTGCCTCATCTATAAAAGTGAAAAAAGAATGAACTTTCAGTTTGGTTGCTAAGAAACTTAGGAAATGAAATGAAACTAGATAATAAAATATTGCATCCCCATCTCTCTAACTGCTTCGCCTCTGCAATGGCCGCCGCCAACGAATCCTTCAACTTCATCTTGTTTGATAAATCAATTTTGATCAAATAAAGACTTAGATTGTTATATTTCTTATTAGTTGTAGACATTGCCATCTAGGTAGCTTATGTAATTGGAGAATAAACTCTATGGTTTACTTATTGAAAATTAATATACTTTTTTTCATTCTATTCCAATAAAATTAGCAAAATTGATAAATTTTACTTTGATGTTTGATCTCAGTTTGTTGATAAAATAATAACAAACTTACTTTGTTCAACTTCACTTCACATTACTTGATATTCAAAAAAATTTAAAAGTTTTAAAACATAACATCTAAATTATATACAATCATACTAATTATATTCAATCATTAATTACAAAAAAAATTATATTCAATTATGCTAAATGTCACATTTTATCTCGAATGGTAAAACCGTATCTCTTTTCAATCTTCGAACCAAACAGATCATGGCCGCCCATTATTTGACTTCTTGCTAACAATGGTTGAACCTTCCACTATAGGCCCCACGGATCTTATCCGATCAATACCGTCCAAGTAAAACGACCCCCTTTGCAGGCTAGAGGGTCCTTTTAAAATGACTGATGGCGACCCTTAGAGACAAAAAGTGATTTTGAAATAGCTTATTCACCAACATTTTTAAAAGCATTTTTTCCAATTAAAAATTAATGTTGTATTTGATTTACTTTTATATTTTTTATTTTTTATTTTTTTATTTGTTAAAAATCTCAAAACAAAAAATAAAAAATACTCTATTTTTCTTATTTTGAGATTTTTTTTATTTTATGTGTAAATTCATTTTTTATTTTCGAAAATAAATTTTCAGAACACAAATGACCAAATGAGTTTTGAGCAGTTTTCTTTATTTTTAAAAGTACAAAATAAAAATGAGCTCAAAATAAAAAATAAAACATAAAAACAGAAAATAGAAAATAAAAAAATAAACCAAATGACAATTAAGTTTTTACATGAACAAATATTTTTATATGATTTTCAAAAGCTATTTTTTGACCTTTAAGAATAATTTTTATAATTCTTTCATCAGTTTCGTAAAATTAAAGTTAAAAAATTGAAAACTATAAACCATTAAAATATAAATTTTGATTGAAAGATTAAACGAAAAAAATAAAAAATAAAAAAGCTATTGAAAGAACTCCTAAAACAAGAAAAGTAAATGAAAACATTACCGTTGAATACCAAAAGTAGTATACATACATAAAAACCTGCATTCAATGAGCTAATTTCATGTTATGATTTAAATGGTATCATGTGATTGAATGAACAAATTACATGTGGAGTGTCAAATTTTGAAAAAAAAAATGATAATAAAACAAAAGTAGATAAATTTTATATTGTCAGGTATTTGGTGTGCTTCTTGAAAAATGTAAAAAAAAATTAGAGAAAATTTGGTGAAAATTAATAAAAATGAAAAAAGTTAACAAAAATTATAAAAAATTAAATATTTTTAATTTGTAAAAAATTAAAAAATAAAAAAAATTAAAAATTATTGACCAAATTTGACACTTCAAATAGTACACATATGGCTTTAAAGTTTGTAATGATCGAGTTTCTAAAGTTTTAAATTCATTAACACAATCACAGTGTGTGATAACATTTGTGAAGTTGAAAAATCATTTTATAGTAATTTTAGAATAATTATGTGTGCGCTTGGTTTCTTATAAATTAATACAAAACTCCATAAATTCTTACAAAATTAAAATTTTTTACTCATTATACGAATTGCGAACTGTAATTTCTATAAATTTATACTAAATTTTACAACTCTAAATATCTCTTAGTATTTGATTTTGAAAATTTTTATTGTATAATATAAATTTAGAAAAATAGCTTTCACGAGTAATATTATGCATTGAAAACGCTTTTTAAAATGATGTGACATATTTAGTAGTTTATCATTTTGAAAATGTAAGGTAGTTAAGATAATTTTTATTACACATGATATTATTAAGACATTTTTTAGCAGCTCTCTTAAATGGATCCCTTAAAATATATTAAAAATATTATTTTTCTATTTTATAACTTCGTTATTCACTTGAATTTTCAGTTTCCCTCAGTAGAATTTTTAAATTTTATTTTTATTGGCTTTCTTAAAATTGAAGTTAAAATTTGAAAACTATAAACCGTTAAAATCTGAATTTTGATTGAAAGATTAAACAAATATATATATATATATATATAGGCCATTAAAAGAACTCCTCCTAAAACAGCCAAGAAAAGTTAAAAAATTACCGCTTAAAACCAAAAATAGTACGTACATAAAACCTTGCATTCAATGAGCTAGTATCATATGATTTTAACGTTATCATGTGATAATTACCCAAAAATAAAAAATAAAAAAAAAACGTTATCATGTGATTCAGTGAGCAAATTACACGTGGCTTATAAATTTGTAATGGTTTATAAATACACTTATAAAAAATGTTTTAACTCTATTCGATAATAAAAAAATCACTATTGAAACTGCTAATCTCAGAAATCGAAACTCGAGCCTACCAAGTACAAAAGAAACAAAGATTATGGGCGAAGAGAGGATTTCCGACCAAAAAATCATCTGATATTAAAGTTAACAAAGGCTTGAGAGAATTACAAAATAGAAAGTAAAGAGTAAAGTACTAGGTTGTCAAATAGTGAGCGTATGTGGATTTTAGAGCTAAGTGTTGTATTTATAATAAGATAGTGTGAATAAATTAATAAGTAAATAATGAATTGTAATCATTTTGTATCTTATATGTATATATTGAAGTACAGAATAGTTTCTTTTTCCTTAAATGCCTCTCATTCGACATTTAATGTCACTCATTTTACATTTAATGTGCGTGGGTGGAATAGACATCTGAATAGACTTGATTCACCTTTTAGGAATGTTTAAACGTTACATCTGTCTACTACTTCTAAAAGAATGAAATAACTAAGTTAACTTTAAGACAATAAATTTAGTTCATTTATTATTATTTTGCGTTTATAGTTAGAATCACACCGGTGTGGTTCCAAAACAAGGTGAAATCCAACTTCAACTATTTTCTGATTATTTAACCCCCGCTGAGCACTTTCCCATTGTACTTAGGAGTACACTGTGTCTAGGGTTGTTTTTGTACCAACAAACTCATTTCAAAATAAAAATATCAATAAAAAATTTTTTGTTAAATAACTGAATCCACATATTTTTTATTCATTCTGCGACAATCTTTTACCATAAGTTATTTTTTTTATTTGAAAATTTAGATATAAGACGAATGAGATCTACATAAATAAATGCAAGAACAGTACATTTATTCGTGGAAATAGTTTAAAATTGTGCGATAATAAAAATACTACCGTGAACAATCACCACGTCAATTGAATAAATTCAAGATAAGCCTAAAAAAGAGAGGAAAATCCAGAGAAACTAGCTGGAGGAGATCCCTAACCAAGAATCCTCCAATGGCAAAGTCAAAAAAAGCTTAAGAGAGCAATAGAGAAATTACAAGTACTCAATTAATAATAGTGAGTAATTTCTGATTTCTGGAGATAAGTGTCGTATTTATAGTAAGATAGAGTAAAAAAACAAATGCCAAAAATAATTGGAGAAATAATCATTTCAGATATCTTATGCATATAGTTGTATTTGTAGTGGTTCACTTTATATCTAATACCTATCACTTAGCATTTAATGTGCGTGAGCATATCAGGTTGGTGGGTGAGATGTGACTCTAAGGAATGTCTAAATGTCACATCATGTCAGCCACTTGTATGGTAAAGAATTAACTAAGTTAACAAAATTGTAATAAATGGATCAAATTTATTAATAGACAGTATTTGTGGTCATAATTAAACCAATATTTATATCTTTCATTGGAGGACCCAACGGCTATGGTTGGGGATTAAATAGAACCAATGGGGAACACCTCCCTACTCAGCACAGACATACTTGAGATGATGCCGCGTATTCTCAATGTTATATCTTTCATTGGAGGACCCAACAGCTATGGTCAGGGATTAAATAGAACCAATAGGGAACACCTCCCTGCTCAGCACAGACATACTTGAGATGATGCCGCATATTCTCAATGTTTCTTGTGCAACAAAAATAATTACAGAAATATATTCCTACATTTTTAATCTTATAAACGAGTGCAACATATTTCATTGTACAGTGGCAAACAAAAATAGAAACAATTCAATAGGCTTTGTTTGATTTCAGCTTTTATTTTTAAAATTTTAAAAATTGGAAACAGAAAGGCATTTGATACAGTCGTTTTCAATTTTTATTTTTAAAAAATAAAAATTTTGAACATCATAAATTCAAAAAAAAAAATGTTTAGTTTTCACATCCACTACTTTTCACTACAATGATCATCAATTATTTTAATGACCCATCTCATTGGTAGACTCACCCATCTTTGGTTATCGCTCACCGACAGAATGTCGACGACTTAAGAACTCAACTGCTGCTATCCCAATTAGAGACATGTTTATTGTTGGGTGAAAAAGTAGAGATGATTTATATACATATGTACATATGTAGGGACGGAATCAGGAATTTAAGTAAGAGCAAGTCAATTCTTATAAATTTTAATAATTTCCTCTCAACCTTGAAAACGTAATCTGGAAATCAAGTAGTCTATTTAAGTGTTATGAGCTTAAAAAACTGAAGCAAATATATAAAAACCATTTACAAAGTCATTTAAAAATTATCTAATTGACTAGGTTAGCCTATTAATAGTCCAACTCAAGAATAGTTCAAAAAAAAAGAGATGAGTTGACCATTTTGAGGGAAAAAAAAAATACCTTGTGTGGGTTAATCATTTGAAAAAAAAAAAAACTTATAAATACTTTTTTTTTAAAGGTAAAAAAACCCGAGAACAAATAATGCAATTTAAAAATGAATTGCTCACCGTTTCACTAGCAACCTGCTGCTGGTACAAACAAACCTATATTAATATATATCTATTTTTTTTCTGGGCGGGCCATGGCCCTTTTGGTGTCGTTTCGTCCATGTATCTACGCATGCACATGTTTGTGAGGTGGTGTTTGAATGGTAAATAAATTAAAAAAATTATTATAAAAATGACACGTTATGAAATTTAATTAAAAAAAATTAAAAAAAATTTATATATATATATATATATTTAAAATCTTAGTAAATTTTATCCGTTCAAATACCACCTAAAAGGCTAAGTTGTTGGACAAATTTTGTTACCATTGTAACATAATGCAACCATGTCAAATGAAATTGCATATACAAAATTACCATTTTGTAAAAAAATTATTTTCAGTTGAACGCAGTTGCTTGGGAAGTTATTTTTTATTTAATTTTTAATTTTAAAATTAAAAAATAGTACATTTAACCACTAAATTCATATCTGCAATTTTTTTTATTTTTATTTTTTAAGTACGTTAAGTTAGAAGATGAATTGGCCTTTTATTAGTCAATTCTTTTTGTCTCTTATCGATTATTTTAAAATGACATTAATATTATCAAATGTAATTTTAATTTTTATTTTTAAAACATTAAATATTAAAAACTTGATACTGATAATAGATAGTGTTGTCAAATATGCCCTGATGAGATGAAGAGGTTGAGCTCATCTTGCATTTAAAAGTTTAGATTAGAGTTCTATTGGTTTAAATATAAAATATTATATATATATATATATATATAGATAAATATTATAAATATTTATTATAAATAAGTTAAAAGAAAGATAAATATACTCCATTTTTAATTATAAAATTCTATATATTCTCATAATAAATATTAATTTCTAAAATACAATAGTTAAATAAAATGCATTTATTATTTTCCATATAACTTATACGAGTTCAGTTCTATTTAACCTCGGCCCATTGAAGAAATCAAGACGACATGAAGTAGAGTTTTTGGCCAGCCAATCCTGAACTATTCTATTCATGAATGGCTCGAGTCTCTAATTTATTTGTTTATCATGCGACCGGCATCATGGGAAAATTTGTTCTCTTGTGAGAAAGACTGGTTTAACGCCGTTAGAAAGCAGTAGTTAGTGGGGTTGGGCCGTCGACGGAGAGAGAAAGAAGACGAAGAAGGGGCTGCTGTAATGAGTGCTTTACAGACTCTAGTTAAGTTAGCCTCAACCAACCATCTCCCTCCACCTCACCCCTAAGACCGCCATTTTTAACTGATTAAACTCTCTCTTTTCTCTCTCTGAACTTATTTCCCTTGGTCTATGTACGGTATAACACGCATTATGTAACCCACTCTCTCTCATTTTGAATATAAAAACCCTAATTTGCTGAGCTGCACTCTCTCTCTCTCCCCCGCTCTCTAGCTTCTCTCTCTAAAATGTTTTCTTATATTTTCAATCTCTCTCTCTCTCCTAACCTGTTGTATTTCTGAGGGTTTGTGGGTTTCTAGGGTTGCGAGGAGTCAATTTTTTCATCAAATGAGGGATTTGTAGGGTTTGCGCTCGCATTGGCCGCCACCAGATGAATCGAGCTGCCATTTTGCCTCGTTTTCTCTCTCCATTTCTCTTCTCCCTACTGTTTTTGCTTGCTTCTGTGTCTTCGTCCCAAGACGAAGTCCGATCACTTCTCGAGTTCAGGAAAGGGATCCGGGGAGATCCGCTGGGGAAGGTACTCAATTCATGGAGCCAGTCGTCCATAGATCCAAGTGCTTGCCCGCAGTCCTTTTACGGCGTGGCTTGCGATGACGCCGGCAACGTCTCCGCCATTGTGCTTGAAGGACTTGGTTTGGAGGGAGAGTTGAAGTTCTTCACATTGAATGGGCTAAAAATGCTGAAAAATCTGAGTCTCTCTGGAAATTTTCTTTCGGGTCGACTCGTTCCGGCATTGGGGTTGATGTATACTTTGCAGCATTTGGATCTGTCTAGCAACAAGTTTTACGGACCAATCCCCGCTCGGATCAACGATCTTTGGGGTTTGAATTATCTCAATTTGTCATCCAATAATTTTAGTGGTGGGTTTCCGAGTGGAATCCGGAATCTTCAGCAGCTGAAGGTGCTAGACTTGCATTCCAATGGGCTTCGGGGGAATATTCAGGACTTGTTCTCGGAGCTACGAAATGTTGAGCACGTGGATTTGAGCTACAACATGTTCTTTGGATCGCTTTCCATGGGTGTACAGAACATTTCAAGCTTGGCGAATACCGTGAAATATGTGAATTTGAGTCACAATCAATTGAATGGTGGGTTCTTTACGGAAGACGCCATTCAGTTGTTTAGGAACTTGAAAGTATTAGACTTGGGTGGTAATCAGCTGAGTGGGCAACTCCCCTCTTTCGGGTCATTGCCAAATCTTCAAGTTTTGCGATTGGGAAGTAACGAGTTGTATGGTTTATTACCGGAAGAGCTGTTAGAGAGTTTGATTCCTTTGGAAGAATTAGACCTCAGTGGCAATGGGTTTTCGGGTAAGAAATTATCTTAAAAGTAATATTTAATCTTATGGATTAGTATGTCTCAAGATTAATCCTCCAAAGCATAGCCTTCCTTTTGAGTACTGATGCTATTGGTAGGCATCCTGTATTAGGCAGACTCTGCATTAAATGAAATGCAAGTTGGGAGGAAATTTATTTCAGTTAGGGAAAACGATTGGACCCTCTGACCATAATGTCATGATTTTTACACATCTATATGAGTTTCAGTTGCATCCACCGTCCGTTTACTCAGCTTTCTTTTTTATCCTATTGGCCAAATAGTAGCTTTTTCATGGTATACATTTGTAGCGAAGAAATCAATTAGGACTGATTGTTTTGTTGTGTTTTTTCTTTTTCTGATGAATTCAATTAGGACAGATAGGTATTGTTATTATGATAAATATTTATAGGTTGTAGTGATTCTTATTTCTTTAGCACTCATTTAAGGCACATGCAAAGAAAAAAAAAAATTATATTTTGGGTGAATGATTCTAAATCCTCTTAGTATTGTTGGGCTAGTATTCAAAAGATATCACCGTGCTTAAAGTAAAATCCTTTTATCATAAGCAATATTTGTAATATAGGAACAGCCTTAAATAGGACATTGTATTAAAAGTATGAAGGCGATGAAACCCAAGCTAAGAAGTATAAACATTGACATGACAAGATATGGGTGCGCCAACTCAGCAATTTTCAGAAAATGCAAGACGCGATATAGCAGGGTGAGGACTCGATGGGAATATATATATTTTTAATATGTTTTAGATATTAATATTTTATTCAAATACAATATAAATAATACAATATATCACTAGCTAAAATTAAAAATTATTTATTTCATAGCTTGAATGTCAACAAAGAAATTATATAATGATTACATTCCGTTCAAATGTAATAACTATAATATATAGAAATAAGTAACATAATAATTACATTTAATTTAAAATGATAACCTAACAAATCATCTTAACAAATGTTGTTCCATGAATCCATAAACCAAAATGTCATTACAGTTCATTAATTCACTTAAATATAAAATAACAAATAGAGGGCCTACTTTTATTTTGTTAATTATTTTATTCACAAGTCAACCACACTTAAAAATTTTATGATCATAAAAAAATTGAGCCATGTACAAAATGAGTTTGTGATGTATTTAAATGTGCTTGAACTACATAAAAAAAAAAAAAAAAAAATCCAACACGATAGAAGGAGAGTTAGACATATGTCCAACGCGAGTTCACCATGTGTTGGTGTCCCTGGTGAATTTGACTAGGAGACAACATTCTTGACAGTGAGTTTGTGCCTAGAACCCAAGTATAAAAGAACTTAATCCAACAAAACCATCCAATCAAGCTATATGCTCAAACTGCCGTAAACTCTACGAAGTCAAAAAGACAATGTAAGTTAAGGCTAAACTTCCTTGACAGCTTGCTCGACTATCAACTTCACAAAATACTATCCGTATAAATAGACAAAAACATACTTTCTAAAATAGACCAAAACTTACTTTCTAAGCTCTACAACGGTTGCACAACACCTTATAAATTTCTTTTACTTTCTCTTCTGCATTAGCCATCCCAAACAATGATGTTATCATGGACTATACCAAAAAAATGCAAGCTGGAAACTAAAAATCGTTGACTGTTGTTCACTGGTTAAAAAAAGTTATGGAAATCTAATTTATTAGTGATCATCAAAAACTAAATGTTGACAAATGTGGAACTTAGAAATGGAAGTTCTTGGATTTTGTGTGTAATTCAATGTGTGATATGAAAATATTGGGGGAAAGGGTGAGGTTGACTGTGTTAGCTGAAAAAATGACAAGAGGGTCAGAGTTGAGATGCATTTTAACAACTAGGTGACGGAGGAAATTTCTTATCTGAACCCAGCCTATTCATTGGCTAGGTGGGGGCGGGCTGACAGGCGTGGTGAGGCAAGGATTTGAAGGGCTGTTAAATAAGTAGAGATATGATCAAAATGTTGAGCAAGCAAGAATAGCAAACCGACAAGGTTGCCTTTTAATGGCCAATCGACATTTGAGAACTTAAAGTGAATGCGTTTTCTACCTTCCGTTTTACCTAAGTTGCTTGGAATAAATTTAGGTAGCCTCCTATAAGGTTCTCGTAGCAAACTTGGTGTTCTCAAAGAAGAAGATCTTAAGAACATCTTGTTAAAGATAGTAAGTCATTGAAAATTTTTTAGAGCTTTCATATGGAAGGAACAGGACCATAGCTAGTGCTATTGAACTTTCGCTACTGGCCTATTCTAATGACTGCACATTATAACCCAAGTAACAAAAGAGGAGATAAAGCTCTCTAATTATAGCCAACTATCATAGTGTAAACACCACTGCACTATCTTACAAGGTGTTGCTGCTGGTATATCAATATTTTCAGGTCATAGAAACTCTTCCTTTGAGCTTCAGATTTCCAGAATCTGCCAGACCCCAGAACAGTTCTTTTGTTCTTTAAATTTGCTTTCATACACTGTTCATCATGTTAAATGATTGATTTTGTCTGTTAACTTGTGCGTTATTTGTTTGCTGGAGGAGCAATGTGTTTATGAACATGCATCAGCATCCTGGTATGTTGCCACATTGGGCACAATAAAATAATCTTGGCAACACCATCCCCTCAGTGAAGAGCTTAGTGATCCATTTATTTCTGCGGAGTCAAATTTCATTTTTCCATTGTGTGACATGGAAAGCTCTTCATAATTTAATGCTGTATCAGTGACACACAGCTACTCTATTCGGAAGTTTGTTCTACATAGATAGAAAACCAGCAATAATGTAATATACTTCTTAAGCATATTCAGTGGCATTTGATGGTATTTACTTATCAAAGAAAAGGGTTGTGGATTGGTAGAAGTATACGAGTAGTCACTCTTCAGATGAGAGTCTATCTTCGGTTAGTTTATTTGGTATCTGTGAAATGTTTTGGCTCTTGTTTCTGCAAGTTTCCTTGTTAAATACAGAATTCCTATGGAAACTGCTATTTTTATTGTTACAGCATATCTGCATATTTTCTTTGGTCATCACCTGCCCACCTGCAGCTCTACCCTCTCTTGGTTGCCACTGAATGTTTCTAATATTTATACCTGTCTGGATAGAATAAAGTTTCTGGTTCCTTGTATCATGTTTTAGAGCTTCTACTGTTGCACAGCTTAGAAGCACAGGTACTCCTATGCACATCCTTGTTGGTCTCTGTTATGTGTTAGATGCGGCACTCATTGGATATCATGCATGACAATACACATTTTACTATGAACGTACTTTGGAGATTTGGGGCACACATCCATTAATTAGACATGCATGAAACATTTTGCAAATTTGAATAAGAAAATTTATTATTTACATTAATCTCTTGTTTTTTGGACTGGAATCTAAGAATTTTACGACCCCAAAATTTTCACTTTCTTTTTATCTGGAGTTGTCTTTGCAAATGTTAGAATTTTATGTCTAATTGTTCACACCACTTTTCGAACATATAAAATGTAGAAAATGGTTTCTTACTGTTTTGAAAAGATGTAATATAAATATATTTCTCGGAAACGGTCTCTCCAATCATTTGGGGGTAAGATTGTGTACATTGCGGCTTCCCAGATCCCTTGTAGTTAGTCTCGTGCACCGTACCACCCTCTTTTTTTTTTTTTTTTTGGCAATCTAATTATATTTGTGACATAAAAATTTTAATAATACAATTTTAATGTAAAATATGAATGCATAGTTAGTATGTTCACGTATATGGCATCTGAGTATAATTTGTGTTATGAGTTCTCAGCCGTATCTATTGTTAAGTTTTTTTGAAAATTTCCATGTCAATGTGTCCTTTTCATGTTAGTGTCTGTATCTTATAGGTGGGTACTACTTTGTATCTTCTTTGAGCGTATAGTTTGTCAATAGTTTATCTGAAGTATCTAACCTTTGCATGTTTATCTTTACAGGTCCAATCCATGCGATCAATTCTACAACTTTGAGCATTTTGAATCTTTCATCCAATGTGCTATCTGGTTCTCTGCCTTCTTCTATGGGAAAATGTGTAAAAGTGGATTTGAGCAGAAATATGCTCACCGGTGATATAGCTGCTTTGCAAAGTTGGGAATCCACGTTGGAAATTCTTGACTTGAGCTCAAATAATTTGTCAGGAAGCATTCTGAACCTAACGTTGCAGTTTCTGAGATTAACCACTCTCAGTATCAAAAATAATTCTCTAGTAGGCTCCTTGCCTCCTGTACTGGGAACTTTTCAGAGACTGTCTGCTGTTGATCTGAGTTTGAATGAACTTGATGGGCTTATTCCACCTAGTTTTTTTGCATCAATGACCTTGGCCAAGCTGAACCTTTCAAGAAATAATTTTACTGGTTCAATTCCCTTTCAAGGGTCACGTGAAAGTGAATTATTGGTTCTACCCTCTTATCCACTGATGGAGTCCCTTGATCTCTCTGATAATAAGTTAACAGGTACCTTGCCTTCAGATGTAGGTAACTTGGGTAGGCTTAAGTTGCTGAATCTTGCGAAGAATGACTTGTCTGGTCCAATACCAAATGAAATGAGCAAGCTTAGTGGGTTGGAGTATCTAAATTTGTCCAGTAATGATTTCAATGGTAAAATCCCTGATATGCCACCAAGTCTAAAGATCTTTAATGTGTCTTACAATGATCTCTCTGGACCTGTTCCGAAAAGCTTGAAAGAATTTCCTGCTACTGCATATTGCCCTGGCAACCATCTGCTGACCTGCTCAAATGGCATTCCATCTGGAAGTGATATTCCTGTTGTCGTTCCAACTAAAAGTCACAGTTCAAAATTGAGTATTAAAGTAGCCATCATTCTTGCCTCAGTTGGGGCTGCTGTGATGATTGCCTTTGTTCTGCTTGCTTACCATCGAGCAAAAGTTCAGGATTTTCGAATAAGAAGTGGATTTAGCGGCCAAAACACTGGAGGAGATGTTAAATTAGGAAGATTTTCTGGGCCTTCTCTGTTCAAGTTCCACACAAATGTTGAGCCCCCACCAACTTCATTAAGTTTTTCCAATGATCATTTGCTAACATCAAATTCAAGGTCATTGTCGGGGCAGACAGAACATGGTACTGAAATTGTTGAGCATGTTTTGCCTGAGGGAAGTGCTGCACCTTCAGCACCACTGAATCCCATTGTGTCGGATACTCATCAAATGATAGCTGGACGGAAGTCTTCTCCAGACTCCCCAGTATCTTCTTCACCGCGTTTTATTGATGCAATTGAACAACCCGTGATGCTAGATGTAAATTCACCAGATCGATTGGCTGGAGAACTCTTCTTTCTGGATGATTCAATTGCATTCACAGCGGAGGAGTTGTCACGAGCTCCAGCAGAAGTTTTAGGTAGAAGCAATCATGGCACTTTATACAAAGCTACTCTGGATAATGGCCATATGTTGACTGTGAAGTGGTTGAGGGTGGGATTGGTCAAACACAAGAAAGAATTTGCCAAGGAAGTTAAAAAAATTGGGTCAACAAGACATGCTAACCTTGTTCCTTTACGAGCTTATTATTGGGGGCCGAGGGAACAGGAGAGGCTTATTTTAGCAGACTATGTCCAGGGAGATAACTTGGCTCTACATCTGTATGGTAAGAGCCTTCCTGAATTGATATTAGTTTTTCATTCTCTCTGTCTTTGTTTCTTGTTATTTTTTCTTTATTTATTTTGGGTGGGCTTTGTTTTGGGGCTTTTTTGTTTGTTTGCTTGTGTGTGTGTTTTCCTGCCGCCCCCCCCCCCCCCAGGGGGGGGTGTTGAGGGGAAGCTTGAAGGGCACATGATGTATCCTGTTCTTTGTTGAGAAATAAATTTACTCTGCTAAATTTTTGTTCAGCTGTATATAAACATTATATAAGTTTTTATTATACATTTCTTTTCAGACTCAGTGCACAACAATCAAAACATTTTTCAATTAACTTTTACTGAGGCTTTGTGGCATGTCAATAAATACTCTGTGAGATGGTTTATTAGAAGTGATACCAAGTGTGGAACCCAATCTTATGATGCAAAACTTGTAATTGCCTTACTATTTGTTTCGTCAAGCAAATTTAGAATTTTCCTTCTGGATCATATGGTATCTCAGCGTGGTAGCATGAAACTTACAGAACTCTGAGTTTTTCACTGAATTTGTGGTTGATAGCTGTGTTGAACTTGAAGTAGTTCTCTTGAAAGAATATAATATCTATCATTGATAGCATGTATGTGACTTGTAAATAGAAAATTGACATGCTACATCTCTGCAGATAGATATTGGACCAAATTTTTTAAATTTCCAAGTCCGCCATCAAAGAAGACGTGTTGGAAAAAAAAAAAAATAATGAGGAGAGATTGCATTGAGATCATCATGGGGGATCTTTATAGGGTTGATGCTGGTCCTCTGCCTATCATTTACAGAAATCTAGTTTGAGTACCGGAAATCTTGTGATTTTCTAGAATACATAGGTGTAATTGTTTTAATCTTTCTGAACTCCCATAAACTAATCTTCCGTGTTGTCTGATGACTCCAGTCACACATCTCATAGACTTGCAGTCAGGGTGATCTCACACTGTTGTACATATTAGAGACTGATGAGGTCAGAGAGTGATTGAGGACGTGATCTGTTGTAGGCTGAATTATAGGTTCTCTTTTATGGGCTTTAAAGCTGAACAATAATGAATTCTCGTTGCACATTCTTCTTGTCCAGCATAATTCAGATGTTTTGATCTCATGACGTTTTCTGTTCTCTTTCTTAGTCATACTGGCTAGCATAATGTGAGCAGAGAAGATTGTTTTGAAGTTTCAACAAGCTTTTCTTTGTTCGAATATTTGATCAATGCATGTGTCTTATGCAGAGACGACGCCTAGAAGGTACTCCCCACTATCATTCAGCCAAAGGCTGAAGGTTGCTGTTGATGTTGCTCAGTGTCTAACATACCTTCATGATAGAGGCTTGCCTCATGGGAATCTAAAGCCTACTAATATACTCCTGTCAAGCTCTGATTTAAGTGTTCGTCTTTCGGATTACTGTGTCCATCGCCTAATGACACCTATGGGCATTGCAGAGCAGATACTAAACCTCGGAGCACTTGGATACCGTGCTCCAGAGCTCACTACTGCAGCCAAACCAGTGCCGTCCTTCAAGGCTGATGTTTATGCATTTGGAGTGATCCTGATGGAATTGTTAACCCGAAGAAGTGCGGGGGACATTATCTCAGGTCAATCTGGTGCTGTTGACCTTACAGATTGGGTTCGGCTATGTGACCAAGAAGGACGAGGAATGGACTGCATTGATAGAGACATTGCCAGTGGGGAGCAACTCTCAGGAGCAATGGATGAAATGCTTGCAGTATCACTTAGGTGCATTCTTCCTGTAAATGAACGGCCTAACATCAGACAAGTCTTCGAGGATCTATGTTCTTTGTCTGTTTGAAATTTTGTAAATGTGTCTTGGAATGCTTTGTCCTTTTTTATTTATTTATTTATTTTTTGTTTACTTGTTGATTTTCATTTTTTATATTTTTTTCTCCACCTCAATTGGTTTCCTAGCCTCCTAATATCAGGCTAATCCTCTCAATTCTTTTCTAAATTTTTGTGTAAAGTGACAATCGATCCATTGATTGACTGACAGTATTTCAGTTTGATCTTGAAGTGAAAATTGTAATTGATTTTTCTGGTTGTTTCTGCCATTATATGTTGGGTTTTAGTTTTAATGACACGCCCAACGAAAATTAAGAACTCCTTGTTCTTGTGTATGATAGTTGCTGCATTGAGAAGCTCATCAAAGGGATCAAGATGGTTTGAGCTGAGGATGATCTGTGTATGAACTGATAATTGAAAGCTAAGTCTCTCTCTCTCCATTCGTTTTCATGGCGCAAAAAATCTTAAATTCTCTCCACTGCAGAAAAATGTCCCAGTTCCACTTATTATCAATAATATATACCAACAAGCTGTTCTTGTTCTTTATTTAAAAAATGCTATTGTATTGCAAAAGCTTACTGGAATTGTTGAATGGTACTTTAATAAATTGTTTTTTAAGGTAAAAATTCTCGTAGGATTTGTTGTTGAGTTAATATAGGAGAGGATTTCTAGTCCTTTCGACGTCACCCACTCTTCCGGCAGGCAAATTGTAAGCAGTTGCTTTGAGCATCTCTCCATCAATCAAATCATTCTCACGCCACCTCGTGCTCGAATTAGTTTTTCCCACTTTGATGGTTTGTGATAAGTCAATGTTGCTGCAAACTTCTACAATCTTACCTGTTATATATTACCAGGAATTGCAATTCCAGAGCTACGGAATTCAATATTAACGAGCTGGAACCATTTCCTACAGCTATTCCCGGGATAAAGAGAAGAACCCACGGAAGATTTATCTCCAGTTCGGATATGAACTGGCAATGTCCGCATTCTCCTTTCATCTTGGTGGGGATGGGTCCAAGCCCCGTTTCCTCGAAGCTATCACTTTCCGGCCAAATCCCACAGTCCACCTAGACCGGTCACAGTGTTGTCCCAAAAGTTGGTGTCTGGCCAGAGCCCATATTCGTCATTCAGCCCAAGAAAGTAGGGAGGTCTGGTGGGTGTCAAGCCTTGGGGTTTACCTTGTCTTGGAGAACGTCAACCACTCTCCGAATTTTGGCTAGTCCAGCTAGCGGCTTCTTGATTAGTCTGTGTCGCTCTGCAAAGCCCTGGAGAACTACATCATATAGGTAACAGCATACGAGATCCAGAGAGCATTAAAGTTGATTCTATTTTCTGATTAGCCACAGAAGCGATCATAGGAGTATAGCATTAATCATCCTGGGTTGTACACTGAGGTGGCCTTCCTAGATTGTCAGTGTGGACAAACACAACTTGAGGCCACGTAACATTGAGAGGAGCAGTTCAACTAGTAAGATTTTGATTTACTTTCCAATGATTATTAATTTGAGTCTTCTCAGAACCATTAGAGTCTTATCTAGTCGTTAACTTTAGGGTTCTCGAAAATTAATTGAAGTATGTGCAAACCGGTCTGGACATCCCGAGTTTCCCCAAAAAATATATATATATATAATCGTTAACTTCAAGATTTTCAAGGATTAGTTAAAGTGTATTTAAATTAATCTGGATACTCTGGATTTTCAAATAATAATAATAATAAACCTTGAGACCACATGCCTTCTCTTTTTTGTATAAAAGGGGCTTGGTAGAAAAGACACATAATTGCAATGCATGAGTGCGTGAAAGGCATAGAGTTAACATAATCGATTTCCAATAGTCAAAAGGGCATCAAGATGGATACCCCCGCTCGAATACACTATCCAACGCATCAAAATTTATAATAAGTGGGTATAAAATTATAGTTTTCAGGTACATAGAGATAAAAATGTAAAAATAATTAGAGATAAGAACAATTTAAAGCAAACAACAATAAAAATATTAGTATTCTATTGTAATTTTTCGTATCAAATCTTCTATTAAGTGGTTTGTCCCTAACACGCAAAAAGAGAAAAAGAAATCATTATATGCTATAAATGGTAGGAGATATACAAAATATTCAAACAACTAAAAAATTGAATCAATTCAGTCTTTGGAATTGGATCATGTCATTTTTTAAATGAATTCAGTTTGATTTTGGGCATCCAAAACGCGAACTCGATTTTCATCTATTTGATTTTAAATTGATATATTTCTAAACCCGAACCGAAATAATTAGATATTATCCAACCCAACTTTATTTTTGCTATGCAAAATGTAACATTATTCTCCCAATTTGAATTGAAAAAATTAATTTGGTTTAATTCGATTCTAGATCCGGTTTTTCAGACCAAGTAAAATCCATTTAATTTTGACTTCAAGACCTACCAAAACTGAATTCCGAATTTAATAGATGGTGTCATCGCGCAGGAATATTGCATTTGAACTTGAGAGATGGTATGCTAAAAATCTCCTTCTCTTTTTATCTCAATTAGTGCCATTCTTTTTTAGTTTCATTCCAAATTAATTTTCTGTTGCTGGCAAGATAGCGATTTCCTTGAATTAAGACACTACGAGCAGTCAGTCCTTCACACTTTCTTGTATTTATTCAATAAATAGCTGATCAAATTCCTTTAATTGAACGAACCTCTTACCACGCTTTGTTTCCTGTATGTCTAACCACTCAAATTTCAGTAGTTTTCATTTCTCTCTCTTCTTCCTGGTTGGTGGCATTGGCGCTGGTGCTTCAACCAGTTCCTTTTTATTCTACTACGTCATATCAAAATTACTCTCTTTTTTTAGAAGTCTTCCCTCCATTTCTTCCCAAGCACTGTGAACCAAAATATTTTGTAATTAGTAAAGAAGTTTAGGCCCTGTTCGAAAGTTAAATTTTCAGTGATTTTTTGATAAAAATTGGTAGATAAAACTTTTTGTGTATTTAATAAAACAGATAAAAATTTTTAATAGATTTTGACAATTTTTAGGCGTTTGATAAATATTTTAATAATTTTTGAGTTGTGTTAAAGTGAAATGATTATTATACTTCTCGCCGATCCAATTCAATAATAATTAGTATTTTGTTTATCTATTAACCTAGTAAAATTGACAACTTTTAGTATTTTATCAAACGCTTAAAATACTAATTTTTGATTTTTTTTTTTCCTTTTCCCAACAGGATCTTAGTTATTCAATAATTAATTAACTAGTGAGGATGTGTTTGATATGAGGATTGGATGAGGATAAAGAACAAGAAGGAAAAAAAGAACCAAAAAAAAAAAAAAAGAATAAGAAAAAGAGGAAGTAAACATAAAATTCTAAATAGAATGTTCTTATTTAAACACATAGTAAAATAAAATATATTTATAAATATATTACTTTTTTAATTTAATTATTTAAAATTTTTTGAATTCTTAGTGTTTTTTTGGTCAATTTTTTAACCAAAATAAAAGAAGAAAGTTTAAATACTTATCTTTTCGTTTTTTCTTTACAAATGTTTAATTCAAATCCTTAATTCAAACACAACTTTAAGAAGCATTTGTTAAAAAAAACAATTAATTTAGTGAATGGCCCATGAAATATCTAGGCTCCGTTTGGTTTGTAAACAAACTTAAAAAAATTTATAAATTTCTATTAACTTTATATCACATCAATTTTTTTCTTTCACTGTACGCATTACGAACTCTCAATTTATCTCAATTTATCTCACTTTATTTTACTCCAAACTCACCCTTAGTTATACTCCTAATATATTTTATCTAAAGTTTCTTATTGGACAGCATCATCTTAGTATATCTATAATACAAGAGAGCTTATGATTTGACTTTTGTATATTTTCAACCGCTGAATTTATTCAATCGTCGAAATTACTTATTTCTCTCTCTTCTTTACTTGTCTTTTTGGTCACTTCACATGAATGAATACTTATTAAACAAAGTCAACTAATTTTTTATTTAAAAAATGATATTTAAATTTTAATTTTAAAATTTTTTTAAATAAACATTTAAATTAAAATTTGAATTTTAATGTGCTTAAAACTTAAATTTTAAATATATATATTTTTATACTCTTTATATCATTTATATATATAATAAGAAAGTTTCAAATTTTAAATTTGGAATATTTTCAACCGTTGATTTACCCAATGACCACAATTATTTTATAGTTTTTTTTTTTTTAATGTTGGTCTATTTTATAAATTTAAATTTAAATTATTTATACATCAAATTATATTTTTATATCTTTAAATATGAGTAATTACTAGTGTGTGTATATATATATATATATATATACATATGGCTTGCTAATATTTTTAGATATTTAAAGTACATAAAAATACGAGAAATTACAAACGTCTGAAAGATATACAGTGCCATTTCTTTTCGATCAATCTCATAGAGTCGCAATGAATTTTATGCATCCAGTTTCTGCCTGAACCTATCAACATTAACTCCTTGACTATATACGTAGACAACCAAACGTGCGGAGACCGAGTCTCCACTATTCCCATAAAAGTGAGTTAAAAAGTTAGATCTGTATCTGTTTTTTCTCTCTAAATTCAAAAAATGTTAATTTTTTAGTAGCCGACCAACTTATTAAAAAAAAAAAAATTCTACCTTTTCCTCTCCAAACAGCACCTTAATAGGTAATCCTTAAAAATTTTGAACTTTTTAGGTAGTACTGCAGCGTAGCACATGGTGGCACCCGAAGGGTTCGGCGTGGGGCACCCACAGTACCAAATTTTGTTAAAATATAAAAAATTATACAATCTTGAAGTTGTTATCTTTTCCTTTTTCGAATAGTGGTCAGACAACCTACCCGCTATGGATCAAATTTTGTTAGAATATTTTATGATCAAAACGTTCGCTTGCACACTATTTTTCATAATTCATGGACTTGGTGGTTATAACTTATTAAAGGTGTGTTTAGAGTGATAAAAAATAAGATAAAATGAAATAATTTATAAATTCATAATTTGTGCAATTAGATAAAAAGTGAATAATTTTTAGAGATTTTAAAAATTTTCATTAATTTTTTCGATAATTTTTAATAAACCAAACGTATCATAAGATTAAAATGATTTTGATTTAAATTATTTACTTAAAATGTTGAAATATAGGCCAGAAAATGCTTTATTTATTATTTCTTGCGCCGTGTATGATTCCCAGATCAATCGAGAATTTACCCGTGGTTGACTTGAGGCACGTGTAATGAGCAGTCGATGGGGTGGGCTACTGGCTTTGTCTATCTCCCCTTCTTTCTTCCTCTCCTTTTAGGGTTGGTTTGGCAACTCAAAAATTATTAAAAAAAATGTCAAAAATTATTTTTGATGTATTTGATAAAATCATAAATTTTTTTATTTTTTTGATTTGTTACAGTAAGGAGTACACTCCATAATTACAACTTTTTTTATTTGCTACAGTAAAAAAATATATCAAACACCCAAAAGTTACCACTTTTTTCTTTGCTACAGTAAAAAATTTACCAAACACCCAAAAGTTACTAAAAAATACTAAAAATTCCACTTGGTTCAACCAAACACACAAAAAAGTACAAAAAAAAAAAAAAAAACACTCAAAAAACTACCAAAACTTAAATTTTTTTAACTTCCAAACACCCCTTACTCGCTTTCTTTACCTTTATTTATTTATTTCATTATTTTATATATGTTCGAGTAAAAAAAAAATACGAACATGATGATTCCGGCGGTAACCATCTTTCATCTCTCTTTGTTTTTTTTTACTCATTATGAAAATAAATAAATAAATAAAAACGAATTAAACAAGATTCCATTTCAAGAACTATAGTTATTCATTTGCCAATCTTAAAAGTGTCTATAGTAACTTATTTTTTTTTGATAGAAGATGATTACTAATTTAATTTATTTGAACGACATGCGAGATGTACTAATAAGAGTGTGCTTGGCAAATTATATAAGTTTGTAAATCTACAAATGGTCAAAATTGAAAGAAATTTTTTTCTTTAATTCTAACTCTTTTTGTCGACCGAGGGGATTCCAAAATTGAAATTCACTTTCACAAGAATTTAAATATTAAAAATGCAAATTCAACTCGAAAAGTTGAATTTCGACTTTAGGAACCCTTAACCCAAAAAATTAAAAAAAAAAATCCCAACATCAATTTTAATTTTAAAATGCAAGGCCAAAATAATAATATTGTCTCAAATATGCTCAACAACGTCATGTAAAAGGAAAAAAAAAAAAAAGAAATTAAACAATTATATTTGTTTATTCTCCATTCAGGGCATTGCTGTTCAAAAAGTCCTCACATAGGAGGTCACATCCACATAATTTAACACCCCCGCAAATTACATACTTCAATTTTACTACGCCCGGAAGGAAAGCAGTGGTCCATACAATCATCCAAAGTTAGATAGCATTGTGTTTCCTTCTCGGCACAGCAATAGCACCATTTTGTTGGAGGCGTCCCAGCGTCGCAGCCTGTAAAACCATATATATCACAAATTAATGTGAAATTAATATGTGCAATATTTAACCTAAAAAAATAAATAAATGAAATGAAAAATAGAACATTGTCAAGGACGTGCAAAATGTTCCACATATGTTTTTTAAATCTACACACAAACACATATATATATATAGCTAAATAAGCAAATAGTGTGTAAAATACATTTAAATTTTCTTTATATATGTAAATATATATATATATATATTAATGTGTGTGTGAGAGAGACAGAGAGAGAGAGAGAGTTACATTGGTGAAGAGCCAATAGAGCAAAAACAAAGCAAAACAAGGCCAAATGAGTTGTGCGTGAACTAGTTGCTGTCATGGTCCGCACAAAAGAGAAAGATAAGATGCACTATAGTGATTTGGCTTTAAGACTGTACTAGTATTTATAGTCTTCAATTGGCATACTACCAAAATGAATTTTCAAAATCTAGCATTAATGGGAGGATGGAAATTTGCATTTATCAATACCCAAGAAGGAAAAAAAAACGAAAATATCCTATATATATGTATAGGATGATATTATTTTGTATTTATCAATACCCAAGAAGGAAAAAAAAAAACGAAAATATCCTATATATATGTATAGGATGATATTATTTGTGTATATCAATACCCAAAAGGAAAAAGAAAAAGAAAATATCTTATATATATGTATAGGATGATATTATGTATATTTATGCCTATATATGTAGGGTACCCATTCCAATTAACAAATTTCATTACTAAACCTATTTATTTACTTTTTTGCCTATTGTTACTGTTCCAAATCCGTTTATTTTTTTTTACTTAGAATCTCAAACACAACTCGTCCCAAACGAATCAAACTTGATTAAACACAATTAAGCAAAGTAAAAATAAAAATATTCAATAGAACTATAAATTAAAATAAAAATTATATATATTATATTATATTTTTTAGGAATGAAATTGTAAATATATAAATATATATTATATTATATTATATTAAACAAGTACTTAACAGGATACCCTACGTACTAGGTGTTTGGGATACCCTATAAGTATAAACAAATGTTGAGTATCCTACAAGCAAATCTCAAACTCATCCCAAACCCTTATGAGTATTAAATTTTAATCTCAAACATGTTTCAATCTCATTGAGGTATTTTTAACAGATTTTTATCAGATTCGGTCAAGTCGGATTCTCGTATACCCGCTCCATTGACATTCCTAAAAACAAATACATTCATATCATTTGTCCCAAAATTTCTCTGGGACTAAATGAATAAATATTGATTTTGTTAGTAATTTATTCTCATCACATTTTCTAAATGCAATATAAATAAATAGAAAAATAATGCACCAAAGTTACCACGTGATAAACACTACACCAAAATATCAAATTTGATGTTAGGGTAAGTTTAATTTAATTTAAATTTTTTTACAAGAATATGTTTATTTTTTTCCTTTTTGACTATTGATAGAGATATGAATAGAAAGTAATAAATTTATATTAGTTGTAATGACTTGGGGTTAATTTGATTTATATTTTATTATTCAGTAAATTTTCTTCCATACTTACATTAAATAATTTGATTTTATTTAATTAATTTTTGGGTTGTATTTAAAAGATTGAATTTTTGGTAACATTTGAGAGGATTTTAAAATTTAGGGAAAAGGGTATAATTTATTTAAAACCTTAAGGGAGGTATGTAATTATTAACTTTATATATAAAAAAAAATCAGCTCCTTCATATATATATTGATACGTTTATCTTGGGTTAAAAGAAAAATAGAAAACCCTAATATTTGTGTTAGCAACTTAATCTCCATAACCTATCTATGTTTCTTCTTGGGTCGCTTTCCCTTCAATTGACGAATCAATTGCTTTTCTTTCAATTGATGAGTCAGCCAGGTAAGGGGGAGCCTTTTAAATGCTTTGTGTGTATATGTATATATAAAAATATAAATAACCTAATTGACTAATCTAAAATTCTACAATGCTAAAATAGTAGTATACATATATATTAATTGATTAGCCTACAGATGCATTCGTAATGTCAATGTACTTTTATCTATATGCATATGTATATATTATGTGAGTTAATACTCACCAGATTCTTGATTGTAATTGATGTTTGATATCTTTTATTTTATTTTAAACTCTTGGACGTGAATTCACCACGTCAATTTGGTATAAATATATATACATGTGATCCACTGTGAGTTAATGCTCTCTAGGTGATTTGATTAAAACTGATCTCTGATGAAACTTTTTTTTTCCCTGTTAAATCCTTAGACATGTGATTGATTCCCGAAGCACTAATTTGGTATACAGGCATTATGGATAGAAACGACAGATTGTTTGCTTAATGATATTAAATTTTGTGTTATTTAATTAGTCAGTGAATTGACAGTTCATAAGGCCTAAAAAAAATTTAATTAAGGAAAATTTATTTAACAAGCAACTAAGGTAAAATTTGATACTGTGTTTTGTTTGGGTTGAAGGATACTGAAAATACCAGGTATATGTATCCAAGGGTTGAAAATCCTGAAACCCGCGCAGGGGTGGATAATCGAGTCTAGTAGGCTAGTAACCTATGAATGATGTAGATGCCTAAGAGTAGCATATTATATTCTTAAGGCTTTAGCCTAGGAAGTAGATACCGAAGGATGGTGTATATTGGTTGGGTCCTGTTTCTACGGGACAACTAAGCAAATGCCAAAGAATGGTGTATATTAGTTGAGTCCTATTTCTATGAGACAACCAAGCAGCAGTACCTTGAGATTAAAATATTTTCTTTTAATATGTTATGTGGTGTTAATATGATTAAGTTGTAAAGAAGAGAAATTAGTAAATAAATTTAATTTCTTATTTGAGATTGTTACTTATGCTAAGATGTTTCACTTAATAGCATGCTAGGGCATTATTGCATTTATAATGTTATTAGGGTTCCAAGCACACATGGTATTAGTACTCATCCCCTTACAACTTGTAATGCAGATACTGATTTTAAGTCACGTGCTGAACCTGCTCAACATGGAAATTAGAATTTTATTTTTTTTTGTTTAATTACATTAGATTTTTCTTTAGAAAATTATTTTGGTGAATTGTAATAATCTTCTGTCTGTTAGATGAATATTTATTTACTTTTATTTAGTTTTTGGAAGATTATTTGGTTTTAGAGGTTTGTAGTTTTGTTTTGGAGCTTTGTTGCCTAATTGGTTTGACCAAGACATTTATTTAAATTTAAAATATGAGTTTATTTATTTATTTTTTTATTACTCCATAGCGTGTGTGTATAGCTCTGATGTATAACAGGGAGAATTGTTAAATGGTGAATTATGTGCTCCTTACTTACGTGCTCAAGTCATGGAAATTTCAAGGCATGACAACTTGGTATCAGAGCCTAGGTTTAGAATACCTAGGGACAATGGGTCTTTTGCTTTTTTTTTTTTTGGTGTCATGTGATTATGCGAATAATGTGTTATGTTGTGATATATGGTGATTTTTGTTGGGCCTCGATTGTTATGGAATTAACTTTGGTATATTCCCTTATAATTTTTTTTAGTATGTCACCGTGTGTCGCTCCAGGTGCTAAAGGTAGAGGTAGAAGCGAAGGCAGAGGCAAGGGCCAGGGACACGGTTGTGGTAAGGGCCAAGGCAAAGGATTTAGGTTAGGCAAGGCATTGAAACTCCAGTTAATGATGTCCCTGCTGTTGCAGGAGTGTCACAGGAATAGGAGTCTCATGCTGGAGTGGGAGTAAAGGTTTCATTAGGGGCACCTCACATGGTAGAGGTGCAATTTGAAGTACCAAGTGTGCCATAGCTAGGAATGGTGGACCCTTAGATGTGGATGCAACTAATGGCTACAATGTTTGCTAGAAAATGGAAGCAAGTTAGCCTGTAGCTCTATATGAGAAGTTCAGGAGGATGAAGCTTCCCAGTTTTTTGGTATGGTAGATACTGAAGAGGTTAAGAATTTCTTACACGAGAATGAGAAGATATTTGAAGTGATGCAATTAAATGAAGATAAGACTAAAGTCCTACTTGCTGCTTTTCAATTGGAGGGTACTGTAGCGGATTGGTGGAGTATTGTAAAATCTCATGGGGGCATCTATGCTTACTTGGGATGCTTTCAAGGAGTGTTTCAGAGACTACTTCTTCCTACAGTTTTTGAGAGATGCCAAGTTTGATGAGTTTTTGAATTTGACTCAAGAACCGATGTTTGTACTGGATTATGGACGTGAATTTACATTGTTGGCCAAATATGCTAGGGAGTTAGTGTCCACTGAATGCACCAAGTGCAGACGGTTTGAGAAAGGACTAAAGCCTGCTGTTAGGGATTGGATAGTGCCATTGGGGCTTAATGAATATGAGGTTTTGGTTGATCGGACAATGGTGGTGGAAAAGAATTAGGCAAATACTAGGGCACAAAATGAAGCTAAACATGGTAAGGTTCTAAGACAAGAGAGTAGACCTACAAAAAGATAGAGAGAAAATTTGTATGGGGCATAAACTCAGTAATACCAGTAGGGGAGTATAGCCCCAATTCAGTCAGTAGCAATAGGGATTCTTGCACAAAATCTTATTATTTGTCATAACTGCAGGCAACTTAGGTATCACCAGTTTAATTGTCCTTTCAAAGGTGGGCCAGTTGGATTTAAAAATAGAGCTAAGAAAAAGATTTGCTATACTTGTGGCCAACCAGGCCATGTGCAGATGCATTGCCCATAGAGGCAAGGTAATGGTAGTGTTATGAGACCTCCACAACTGATTCAGTTAGTATAGAGTAACAGACCAGCAGGGTCATAATCAGTGCGGACTCAGTTTTAGAAGGGTGCTCAGAGAAGCATAGCAATACTAGATGGGTGTTCTAAATGGGGTTCAATAGTATAAGGGAGGTCAGGGTGGATCCCAGCAGGGCCAAAAGAGAAGTAGGCCACCAACAGTACTAGTTTGGGGGTGAGTTTTCACTGTGGCTCAGAATGTGGACAAGTAGAGTATATAGTGACTAGAAGTACCTTTCTCATCTGTGCTACTAAATTCACAGTTCTTATAGACACGGGAGCATCTCACTCATTTATTGGCACACCATTTATGTCTTCATTGAAATTATCTATAGATGAGTTGATTCTAGTATTACAAGTTGAAACACCAATAGGGGTCATTCAGTGTTAAACTGATTTTGTAAGGGTTGTGAAATCACTATCAGGGATGAGGCTTCAAGGCATGAGCACTTGTCAGTTTTTGATTTGATTGTGCTAGACATGGGAAGCTTTGATGTAATACCTAGCATAAATTAGTGGTCAGTCTATCAGGTGATGATAGATTATTTTAAGGGTCAGGTGACTCTACTTACTCCTGAGGGAGATCAGATAAGATTTTCCGGTGATCCGCTGTAGTTCTCAAATCTTGCCTTCTCTTGATGGATAGGAACGAGTTGACTTATGCAGCTTATTTGCTTGTTTAGCTTTGGAGAGTGAGGATAGTGACAAAGTTGAGTTATTGTGGGTTTTTTTTTTTTTTGTGAATTTTCAAAGGTGTTTTGAGATGATATGTCTTGATTATTGCCTGAGTTGGAGGTTAAATTTGGGATTAACTTGGTTCTTAGCACAGAACCTATTTCTATAGCCCCGTGCAGATTGGTACCAGTAGAGTTGGTAGAGTTAAAATCTCAGATAGAAAAGTTGAGCTCTAAGGGATTTATCCGTTCTGACACTTCACCTTAGAGTGCACCAGCATTGTTTGTAGCCAAAAAGGATGGAACTCTCAGAATGTGTATAGATTATCGAGGGCTGAATCTGGTCACGATCAAGAATCGTTATCCCTTATCGAGAATTGATGATCTATTCAATCAGCTGAAGGGTTCAGTTATTTTCTCAAAGATTGATTTAAGATCTGGTTACCACTAATTGAGGGTAAAACAGAAAGACATTCCCAAGACAACATTCAAGACTCAATATGGCCACTACGAGTTCTTGGTGATACCGTTTGGACTGACCAATGCTCCTGTCCTGTTCATGGACTTGATGAACTGGGTGTTCAGCAGATATTTGGACAAATTTGTAGTCGTGTTTATTGATGACATTTTGGTTAATTCTTGGTTAGAGGAAGAACATGAGAAGCATCTAAAAGTTGTATTTCAAACCTTGAGAGACCACCGACTCTATGCTAAATTGAGTAAGTGTGAATTCTGGCTTAAGGAGGTAAAATTTCTAGGGCATATTATTTTTGGGGAAAGAGTTGCAATTGATCTATCTAAGATTGAGGCAGTCATGAATTGGCTAACACTGAGGACTAATTTTTAAAATTAGGAGTTTTCTGGATTTGCTAGGGTATTACCGACGATTTGTCCATGACTTCTTAAGGTTAGTTGGGCCATTAACTAGGTTGACCCGAAAAAAGGTCAAGTTTGTTTGGGATGAGAAATGTGAGCAATCTTTTTAAGAGCTGAAGAAAAGGTTGACTTCTACACCAGTGCTTGTGATTTAGAGAGGGGATTGGGCTATTTAGTTTATTGTGAAAGCATCCAGGGAAGGTTTAGGTTATGTACTGATGCAGGGTGATTGAGCGGTGGCTTATGGGTCTAGACAATTGAAAACTCACGAGCATGATTACCTAGTATATGATCTGGAGTTGGCGACAATTATCCATGCTTTGAAAAGTTGGAGGCACTATTTGTATGGTGAGAAATTTGAGGTATTCTCTAATTACAAGAGCCTGAAATATCTCTTCACTTATAAGGACCTGAATTTGAGGCAGATGAGATGGATGAAGTACATGGAGGATTATACTTTTGAGCTCTAGTATCACCCCGGTGAGGCAAATATGGTTGTTGATATACCTAGTCGGAAGACTCGTGGCACGTTAACGAGTCTTACTATGCGAGAGTGGAAAATGATGAGAAGCCTTGGTGAGTTTGATCTAGAGTTTCAAGAATATGAGAGTCATACTATTATGTGTGCCTTAACTACTTAGCCAATTTTGTTGAGTCATATGATTGAGGCTTAAGGGGCTGATGATGAAGTTGAGGCCATTCAAGCTAGGTTACTTAGTTTTGATGATATGCTAGGATGGATGATTGGTGATGATAAAGGTTTGAGGCATTTAGGGAGACTTTTTGTTCCCATCTTTGTTGAAGATATAGTTCTAAATGAGTTCAATCCTTCTAAATTGTAGTACTTCCTGGAGGAACTAAAATGTATCACGATTTGTGCTGTTAGTTCTTTTAAGCAGGCATAAAGAAGGATGTGACGGTGTTTGTGAGTAGGTGCCTTACTTGTTAGCAAGTTAAGGCTAAGTATAAAATACCTTTGTAGCATTTGCCATGTGTCAGAATGGAAATGGGAGAATATTACAATGGACTTTATTTCTGGCTTCCTGAGATCTCTGAAGGGCCATGATATTATTTAGGTGATAGTGGATAGGTTGACGAAGTTGACTCACTTCTTGCCGATTTGTTTGACTGACTTTATTGATGTCTTAGCTAAACTGTATGTTAAGGAAATTGTGAGACTTTATAGAGTTCCTGTATCCATTATCTTAGACAGGGACCCTTATTTTGCTTCACAATTTTGGCAGAGTCTCCAGGTAGCCATGGGGACAGAATTGTTTTTAGTACTGCTTTTCATCCTCAGATTGATGGGTAATCAGAACGCATAGTTTAGATTTTGGGTGATATGCTCAGAGTGTGTGTGCTTAACTTTCACAGTAGTTGGGAGAACCACATTTCTTTAATTGAATTTACATATAACAATAGTACCAGTCGAGTATCGAGATGGCTCCTTTTGAAGCTCTGTATGGTAGGTCGTGAGATCTTCTATCTATTAGGCCGAGGTTAGAGAAACTGCAATTACAAGGCTTGTGTTCATATAGGAAACATCTGAGAAGATTAAGGTGATTCGACAAGGGCTTGAGATGGCACGGAGCCTCCAAAAGAGTTATGCTAACAGGAGGCGAAGTCTATTGGAGTTTGAGGTGGGAGACCATGTATTTCTGAAGGTTTTACCACGAAAAGGTCAGTTTTGTTTTAGAAAAAGAGGGAAGTTATCCTTGAGTTATATTGGGCCATTTGAGGTTTTGGCCAGGGTAGGAGAGGTGGCTTATTGTCTTGCCTTACTGCAGTAGCTTTTGGGAGTGCGTGAGGTGTTTTATGTGTCCATGCTCTAGAAGTCTAACCCAAACTATTCGCATGTGTTGGATAGGACCGAGCTTGAGGTTAACTTAGATGCGACTTATGAGGCCAAACCAGTGGAAATCTTAGATTCACTGGAGCAAGTGCTTTGAGGAAAGACTATTCCCTTAGTTAGGGTGTTGTGGAAGCACCATAGTATTGAGGAGTCAACTTGGGAGTGAGAAGCAAATATGCGAAGTAGGTACCCTGAATTATTTCCTTGATTTTTATTTATCTCCTAAATTTCAAGGACAGAATTTTTGTAGGAGGGTAGGATGTAACGACCCAAAGTTAATTTGATTTATATTTTATTATTCAGTAAATTTTGTTCAATACTTAAATTAAATAATTTGATTTTATTTATTTAATTATTGGATTGTATTTAAAAGATCAAATTTTGGTAACATTTGAGAGGATTTTAAAATTTTAGGGAAAAGGGTATAATTTATTTAAAACCTTAAGGGAGGGCATGTAATTATTAAATTTATATAAAAAAATCAGTTGCTATATATATATTGATATGTTTATCTTGGACAAAAAAAAAAGATAACCCTAACATTTATTCTGGCAGCTTAATCTCTATAACTTATCTGTGTTTCTTCTTGGGTTGCTCTCCCTTCAATTGACGAATCAGTTCTTTTTCTTTCAATTGACGAGTCAGCCAGGTAATGAGGGAACTTTTTAAATGCTTTGCGTGTATATGTATATATGTATAAAAATATATATAACCTAATTGATTGATCTGAAATTCTGCAACACTAAACTAGTAGTATACATATATAAATGCATATGTATAAATTATGTGAGTTAATACTCACCAGATTCTTGATTGTAATTGATGTTTGAAATCGTCTTATTTTATTTTATTTATTTATTTTACTTTTAAACTCTTGGATGTGAATTCACCACATCAATGTGGTATAAATATATATATGTGATCCATTGTGAGTTAATGCTCTCTAGGTGATTTGATTAAAATTGATCTCTAATGAAACTTTTTTTTTCCTATTAAATCCTTGGACATGTGATTGATTCCTGAAGCATTAATTTGGTATATAGGCATTTTGGATATTAACCGTAAGATTGTTTGCTTAATGAGATTAAATCCTGTGTTATTTAATGTGTTAGTGAATTGATGGTTAATAAGGCCTAAAAAAAATTTAATTAAGAAAAATTTATTTAACATAATTAAGGTAAATTTTGATGTTTTGTTTTGTTTGGCTTGAGGGGTACTGAAAATATCGAGTATATATACCCAAGTTGAAAGTCTCAAAATCCGCGCAGGGGTGGTAATTGAGTCCAGTAGACTAGTAACCTACGAACGATGCAGATGCCCAAGGGTATCATATTATATTCCTAAGGCTTCGGCCTATGAAGCAGACACCGAAAAATAGTGTATATTGGTTGGGTTCTGTTTCTATGGGGCAACTAAGTAGATACTAAAGAATGGTGTATATTAGTTGAATCCTGTTTCTACGGGACAACCAAACAGCAGTACCTTGAGATTAAATTGTTTTCTTTTGATGTGTTATGTGGTGTTAATACGATTAAGTTGTAAAGAAAAGGAATTAATAAATTAATTTAATTTCTTATTGGAGATTGTTACTTGTGCTAAGATGTTTCACTTATTAGCATGGTAGGGCATTATTGCATTTATAATATTATTAGGATTCCGAGCACACATGATATTAGTACTCATCCCCTTACAGCTTGTGATGCAGGTAATGATTTTGAGTCACGTGCTAGACTTGCTCAATATAGAAATTAGAATTTTATTTATTTTTATTTAATTACATTAGATTTTCCTTTAGAAAATTATTTTGGTGAATTGTAATAAGTCTCTGTTTGCGAGGTGAATATTTATTTACTTTATTTAGTTTTTGGAAGATTATTTGATTTAGTTTTAGAGGTTTATAGTTTTGCTGTGGACCTTCGTTGCCTAGTTCGTTGGACTAGTGCATTTATTTAAATTTAAAGTATGAGTTTATTTATTTATTTATTTTACTCCATAATGTTTGTGTATGGCTCTGAATGCGTAACTAGGGAGAATTGTAAATGGTGAATTATGTACTCCTTACTCGCGTGCTCAAGCCATGGCAATTTTAGGGACGTGACACTACTTAATTATTAAAGGTTTGAATAGATAAGAAATTTTTATCGAACTGTTATGCTCTATTCTTTCAAAACAAACCTTTTTTTCTCATTTCTCTAAAAATTTTTCTATGACTAAATAAATAAATATTGAGTTTTATGGGAAATTTATTTTTTTCTTCACTTTTTTAAACGCAATATAAATAAAGAGAAAAACTGTACTCCAAATTCCACATGATAAGCACGGCACCATAATGTCCAATCTGATTTAATAGGTAAGTTTGAATTTTTTTCTTTTTTCTTTTCTTTTTTCTTTTCTTTTTTTTTTTTTTTTTTTGTGAGGATAAGTTCCGTTCTTTATTAATTTTTAGGCGATAGAGATATGAATAGAAAGTGATAAATCCATACTACTATTAATTAAAAGTGAGAATGTGAGGGATAAAAAAAAAAAAAAAAAAAAAAAACTTTAGACTGTTACACCATTTCCTTTCAAAACAAAACCACATTTATTTAGCTTGTCCCAAAATTTCTCCATGATTAAATAAATAAATATTGACTTTTATTACTAATTTATTTTTTTATATTTTCCAAAATTCCTATAAATAAATAGAAAAACTTCAAATTTTCTAAATACAATATAAATAAAAAGAAAAATAGTGCACGAGACTTACTACATGATAAAACATGCACCAAAATATCCAGTCCGATTTTATGATTAGGTTTTATTTATTATTTTTTTTATTTGAAGTGTAAGTTTCATTTTTTTTTTTTTTTGGTGATAGAGATTTGAATAAAAGGTGATAAACCAATCAAAAAATAATAAAATAATGAAACACACACTAATATGTTTGAAAAATATAAAAATAATTAATTAAAAAATTCTTACACTCTAAATAAAATAATCATAAAATAATAAATACGAAAACAATTGCTTTGATGGGTAAAGCTTTTTAGATTAAAAAAATTAATTTGAAAAAATAACTATTTATTTTATTCACATTTTCTGAACGCCTAATAAAAATAAAAGGAAAAATACTACACCAAATTAATTTAACATATGGTAAACATTGCAACGAAGTTTTATTATCTTTTTGCTAGGGTAAGTTTTATTTTTTTATTTTTTCCTTTTTTGGCAATCGAGATAGGAGTAGAAGGTGATAAACCAAACAAAAAATAATAAACTAATAAAACACATGCTACTGCGTTTGAAAAAAGAAATGAAAATTTTATTGGACTGTTATACCCCTTTCTTTTAAAACAAACTCATTTATGTCCTTTGTCCCAAAATCTTTTATGACTAACGAAATAAATAATGACTTTATTGGTAATTTATGTTCTTCACATTTTCTAGATGTAATATAAATAAAGAAAATAATTACACCAAACTTATCACATGACAAACACTGCACCAAAATATCCAAATCGCTTTTATGAGTAATTTTGATTTTTTTTTACAAGGGTCAATTTCAATTTTTTTTTTTGGGCAATAGAGATATGAATAGAAATTGATAACATAGACTACCGCTATTAATTAAAAAGTATGAGGGCATGGCAAAGCCATTTATGTCATTGGTCCCAAGATTCCTCTATAATTAGATAAATAAATACTGACTTTTATTGATAATTTATTTTATTCATATTTTCTAAACACAATATAAATGAAGAAAAAATAATAGAATTTAATTAATACATGATAAACACCGCACTAAAATATCCAGTTCGATTTTATAAGTAAGTTTGATTTCTTTTCTTTTTTGGCGATGGAGATAGGAATAGAAAGTTATAAACAAATCAAAAAATAGTAAACTAATATAACGCACTATTGTCTTTGAAAAAATAAAAATAATTAATTAAAAAAATTCTTATCTATCTATATCTATATTATATCTATCTATACTATTATAAAAAATTTGAAAGTGTGAAAAACTTTCACTTGACTATTTTACCCTTCTTTTTTTTTAAGAAATAAAACTTTGTCCTTCCTTCCTTGCCATCTGTAATTGTCATGAGAGTAATAAACTATTGCTCTCATAGGTGGCTTTATGTTTATACAGGGGTTTAAAACTGATTTATGTTTATACAGAGGTTTCAAATGGGAATAGCTCTTCCTCAGTTTCTGTTGAACATTGACGGGGCATCTGGAGGGATTCTGCTACTTTGGATGGTTGGTATCTATCACGGTCATCGAAGTATACTGGAATCATGAAACCTTCTTTGGCCCCAAGGTATGTTTATTCTGAGTCTACCTTGTGTCTATTACCGTGGTTAAGATATCCATTAAATCATTTATAGAGTTGCACATATATCCTATTCTATGTTTTTAGGTATCTTGATTATTGGCTTGCATGCACAGGCTTTTATCTCTCAAACAAGAACATTAATTCGGTCTTATACGTAGTCCTTCTTAATGTGCTTTGAACATCAGCGTGTGTGTTTCTTATATATATATATATATATAATATTGACATGGAATGTATCAGTTTTTAGTTATATTCTGAATATTCCATACGACTGTACCATGCTGGAATTTAGATTGGTAGTGTATCAATTGCCAAGTGAAGTTACAGCCTTGTGTTGGCTGAAGTGCTACATGTAGATATTGTTTTAGTTGACCGAAAAAATCGTAATTTTTGAGAAATTCTCTTCTTTACTTATTTAAGCTTAAAATGATTTTTTTTGTCATACATGCGTGTGATTTGTATATTTCTCATGTATACATTAATTTTGTAGCGAAAACTGTAAGATTGTCTTGAAACTACAGTATTTGTTGTGATTAACAACTGAAATTGAAGTTGGAGAAGCTACTACCATCTAAATTATCACACTCTTCTGCTCTCAATAAGTAAAATTCCCATTACCTTTATATACAGTCATGGTCGGGAGTTTTAATTTTGTTACATACAAATTTGATTTGTTAATTGTCCCCGATAAGTTGTAGTTTAGAGAGTAAAAAATTCATAATTAAGTTGTTATGTTCAAAGATCTCTAATTTAGCTTTTGTGTTCTAAATAATATATATATAAGAAAAAATTTGGTTAGCATTTGATTTGATATATTTACCGATATCAGATAAAGATAGTGCTTTTTTTTTGTAAATGATCAAACTAAAAAAAAAAAACCGTATGCACATGCATTTTCATTTTCAAGCACAATTTCTCCATTTAGCAAACACCCTTCTGTTCCATTTCACTTTCTCTTTGAAATTTACCCTTCTTTTTTCAAACTAAAACATCTAAAAACTTATAAATTGTTAATGCTTTGCTATTTTTCTTTATTTTACTATTATATTCAAATAATAAATCCACTAAAGTATAATTTGATTGAAGATATTTAATATTCTCATCAATATTTGAAACTTTCCATTTTCCATAACTGTATTTAACCTCTCCAATTATTACTACAATATAAAAGTCTCAAAACCACTAATTCAAGACCTTCCATCTTTTCTAATAAATTGCTAAACAAACCCCAAGGGGTTAGATGGGATGGTCTTGAACTGGGATTTAGGGGCTTACCACCCCAAGGTCTCAAGTTCAAGTCTCCTCTTTAGCAAAAACTTGGGGCCAGCCTCCCGGGCGCAAAGCGTAGTAAAGGTTGGTAGGACGGGCCTCCTTGGCTGGACGAACCGTATCCAGTTCTTGGGTGTGGGTCCGACTCCCCGCCGCTACGCGAGTTCGCGATTGACCGCTATACATGTTGAGGGGCCGGTATGTGTGGCACAAACCAAAAGAAATTCACTCTCTAGGGGTTTGGCCTAGGGAGTGAATCTCTCGAGGTTAAATCCTTTTTTTTTTTTTTTTTTTTGCTAAACACCTCCATTAATTTTTAATATTAGATCATTATATTTATTCATAAACACAACAATATAGATTTATATTATAAATCAAACAATAAAAAATATAATTTTTTTAATGAAAAATATTTACTTTTTGAAACCTCCCATTTTCGTAACCTCTCCGATCTTTCCTACCATATAAATGCCCTAAAACCCCCTAATTTAAGACATTCCATCTTTTGTAATTAATTGGTAAAAACTTTCATTAATTTTTAATATTACATCATTATATCTATTCATTAATACAACAATATAGACTTATATTATAAATCAAACAATAAAAAATATGATTTTTAATGAAAAATGTTTATCAAAAAAATCACAAAACGCTAATGTCTTGCTATTTTTCCTTATTTTATTATTTTATTAAAGTAATAAATCCATTAAAGTATAATTTGATTAAAGATATTTAATATTCTCATTAATTTTCAAAACCTCCCTTTTTCATCATTGTAACCTCTCAAATCTTTACTCCTATATAAAAAGTCCCAAAACCCCCTAATTCAAGACCTTCCATCTTTTGTAATTAATTGTTAGATACCTTTATTAATTTTTAATATTATATCATTATATTATTTATAAACACAACAATATAAACTTATATTATGAATCAAACAATAAAAATATGATTTTTTAATGTTTACCCAAAAAATTATAAATTGTTAATGCTTTACTATTTTTTCTTATTTTATTGTTTTATTTAAAATAATAAATTCACCGAGGTATTTTTTAATTGCATTAACATTTTCATATTATTTTATTTTTTTGGTAGAGTTTTATGTTATAATATCATTTGATTCATTTTTAAAAAAATTTGCTAAAAAGGAAATCGCAAATCACTAAACTATGGACTAATATAAGAAAAATAAAAGAAAAAATGAAAAAGATTATTAAATGGGCAATACATGTAGACATGGGAGAGAAGAAGAGTTGACAGAGAGCTCAGAACCCAAAAAAAAAAAAAAAAGAAGTAATTGAAATAGAAGCCGATGTGCTATTTCTTTATTGGGTTCAATAATTACGCACCTTGAATTTTTCATTTTCAAAACCGTTTTATGTGGATCCATTGGGTACTCAAAATGTAAAACTGTCCAATAATTATGATACTTTTAATGCCTTTCTGATAATAAATTTCATTTGCCTTCCTTTTCATTTTACTTTTCTTTTCAAATAAAGATACTTGATTTTCTTTGTTTGTCATTTGTGTCTATACTTTTTTTTTTCAGTTTCTCTCATAATGTTGACATTATGCAGCCCTAGTTTAAAATCTTGGACGATGCATTAGATTTTATTTGATTTTGATTTCTCTTACATTTTTGTGTTCAGTAAATGGCATGACTTTATATAGGGCAACAAAGATTTAAAGGTTGCTTGTCACTTGCTTCCTATTCTAAAACCTTCTTATTTCTCGTAGTCTTGTTAAGTTCTTATAGAACTGAAGTTATATAAGTTTGTGGTGATTTGAAAGAATATTATAAATTTTTTGCCTTCTATAATGTCGAGATTAGTATCTTTCTCTTTCCTTATACCTCCAAAATTCCAGAAAAAATTAGTTTTTGTTTTTTAATCAGTGTCTTTTTTGCTTAATCAGCTTAGTAAATTGCAATTGGTAGAACATAGATTTGATGATATCCTTTTTTTAGTTTTTGGCGAGGTGAGAATTTTTTTTTAATTAGAAAATATGATAGAGCGAGGACAAATTATAAATAAAATATTTTGAAAATTGATAGCAAAAACCTTTTCAGTCACTGATTGCACTTTTAATGGTCTTATGACAGCAAGTGAAAATAAAATAGGTCATTAGTTGGTTTTGACTTTTCAAATTTGCTGAGCTACCTTGTACAATTTTACTGCTTGAATATTTACTTGGTTTATATCTCGTACACCTAAACTTTCTTTCCTACTATTATAATAGACTAAATGTTTAGAAAAATTTTAATTTTCCTATAGTATATAGCTACCAAAACTTTCTATTATGATCTAAACATACGTTCTGATTCTTTATTTATTTATTTTTTTACATTTTATTTATGGAAACTAAAATTTTGTCTCTCTTTCTACCCTTTTGTTTATTTTACTACAATTTTCTTTCCTAAGCTTGGTTGAGATCACTTTATGTTGTTTGCTTGGTTGATATCTCCTATGTTAAGTTTTTTATCCTGCTATTATAAAAGTCTGAATGTTCGAAAGGTTTTCAATTTTCCTTCAGTACATTAATTGATAGCGTTATTATACTTGGTTTAGACGAAAATTATGTTAGTCTTACTTTATTTTCTCATTATATTCACAAAATAATTTCAGCATATATTTATAAAACTCTTATTTTATGAAGCTTAGTTATAAAACTATTATATATTTTATGAAGTTTTATTTCATTTTTCTTATCTTGATGACAGAATAAATTACGAACATAGTTATAGAATTCTCATTTACTTTATGATGGATTGGTTTATTCTCTTACTATGATCACATAAAAAATTAGGACTATAGTTATACAGTTTTATTTTATTTTTTGATGTTTTTGATTTATTCTCTTATCATGACGACAAAATAGATTAGGAACATATTTATGAAATTTTCAGTTATTTCATGACTATTATCTTGAGCCAATGATTAGATTTTTATTTTCTCTACTTAAGAGAAATTTAAAAATTTATAAGTTGCTGAGTCATATATGTTCATCTTTCTCATCATTAAGTTTGTATGTAATTATTTATAAATTCATTCATTCTTCAGTTTGCAATAATATCCAACATTAGCTAATGTATTGACCTATACTAATTAAATACTTAACTTTATTTACATAAGTAATGCACAAGTCCTTGAGATAAGAATATATTTGTTGGATAATGTTTTCAGTAAATTTGTGTAAAAATCATTATGGTGGTAAAATTAACTTCATACTGCATAATATAAATATACTATTATTTATCTAATTTTTTGAATTGCAAATGAAATAATGTAAATATTATAAACATATATTATATAAAATTTCATTTCAGCATTCAAAACTTTTCATTAAATCGGCAGGAGTTCATTCTTCCACATTAAAATTATTTCTTAAATGTGGCCTGGAGATATAAATGAAACTTAAAACCAATTCAATGTAAAAGGGATATAATAATATTGATATAGATTTGTTTTTTAAAATTATTTTAAATTTAAATTTTATTATTTTTAATTTAAATATATAAAAATAATAATATGCATGTGCAATGCATGTGCACTCTAACTAGTTAATATTAAAAGTGTGAATGCATAGAAGTCTTTTATTAGACTATTATACATTTTTTTTTAAAACAAACTCATTTATGTCATTTCTCCCAAGATTCCTTTATGACTAAATAAATAAATACTGACTTTTATTGGTAATTTATTTTCCTCACCTTCTCTAAACGTTATATAAATAGAGAGAAAATGTCACGCCCTAGATCTCATGACCCGAGGACACGACCTAAACTATATGAAATCGCGTGCATTCCATCCAGAACTTGTCATATCCTTACAAAATTCCACTCCCAATCAGAGCCAATTACAAAAGGACAATATAAAAAATGAAATATTATAATAGACTAAATAAAATATTACAAAATCTAACCATGACATAGGCTAAGCTTGATGTCCCAAAAAATTAGATAAAATAAATATTAATTGTGATTCTTGTCAACAACCGTAATCTAAAACAACTTACTAAAATATGTATCATATAATCATCTTCCTATAGTGATTGTAAATTTAAATAAGTAATTGTATGATAAACCTCACATGTAGGGCATACAATTAATACATAAATTGTACGAACAAAATATATAAATTACAAGTCAAAACTCTACTTCCTCCAACCAATTAGTCTATCAAGCATTCGCGCCTCTGAACCTGCAGTACAGAGTATAAGGAAGTGAGCACTAAAATGCGCGTGCTTACTTTAACGTACGAGCATGCATAATATGTCATGTCATACTACTATCATAATATGCATTTCAATCACAACATATAATCCAATATATCATAACAAATCCTCGGTTAACATGTTCAATATATTATTCTAACTTCCACCATTATTGTTTTTCTACCACGTCCTTGGTCTTGTGGCCCGATGGGTGAATGAATTATGTCACACACACAATATGCATTAATATACACATTCCTTGATCAAAAGCATAACCACCTAGGAGTAAACATTCACAATCAGCAGTGATAAACTAACCACATAACAATAAAGTAGTCTTAGTCAAACTAGGCATAAGAGCTCCAACATAATCCCAACATAATAAGTATTTATTAGCCTTATGGCCTTACAACCCAATCAAATAACTTTAAGTAAAATAATAACATTACAATCTTGGCTGATTAAAATAATAACATAAATTCAAATAAACTAGAATAAGATCCAGCGTAGTGGCCCTACCTAATCGTCAAGATCTGCACTTGCACTAAAATCTGTAAAAACGTGAGCACCAACTACTTGTGCCCACGATGTATAATACTAACATATATAATATGTAGTAAAAATTAAACAACATTTGATCATTATAGAATCGATGTCTCATAATCATATGTCAATTAAATAACTAAAGTCAGTAATCATAATCAACATCAATAATTAAATCATCAATATTACCAAATATCCATTTATTATCTTTCTTTCATTACTTTAACTTTTGTCTTGTCATCACATCACGTCATGGGTAGATACTACCAATGTCGTTGTTTTTGGGTAAACACCCAAGGGCTTTGGTTAGCCAAAACATCGTCGTTTGTAATCCTCGAACCATGGGCCACAATTAGCCAAATCATCCTCAACGTCATCATTTTTCAACACTTAAGGGCCACGATTAGCTAGATAATTGTCATGCTATTAGCTACTAACCTACTGGTATGAATACCAACTCCTACATAGGTTTAAGGTCTTTTAACCCAAGGGTAGTCTCTATACCCTCCTTATTTTCCTAATATCCTTCAACATTGAAATTACAATATCATTCTCTTTTCATTTATCTCTAGTGTTATCATCTCATCATAACAATTCATTATTTCCAATCAATAACATTATTTCATCGCTTTCTACTTTCTTTATTATGTCTTATTCAATTTACTGTCATAACAAACTACCAACCACAATTCACCATGTCATAACCATTACCCTTTGCATCTCATCATACCAATAACTTGCTCATATTATCATACTTAATATAAACAACTTCCCGTTAACAATATTATTTATCAAATGCATAAATCATATTTCTCAGATCATAAAGTACTCATTTATACAGTTTAAACGTCATTTATTTTGTAAAAACAACTTTTTATATCCTTCGGTACCAATATTTGGGATAAAAATATATTTTATGCAAAAATTAAAAAAAAAACGAGTTACTGGGCAAACTTGGCATGCACGGGCACCCAAGTTGGTGTGCACAAGTGGGCGTGCACATGGGGATGGGGGTTAGTGCACATAGACGAGAGGCAGAAAGCTAGGGTCGAAGGCTTTGTTCTTGATGTTTATTGGTTATTCACTTAAGACCTCAAATTTGTTCAAATTTAGGCTAAATTCTTGAAATTTCTCATTTCAGTTCATACCATAAGACTTATAAGAACTAAATGAAACAACAAATTTGAGATTTCATCAAATATAGATCAAGTTATGAGCCTACATTCATTTTCTTCCCCACAGACATATACATACATATATACAAGTGTATAACTCACGTTTCTTTTTAAAACAGGAATGCAAGGTTTCAAATAATCATACCAATAATTGCCTAACACCATCTACACATCATATATGTAAGTATAATTGATAAATTCCCTATCTTAAGTGAAGAAACGAAGAAAGAAATGAAGAAAAATGAGAACTGGTAACTTGTTAGTAAAACCCAAATATTTCGTAAACTCTGTATACACAATCTGTTCATCCTTACGTCAAAATAATCATATCATTGTGTTTAGAACAGATCTAATTTTATTATTGTAAGGTTGATTGTTACGATTTGAGATGTTTACCAACCCTTCATCTTCACCCGATCCTTGATTCTCTTTTTCGTCCAAAGTCAATGTTACAGATATGCATACACAATGTACATATATATACATATATGGAACCTTCAGGAAGAAGACAACCAGCCACTTCTCCTTCCCTCTGTCATCCATTCTCCTTAGGCCTGGACTTGAGTTGATAATTGAACAGTGTGCACAGTGGAAAAAGCCTAAGTGAACCAGATAGCAGATGTCACCCCAAATCCAAGCACTAGGGTTCTTTTGTCTGTGCACTCGAGTAGGCCTCCTTTAGACCAATTTTACTTATGTATTGACATTTTAGGCCAAAACCTTGGAACTTGGCCCAATTAAGTTTACTATTTAACCTAATTAATCACATTTATCTTTTGTTTCATGCATACTTGTGTCCAAAATTATAAATTTACTTAAATTTAAAAATTTAGGTCATTATATTCTCCTCTTCTTATAAAAATTTCATCCTCGAATTTGAAATTACATTTACAGCATTTAATTATAAAAATAAGGGGTTACCGCATCCTGATTTCAGATTCTCATTCACAAGTAGACTCTTCAACACTATGATATTTCCACACTACTTTTACCAATGGAATTGTATTTCCTCGAAGCACTTGATCTTAGGAATTCAAAATCGAGCTGGTCTAACCTTGTATGTCACATTAAAATCCAATGGAAATCGATCCTAATCTAACGCGTGTGTAGGGTCTGGTATATACTTACAAAGCATGGACACCTAAAATATGCTGTGCACCCCTGATAGTTGTGGCAGTAATGCTATACGATATGCAATCTCTCCAACTTTAGTTAATACCTCAAATGGTCCAATGTATATGGATGACAACTTATCGCGCCGACCAAATCGAAACTAGTCCTTTCGTTGTGAGACCTTAAAAAACACATGGTCTCCCACCTAAAATTCTAAAGGCCACCATCTCCGATTCGCATAACTCTTTTGACAACTGCATGTCATCTCTAACCTTCGCCTAATAATTCTAATCTTCTCATTAGTCTCCCGAACCAACTTTGGGTCAAAGTAATACTATCTCTCCAACCTGTGTCCAAAAGATAGGTGACCTACATGGTCTACCATATAATGCCAAATGTTGCTATCTCAATGTTAGCTTGCTAACTATTATTGTAGGCAAACTCCACCAATGGCATTAATCAATCCACCCAACTGCCTCCAAAATCCAACACATAACCTTTAAGCATGTCTTCTAAAATTTGAGTTGTGCATTTAGACTGCCCATTAGACTGTGGATGATAAGTAGTACTAAAGCACAATTCTGCTTCCACAACGAACTGAAAACTCCACCAAAATCTAAAGACAAAATGGGGGCCCTGCTCTAACACAATGGATACCAGAGTCCTGTGAAGTCTCATAATTTCCTTAATATATAACCTGGCCTACACATCCATAGAATTAGTCATCCAAATTAGCAGAAAGTGAGCTAACTTCATGAAATGATCCACAATCCTCTAAATAGCCTAACGACCTCTTTTTGTCTTTGGCAAACCCAATACAAAATCCATATTGATATTCTTCCATTTCCATTTAGATATCGATAATGGTTGCAATAATCTTGTTAGCTTTCGATATTCTGCCTTAACTTGCTGACAAGTTAGGCACCTGCAAATAAACTCTATCCATATCTTTCTTTATTTCGAGCCAATAAAACTAGTGTTTTAAGTTATGATACATTTTTGTACCTCTCCAATACATTGCTAATTTGGAATGATGAAATTCTCTCATGACATCACCTCGAACAGATAATGGTACAAAGATTTTTTCTTGTTATTTCACTACGTCATCACCATCTATTGTCTAAACTGGCATAACTACTAAACCATGTACCTTTACTTGTACATCATTTTCCTCCTCATTCGTCCTCTTGGCTTTAACCAGTCTGTTACTTAACACGGGTTGAATAACAGAAGTATGCAATATAGCTTTCTCACCATCATCCTTAAATTCTAGATCAAATTCTCCCAAAACCTCCTATCATCTACCACTTCTTAACAGTATGCTCCAGCACGACGAGCCTTCCTTCTAAGAGTGTCTGTAGCTACATTAGCCTTGCCCGGGTGATATTGTAAGTCAAAATTATAATCATCTACATACTCCATCCATCTTCTATGTCCTAGGTTCAAATTTTTCTGTGTGAAAATGTATTTCAAAATTTTATGAAATTATTTTAAATTTCTTACCATACAGATATTGTCTCTAACTCTTTAGGGAAAAAATCACTGCTGCTAATTCCAAATTATGAACTAGATAGTTCTGCTCATGAGTCTTCAACTGTCTCGACCCAAAAGCCACTGCTTTGTCATTTTGCATCAGAACATAACCTAATCCTTCTGGGAAGCATCATAATATACTGAATAACATGCATTCCTCTTTGAAATAATAAGTACTGGTGCGATAGTCAACCTTCTCTTGATCTCTTGAAAAGACTTTTCATAAGATTCATCCCTCACAAATTTAACTCCCTTCCGGATTAGCCTAGTCAAAGGATCGGCCAACCTGAAAAAGTCAAGTATAAATCTTCAGTAGTATCTTGCCAATCCTGTGAAATTACGAATCTCCAACACTATCTTTTGTCTCGAACATTCAAGTACAACCTCAACCTTAAATGGATCTATGGTAACTCCTTCTGTAGAAACCATATGACCAAGAAACTTCACTTCTTTAAGCTAGAATTCACACTTATTCAACTTGGTATATAATTGATGATTCTTCAACGTTTGCAACATTGTCCTCAGATGCTCTTCATGTTCATCTTCTGACTTAGAGTAACTTAGCACATCATCAATAAATACTCCAACAAACTTGTCCAAGTAATCTCTAAACACCATGTTCATTAAATCTAAGAATATTATAGGAGCATTAGTCAATCTAAATAACATAACAAGAAACTTGTAGTGGCTATACTGAGTCCTAAGCATTGCCTTAAAATATATCCTCTTGTCATACCCTCAATTGATGATACCCTAACCCCAAATCAATTTCTAAAATACAGATGAACCCTTCAATTGATCAAACAAATCACCAACCTTAGGTAGTGGGTACTATTCTTGATAGTCACTTGGTTCAACTTCTTGTAATCAATGCACATCTTCAGTGTTCCATCTTTCTTTACTGCAAACAATGTTGGTGCACCTCAAGACGAGGTACTCAGCCTAATGATCAGCCTAATGAATCCTTTATCTTACAAATCTTCTATCTGCTTCTTAAATTCTGCCAATTCAACTATTGCCAACTTGCGCAAAAGAATAGAGATAGGTTTTGTGCCAGGTACCAAATCAATATAGAACTCCATTTCCTGCTCAGGTGACAAATCAAAAATCTCTTTTGGAAACAACTCGCAGGAACTTACAAACTACATTAGGCAACTCCATTCCATTATTAACTTTTTCTTCATCCAAAATCATGCAAGCAAATACACTGCACAAGTCTAGTCGTCCTTTGCCCATCCAACGATGGCAAGGTTCGCGAGTTACATCGATCAGCAAAGAAACGAATGTGATCACCTTCTATGATAAATAGAGTCGCTTGTCCCTCAGAACAATCAATCACCGCTTGGTAGACTATAAGCCAGTCCATACCAAGTATAACATCAAAGTTCCTTGTGTCTAGCACAATTAAGTAAAACACTGAATTATACTCTTGGCCATGAATGCTGTCTCTAATCACCAATTCACATTGTTTACAAATCTTAGTCAGTGAAGAACATCCTACTATTAACGTCTCAATGCATAATTAGGAAATTAACTGACATACATCCAATCTCAATACAAATATAAACAATGTATTAATAAAAAAATGTGACGCACCCATATCAATTAACACTGTAGCACTAGAAGCATAAACAAGAAATATACCTTTACTCACAATTGCCTCAGTAGGTGCCTTTTGCTGTGCCACCATGAAAACTCTACCTTGTGTTGGTGCATTCAGTGGCCTTCCAGCCCTCTGCCCCTACTGGGCCCCTCGCTATTGCTATTGCCGAACTCCACTCTACACGGTGTCCTGAGGCACAAACCTTTGTTGCTATACTAACTACAAAGTAGATGACTAACTGTCCTAAATCGACTATCCCATCTACTGAGTTCTTCTTCTTACACTCCCTTGCCTCTATAGGCAAAATTTAAGAATGTGGCGTAACTAACCATAGCCATAGCACACTGTAGTCTCTCCACTCTGTCCGCTTCTAGCTATTATTATCTACTCAGTCTGTCTCTTCATCCTTAGGCATTTTGAACTTTTATGTCCAAGTTGTCTGCAATTAAAACATACAATCTATATCCGTGACATCCTATCAGACATTCCCAACTGGGTTGGTGCTATACTACATGGATAAGAATGTTAAACCTATGACACTAATGAACTTCCATCTATCTCTTCCTGTTCCCATCTTCTTGTTGCACTCCTCTACCTTGCCATGCTAGCCTTTTTGGATACTCTTTGTTTCTTTTATGTCCCTCTCTACAGTTATCGCCCTATTGATTAGAGCCTCATAGTTATCCATTCCAATTTAACCATCCGGCCTTTCAAAACCAACGTCAATCCTCATTCGAGTTCTCTGCATTTTAAATGGCTTAGTCGAAACTAATTCCAGTGCATACTTTGACAAATTAAAAATTTTCTCCTGTATTCCTAGTATAGATATAGAATCTTGTATTAGATTTGCAAATCAGTCTCGCTTAGTATCCCTTAGCAACTGCAAAAAAAAAAAAATTATCTCGAAACCTCTCCTTGAATCTTTCCCAGGTGAGTCTAGCTGACCCACCTGAACTCTCTACACTAGCTAACCAACTCAAAGAGTGACCCACCAACTGAAATGCTATCAAAGTGATCCTAGTTGAAGGATCAGCGATGTCCATAGCTACCAGGATTTTCTCACATTCATCCAAAAATTTTTGTGCAACATCAGTATCTATCACGCTATCATATGTGAATGGCTTCATCCTTCCAAATCTTTCTAATGCATTTGTACCTAATTACAATTGTAATGGTTGCTTTCGCTCTCACTCTGCCTGCCACTGCTACTATTGTTGCAACCATTTGTTACAATATTGCCCTAGCATCTACTACTGCAGGTTGTTTTACTTCTAGTGCTGGGGGTCGTACCTCTTCTTCCCCTAGTATCTCTTATTGTATACTAGGTTGAACTTTAGTCGCCACGCTATATTGTGATTCTTGTTTTGGCTGAACAAGCTTTTCTCTTGCATTCATTGGGGCTTTTCCCCTTTCTCTTCCCTGGCCTCAACCCTTATTTCTTCTGGGTGGCATTCTAAAACACAAGAAACCATACTTAGTCATTAGATAATCCATATGACTCAATTAGGATCATTATACACATAATTAAGTCCACTTCATTACTTTTTTGATACAAACATTGGGATTACATTAAGTTAACTCTAAGTTCTTGGACAAGTTAACAAAAAGAAAACATTTTTCAAACATACTAACTTCAGACCTCTTTCTTAAGTCTTCCTACCCATAGGGCAAAACCTACTAACATGCCCAATTCTCCACATGCAAGAAAATGTTTAAATTGTGATAGAAAATGTAAGAAAAATGTATAAATTAAAAATTTTAAATTAACTAAATTAAAAAATTAAAATATTGATGAATATTTTTTATTTTATTTCATTACATTTTAAATTAATTCAAATAAGGGTGTATATGAGATTTTCTAATTTTTTCATTTTCTTGCATCTGTTATTTATTTATTTTCTTTTATTTTTTTCTCTCACTAATTTTATTACTTCAAATACATTTTTAATAAATTTAAATATTTTTTTTATCAGTCCGTGCGTTGCACGGGTAATATTTTACTAGTATATATATATTTATGGTAGTTTGATTTCGTCATTTAAAATAGATTCTACATGCATTTAATTTATTTTATATACATTTTGTGTAGGCTGGATATGGACATAAATCTTGTTAATTAAGACATAATTAAAGTGATATATATCTTAATTTCCACTATAAATATATAATGTTTATACGATAAACTCCGTTAGTTTATTTGATATAAACATATTTATTTGCAAATCATGTCATCTTTAAAAATAAATTCTACTTGTAATTTCTTTTGCAAGAATAAATAAGCTTAGTTAAGATTTTATTAACCTAATATCAGATCTCATATGTGTTGTTGGTTTGTAACACAAATTTGTTTTTCAAATAAAATATCTATTTAATCCATAATAATAAAATCAGAATTAGTCTTTTTATTTTACAATAGAATTCTTTCTTGATTGTATAGAAAATGTGTACTCGTTTGACATTTCTATTTATGCATAAACATAAGTTTGGTATGATATTATCCTATATTTTGTCTATCTATTTTTATATGAAAATAATCTTATTTTATTGTAGAGATAAGTTAAGATTTAACTAAATTGATAACTCGTCTGTCTCAGTCTTTTTCAAATTATGTGATAAAAAAATTCTACTACATTTCAAATAGGACTCTTTGATATTATCATTTAAAATAAGTTCGGTAATGTTTGTAGTAGTACAGCCATTATAACTTCTTAATAAATTTATAAAATTATTATTTAATTGTATATAACATCAATTTTTTTAGTTAAAATTTCATATCAATTGATAATAACTTTATAAAATTAAGTAATTGACACTAACGGTATTTAACAAATATTATATTTTTAGGTAATTTTTAATTATTTTAATATTTAATTTTTACTTATATATCTTATTTAATTCTGATTCAATTTTGATTAACCCATCAATTGAACCATGTACCCTTAACTCAGGCTTTTTTTTTTTTTTTTTCTACACATCACTCAACTGTTCAGATTTTAAAACATTGCACAAGAGATAATGAGTGGAGACTAGCATACATGGATATCTCTATTTGGTACAATTAATGAATAGCGTACGTACCTCTGTTTAGTACTTCTCCCTGCCCTGATGAATAGCATTTCTGTATAATTCTGTTCTGTACAAATTTCTGTTTCGCACTTGTCCCCACCCTGATGAATAGCATTTCTACACCTAGTGAGAAAAAAAAAAAAAAAAAAAGTTAATTCTCTCCTTGTTTGCTTTCATAAAATCCTAGCCGGTATCATATTGTCATGTGTCATTATTTCAAAAGATATAAGTTATCGTCAATATCAGTCACGTTAATCAAAAGGAACCAGTATTATAATTTGAGATTTTTAACCGCTGTAATTAATATAAGAGTAGTTAAAAATTATAATTTTTATCAAACAGAGTGAGTCGGATGTTTAGAGAAGAGTTGTAAAACTAGGTTGACATTATGATTATTTACCAACTCTTCAACTTTAGCTAATTTTAATATCTAAGGTAAAGTCGAATTTATATCAGTCCAAATGGGCATGTGAAGACTTCGATGGATTTTATTGACTAGAAATGTATAATCTTCCATAGATTTTATGGACTAAAAATGTGAAATAGGCCAAAATAGTAGGCTGATATAGTTAGAGAACCTAAGAAAGATAGTTGGTAACCCCAAATCCCACAATGTGTTGAGTGGGAAATGTGGGCAATTATTAGGTTATAAAAGAAAAAAAGGACTTTGTAGGGTTCAACAACATTCAGCCTGCAAGACTTCACCCTTTTTATCTTCACATTTACAATTTTTGCAAATTTACTTTCCTAAACCATCGTTTATATAGCACCTTCGAGTAGTTTTGTTCTTCCTTTCTCACTAGCAAAGACACGATTTGTGCGCTCTTGTCACATGCATTTAAGACTCTCTAGAGTATTCTTGCACTCTTGGCCTTAGATTTCCTAATCTTGGCTAATTGGAGGGGAAGAAAATAGTAAGAAAATGGAAAGAAAATAGAAAGAAGAAATCTGCAAAAGAATTAAAAACTACTTCGAAGGCAATTCAATCTCCTAGAACTTTGATTACAAAATCCATGTCCATTACAATGTTCTATATAGTATTTGTATCTTCTAATTAACAACTGATTGTAACTAAATATTCGACAGAGGTGAGCTGGCCTTACAACTCGAGCCTAACTATGGATAAGCTGGCCAAACACATTGATGGCTAGCCACTATAACAGGCACTCCAGCAACGCTCTTGGCTCTCAGTTGTTGTGAACATGGCCCATTATCCACACCCAATATGACTTTAGTCCATTAACTCGACCCATCAATTTTGGCCTTGTCTATTCGTTATCTCCCTTCCTCCAGAAGCTTCATGTGTGCTATGTGTTGATCTCCAACTATCTCCCACTTGAGCTGGCCTCGACTCTTCTTACAGCTTTGTCATTAAGTGCCCTTGATTACAACTCCTTAGTATTTGTGTTACACGCTTGATCCAAACCGTTAATTACATCCACCACTAAGTCCTATGATGAGAAGGCTTTAAGTAGGGGTGGACATGGACTAGGTTGGGATGGGCTTATTCGGGCCGAGTTTTTGAGCATCGGCCCAAGCCCGGCCCAACTTGATATTAGGCTAAAAATTGTGAACCCAAGTCTGTCCATTACTAGAAAATTAAAACTCAAGCCCGTCCATTGAACCGAACGATAAAATATTAAAAAGAAAACATAAAAATTATGCAAAAATAGTCAATAACCTGTTCACAACCACTGTTTAAATACAAACAAACAACTAACTAATTAATTAAAACACTATAAAATAAAACAACACAATGTCATAAGTTCAAATAGGATGATCACAACATCCTAATTTCAAAGATACACAGCTAGCTAATTAAACTCCATAAAATAAAATCATTACATTGTCTAAAAGATCAAATTAGAAAATCATTAAAATTAAGAAATATAAGCAAATCTTGACTTCCTGCAATGATATTACAAATTCAAGCAAAGTTTGTGAATCCCTATATAGAAAAAATAAAATAAAATTAGAAGCATGCTAATAGTATTTAATAAAAAAAAAAAAAAAAACAACGCGTTATGTAACTATCTTGAATTCTATTCCACTTAACAATCAAACAACTTGTGACAAAGAAAAAACAATACTTTGGGACCAGGGAAAGAACCTTACAAAAAAAAAAAAAAAAAAAAATTTAAGCCCGCCTCTGAAGTTAGCAATTCAGTTATGTGCTTGGTCACAATTCATCATTCATCCTCATAGCACAAAGACGCTTAGGCATACAATGCAATTAACATGTGCATATAGCACACATTCTATAAGTATAGATAATATATTTTTTAATCCCAGTTTGTAAATCTATTTTTGAAAAAAAAAAAAACTTGATAAAATTAAGCATATTACTTCTGTTATAATGAAAAAAAATTATATAAATAAAATTAAGCTAGAGAGAGAGAAGAGTGAAGATTAAAGAGATGAAGAAGAGAGATGAAGAAGAAAGTGAGAGTGAAAGATACATACTTTGTATTACAAACTGAGAAGAGATGAAGAGCGGCTGAGTATTTGGGACTAGGGTTTGTGGGGGGAAGAGAGGAAGAGCGAAGCTAGGGTTTGTGTGTTGGGAGGTGAGCAGCTAACTCACTTATTAATTTCGGGTCGGGCTGGGCTGTGATGTATGAACCCAACTTAAAAAGAAATCAGGCCTAAAAAATTAGTCTAGCTCAATCCTGTAACCTAAAATCCCAAACCCAAGCCCTACAAATTTTGGGCTGGATTGGGTGGGTTCTTTGGGCTGGACTGGGCAGCGTGCTGATGTCCACCCCTAACTTAAGTGCATGATCTATCATCCACGTGTCCTCTAAGATGCCAATCTTAGGGTTGTGATTTATTACATCTCAGGCATCCATCATGAGGTGAGTTGCTCGGTTGAGATTAGCTATAAGCTCTCCACCCTTAAGCTTCACTTCAGCTACCTTTTCCCTTGTTTCTTTCTTCTTCTCCTTTCTGTTTTCTGTATCTCTCCTTTTCATCTTACTCAGCTCTTCTATAATTAACCCGTGGTCAAAACCAGTCATAAAATATTCTTTGAGATCAAAGAGGTTAAATCAAGATTAATAGAGGCAAGGATGTAGGTATTTTTTGCTTCACCTGTTTAAAGTTACTTCTCTTTATTTGATTGTATATTATTCATTTATTTTATCATTATTTGACCCAAAATATCGGCCCAGATTTACTTGGGAGATTTACATCTTAGATGTTGATGGGGTAAAAAGAAATTCAGCCAATATTTGGTTTAGCTGAAATTGTTTTGGACATAAAATATTCAACTTTGTGAAAATAAGATATTTTGTCGATTTACGTCTTTGCAGGTTTAATAAGATTAATAAGATATGGGCATGTAGGCGTAGATTTACTTTAATCTTTGGCCCCTGAGGTAATGGAAAGCTATCCCCCCCCGGCGGAAGAGGTTATAAACAATACTTTCTGTCAAATTTTAATAACAAAGGCTGAAGAAAAGGTCCCTTGAACTCACATCAAACCTTTATCTTTTAGCCGTATTTACATTTTAGTATTTATCTTTTCAATCCAAATGTAAGTAATTCAATTTCAATCGTAATTCTCTTTCTTGTTTTTATTTTAATGCAACAAAACTTAATCCCCTATGATTTAATTCTCATCTCCGACAACATATTGCTTAGATTCTAAATCTAATTCTAAAAGTGATCCACTTACATCTTAACTCTTATTATGAAAATTCATTTTAATCCAATATTTTAATGGATTACAATCCCTGTACTCGTATTAGAATCATATCCATATATTGAATTAGATTCTTATCCATACGTTTCATTGGCAAATTTCATACCATTGGGCAAATTTATAGGGCAAATTTAAAGTTCTTGATGCAGCAAGGCAATGGCAACCCAAATATGCGCTATTTGTCTACCAAAATTATAACGCAAGTAATTTTGGTACTACAATTTTGGCACTGCGTGAATTATTTGGTGATCTCAAGAGATACCTAAATAATTTGATCAATTCACTGGATGCAATCAAAAAAAAAAAAAAAAAGAGAGGCCCAATATTGGCCAAGATAAATTTAGTGGAATTGTTGATGAACAAAATTTGACCAAAAATACAATTTCATCTAAAGAGTAAGATAGGATTGAACAACCCAAAGAAGATTTGGATTTCAAGGTTAATGGGGCTAATGAACAAGTGGAAAGTTAGCAAGATATGTTTTTGAAGGAGTTCTTGAATCACATTCTCCAAGATAAAATTTACCTTTTTCTGCACTTTACTTTTCCTTAGATTAGTTTTCTTATCAAGACATGTTTTTTAAGGAGTTCCTCAATCACATTCTCCACAATAGTTTAACCTTTTTTAGCACTTTACTTTTCCTTAGATTAGTTTCCTTGTTTTCTACAATTTATTACACTTTACTTTTCCTTAAATTAGTTTCCTTCTCCCTCTTTCCTAGTGAAGCATAATATGTATATACGTTCTCTCTGTCACTTGTAATTTTTATTTTTCTACAAGTAAAGCTGTAACATCAACATCAATAAAAGCTTGAATGTAGGTATTTGTTGTCTTTTAGTTTTAAAATTGCTTTTCTTTGTGTTTTTGTTTATTTAATTTACCGTATATTCTTTTTGAATCTTTATTCTCTTTGAATCCCTTTCACTTAGAAAATCGTAAAGGAACGTGAATTGTGAATTGTATCTCTATCATACTTGTCCCTGATTAATTGTATTTTTATACCTAATTCAAATAGAACAAATAATTTTACCATTGTTATGGTCAACACCCACCAAATAACCTTCGGAGGTAAATGCCCAAATTTTATACAACGGGTAATTTTATCATTTTTAAGGCCAATAAAAGTGAATTGGACCCTCGGAGGTAACTCGAAGCGGAAAGGGGCGCAGTGTGCGGGTAACAAAAGGATCGAGTTAATTGCATGAACAGCCCAAAGCTACGACTCATTATCACTTAATTTTCCTAAATATAAAATTACATCTAAGTCCCTTAAATAGCAAGTTGTATGATATGTAAATTTTATAAATATAAATCAAAAATTATTATAAAGCTGAAAAAATTATATACATATATATATTTTGAAGAAAATACCCTTGCATTAATTGAAGTGAAAATTTTAGCTAAAATTAATCCATTTGTGAGTTGTAATCACCAATAATTAATATAGACCGTCATATGCCCATACCATTTATTTAACAGTTGCATATTATAACTTTTTTCTATAATTATAATAGAGTATAGAAATATAAAAAATAAATAAAATTTCTAAATGAAAATATCTATTTGTATTACATTTGACCAAGAATAACTCCGCGGATGCTTTTTTTTCATTGCCGGTCCTAAGCCCGGATAAAGGAGAAGGGTTGTGTTAGGTAGTCGACAGCCAGCGTAAAACTTTGTTGAATTTTTTTATGGATTTTTTGACACCTAATGAGATTTCGTGCGGGCGTTCCTACTTAGCGACGCGCTGTATAGTTCGAGTACAGTGTTAAATAAGCAAAGACTGCTGCATCGGCGCCCGTGTGCAGTGTTAAATAGCAAGGGTCCTCACGCTTTCCTGGACGAGTGGGGGGGCAAGGAAGCTAGTCCAAAATAGAAGGCTGAGATTAGGTACTTGAAATATTGGAAGCTTAACTGGGAAACTTATGGAAGTGGTGGATACAATGGAAAGGAGAAGAATCGCAATTGCTTGCTTGCAAGAGATAAGGTGGGTGGGACAGAAAGCTAAAGAGATTGAGAGGACTAGGTATAAATTATGGTATACGGGACATAATAGATCGAGAAATGGGGTTGGTATAGTAGTAAGCAAGGACCTAAAGGAAGATATAGTTAATGTAAAATGCTGTGGAAATAGGATTATTGTAATTAAGTTAGTGTTAGGAGAAGAGATAGTAAACGTAATTAGTGTTTATGCCCCCAAGTGGGCTTAGGAGATGTACATAAGGAGAAGTTTTGGGAAGACTTGGAAGGAATGCTATTAGAGATACCTCAAGGAGAGATGGTCTTCATAGGAGGAGATTTGAACGGTCATATAGGAAGCGACGTAGATAGATACATAGGAGTACATGGGGGATGTGGTTACGGTAATAGAAATGAAAAAGGGAAGGATATTTTAGAGTTTGCAGTGGCTTATAATCTAATGGTGACGAACACCTTTTTTAGGAAGAGAGAGGAATATTTGGTGACTTATAAGAGTGGCTCCTCAAGGACACAGATTGACTTTTTCTTAACTAGGAAAAAAGATCGTGTAGCTTGTAAAGACTGTAAAGTTATACCGGGGGAGAGCTTGACAACCCAACATAGATTGTTGGTCATAGATGTGCAGCTTCAAAGGTGGACTAGAAAAAAAAAGTCGTATAAATGCTCAAAGACTAAATGGTGGAACTTGAAAGGTGATAAGTAACCAACATTCAGGGAAAGAGTACTAGAGGAAGATGTTTGGACAATAAATGAGAGTGCAAATATTATGTGGGATAAGGTAGCAAAGTGTATTAGGAGGGTAAGGAAAGAAGTCTTAAGAGAATCCAAAGGGAGTGCTCTGGCACAGAAAGAGGCATGGTGGTGGAACGAGGGCATCCAAGACAATATAAGAGTTAAAAGAGAGTGTTGTAAATCTTGGCAAAACGATCGAAATGAAGTGAACTTGGAGAGGTATAGAGAAACTAGAAGAGAAACCAAAAAGGCAATTAGTGAGGCTAAGGCAAAGACATTTAAGAATTTATATAGGCGACTTGATACTAAGGAGGGTGAAAGAGAGATATTCAAGCTTGCTAATTCCAGAGATAGACGGACCAAGGATTTAAACCAAGTTAAATGCATTAAGGATGATGATGAAAAGGTATTAGTAAAGGAAGAGGAGATAAAGGAGCGTTGAAAGAGCTACTTCTACAAGTTATTTAACGAAAACAGTAGCAGTGACATACAATTGGGGCAGTTTACCACTTTTAAGGAAGAATTAAATCTTATGTTCTTAAGAGAATCAGTAGGGAAGAAGTAAAAGAAGCATTAAAAAGGATGAAGAATGGGAAAGTGGTTGGGCCAGATGGTATCCCTATTGAGGTTTGGAGGTGCTAGGGAAAGGATGGCATAAGTTGGTTGACAAAACTTTTTAATGTAGTGCCAAAGAGCAAGAAGATGCCTGATGCATGGAGGAAAAGTATCCTTATACCCATATACAAGAACAAAGGAGATATTCAAAACCGTGTGAACTACCGCGGGATTAAATTGATGAGCCATACGATGAAATTATGGGAGAGAATTATTGAGAGAAGACTAAGAAGGACAATAAACGTTTTAGAGAATCAATTTGGTTTCATGCTTGGAAGATCAACCATGGAGGCTATCTTTCTCTTGAGAAGATTAATGGAACAGTATAGATAAGTTCAAAAAGATTTATATATGGTGTTCATTGATTTAGAGAAGGCAAATGATCGGGTTCCTAGGGAGATTCTATGGAGAGTATTGGAAAAGAAAAGAGTGTGTGTTGCATATATTGAGGCGATAAAGGACATGTATGATAGAGTCATGACATCTATACGAATGACTGGTGGAGAGACTAACGAGTTCTCTATCACAATTGGTTTACATCAAGGCTCAGCATTAAGCCCGTACTTGTTTGCTTTAGTTATGGACGAGATTATAAGACATATTCAGGATAAGATACCGTGGTATATACTATTTGCAGATGATATTGTTTTAGTAGATGAGACGAGAGAAGGAGTGAATGCTAAGTTAGAATTGTGGCGAGAAACGTTAAAGACAAAAGGGTTTAGGCTAAGTCGATGCAAGACGGAATATATGGAATGTAAGTTTAGTCAAAGTAGGATAACGAGTAGTATAGAAGTAAGTTTAGGCACACAAATGATTGTAGAGAAAGATAAATTTAGGTACCTTAGATCTATGGTGCCACAAGATGGAGAGATTGATACTGATGTAAGTCACAAGATTCAAGCCGAGTGGACTAAATGGAGGAGTGTTTCGGGGGTCTTATGCGACCGAAAAGTCCCCTTCAAGGTGAAAGAAAAGTATTATAAGGTGGCGGTGAGACCAGCGCTACTATATGGATCAGAGTTGGACAGTAAAGCATAATCATGGTCAGAAGATGACAATTGCGGAGATAAGGATCTAAAGTGGATGTGCGGAATTACAAGAAAAGATAGGATTAGGAACGAGGAGATTAGAGGCAAAGTAGGAATAGCACCGATTGAAGAAAAAATGAGAGAAAACCGATTAAGATGGTTTGGCCATGTTAGAAGGCATCTATCGGAGCACCTGTTAGAATGTGTGAAAGTATGGAGATTGTCAGGAATAAGAGAGGTAGAGAAAGACACAAAAGAAGTTGGAAAGAAACTATCAAACATGATCTGACCTACCTAAATCTATCGGAGGACATGATCCTAAATAGATCTAATTGGCGTCGACAAATCCATATAACCGGCCCCACCTAATGGGAAAAGACTTGGTTTGATTTGGTTTGGTTTACATTTGACCAGGAATATAAATTCCATGATCATTTTATTAACATAATTAATATTGATTTTGATTCTTATATTTTGGGGGTCAAATCTGAATGGTTGATAGAGTAATTAGCTTCAAAAATATTTACCGTGATTATAAGATGTTTGCAACTGTCAGAAATTTTCTTACGTATTTTTGTAACTTTTTTTTTTTATCTTAATTATGAAAATTAACCATAACCCGTGTTACATATGGAGACCGTCAGAAATTTTCTTACGTATTTTTATAACTTTTTTTTATCTAAAATATGAAAATTAACCATAACCCGTGTTACATATGGAGTTTCACACATTCACAATAGCTCAATCTCAAGCATTGATATATCAGACACGTAGCAAAATTCACTTAAATAGTTAAATTAGTACCTGAGATTTAATAAAAAACGGAATCGGTCTCATTATTTTCCAGCAGAATTCTTCGTTAATCATAAAAATAGTGAGTGTGTACTTTTTCAATATATATATATGTTATGTATAAAGATAAGCTTTATCCGTAATTATCTAACATATATATATATATGTTATTTTTTATTTAATATATAAAAATCATGTCGTGTTACGGATAGATTTGATCCTTTGGTATATCTTAATCCCTTTCATATTTGGTGTCACAAAATCATATTACTTTTTCTATATATATATATATATGTTATGTATGAAGATAAGCTTTGTCCGTAATTATCTAACACACACACACACATATATATATATATATATATATATATTATTTTTTATTTAATACATAAAAAATCATGTTATGTTACGGATAGATTTGATTCTCTAGTAAATCTTAATCCTTTTCATATTTGGTGTCACAAAATCATATAACCCTTTCATATTATATGTTCTTTTTTTTTTTTTTTTTTGAAAGGTAAATGTAAATTGTATTAATGATAAGAATTTAAATACAAAACAAAAGGGGCATACCCCTTAATAGCATGGCCGAAGCCTACAAAAACAACAATTAAGTCGTCAAAACCGAAGGGGGAAGGGACCAAACATGAACTAAATGTCTATTAGTATCAATCTTTGCAAAAGGTTTACAAGAAATGATCCTAAGACGAACTGTGGCCTCAACTTGTTTCATTAAGAGAACAGCATCCATTGAATCTTGATCATGAAGTTTAGCATTACGTTCACGCCAAATGTAATAGACCAAAGCAGCAAGTCCCAATCTTCCCAAGAGGTGAAGTAGAGAATTCCCCAAAAGGTTTTCTGTGCACCATGTAATCACATCATCCCAGCTATTCTCAAAGCATTGAAGTCCCAATTTCATTATTAGCTCAAACCACATTCTTTCAGTGTATGGACATTGAAAGAATAAATGAGAGTGACTTTCCAAATCATGCTCACAAAGAATGCATCTAGATGGCTGTTGTAAACCATGGGAACGAAGCTTATCTTGGGCAGATAATTTATGATGAACAGCAAGCCATAAAATAAAAGAGTGCCGAGGGATATGGGATTTGAACCATACAATTGAGTGCCAATCAACTATATTATGATGTTCCCGCAATAATTCCCAAGCAGCCCGAATGGAGAAAACTTTGCTAGTGTTGTTCCAAATCACCTTATCACGCCGTAAAACATTAGGTAATGGTAAGGACAATGTGGCTTCTCTCAACTCCATTAATTCCATAGTGTTAGTCCCTGGCCAAGCCCAACTACCATCAACAATAATATCTGCAACTTTAGCAAATTTAGGAAGTCCAGAATCATAAATCACACGGGCATCCAAGGAAGAGCATATAGGACCAGTGGGTAACCAAGGATCAAACCATAGAGATAAGTCTTTGCCATTGCCTACCTTATAAGAAATGTAAGGTAGAAGTACTTGCCGTAATTGTAGAAGTTTTCGCCATGTCCAAGAGCAATCCCAAGGGACCTTTGCTATCCAAAATTGTGTTCTACCAAGAAGATTAACGCGAACTCAAGCTGCCCATGAAGATGTAGAAGAAGGATCACATAACATCCAGACATACCTGGCCATAGCTGCTCTATTCCAATCTTTAATTTTCTTAATGCCCAAGCCACCTTCATTCTTAGGTCGAGTAACCATCTCCCAAGCTACTTTTGCTCCAGTTGTAGATAAAGAAGTACCTTTCCAAAGGAAGGATCTCAATTTTGCCTCAATAGATTTGATGATTTTAGAAGGCAAAATAAATTGGAAGCACCAGTAGGATTGTATACTGAATAAAACAGATTGGATTAATTGGAGTCTCCCAGAGAAAGAGAGAAATTTGTTTGTCCAAACTTTAATTCACCGCAAAATTCTGTTTTCAAGCTCCACACAATCACTGGCCCTAAGTTTGGTGGAAAGAAGAGGCACTCCCAAGTACTTCAAAGGTAAAGAACCCCAACGAAATCCCATAAGTGCAGCAACAGCAGCTTTGGTTTCTCCATCAACTCCCACAACAAACATATCACTTTTGGAAAGATTGGGAACTAAACCAGAAAAGGATGAGAAAAGATCCAAACCATGCTTAAGAACACCAACAGATTGAATATCACCATGGCTAAATAGCATAAGATCATCAGCAAAGCAAAGATGGGAGAGACAAGTTTTAGCACACCTCCAATGAAACCGAAACCCATCAGAAGAAGTAGTTAATTTGTTGAGAATTTGGGACAATACTTCCATACAAAGCACAAAAAGATAGGGGGATAGCGGGTCACCTTGGCGAAGACCTTTTTTCCCTGGGAAATATCCATTAAGTGCTCCATTAAGACTTACAGAGAACATTGGGGTTGAGACACATGCTTTGATCCACCATATAAGCTTAGCAGGAAACCCCAGTAGTTCCATAGCATCCCATAAGAATTCCCACCTGATAGAATCAAATGCTTTCATAAGATCAACTTTAAAAGCACACCTGGGAGGACCATTTGGACGATGATAGCCCCTCATTAGCTCTTGAGCAAGTAGAATATTATCAGAAATTTGGCGCCCAGCAACAAAGGCAGCTTGTGATTTGTCAACAATGGAAGGCAATACTGTTTTCACCCTTTCAGCCAAGATCTTGGTAATACATTTATAAATTGTATTACAGCAAGAAATAGGACGAAAGTCCTTAATGAAGGTGGGATTCGGAATTTTTGGAACCAAAGCAATTATGGTAGCATTTGCCTCACGGAGAAGCATTCCAGAGTTAAAGAACTCCTTAATAGCTTCCATTATATCTTGCCCAACAATATGCCAAACTTTGTGGAAGAAATGACCATTAAACCCATCAGGGCCAGGAGCCTTGTTGGGGTGAAGGCTAAAAAATGCTGACTTAATCTCATCCTCCAAAACAGGGGCTTCCAATGCGCTACACAAGGAGTTATCCAGTGAAGGGGTAAGAAAGTGTTGAAGGGAAAGCTTGCCTGGATAGGGTATAGCAGATTCGCGCCCCAAGAGATTTTGATAAAAGGACACAATTTCAGAATTTATATCCTTAGAATCATAAAGCATGGTGCCATCTTCTTTTTGAATACAAATCAACTTGTTAATGTTATTCCGGGCCTTAACAGAATTGAAAAAGAAAGAGGAGTTTTGATCACCTTCTTTAAGCCATTGTATACGACTCTTCTGCTTGGCAGAGCTTTCTTCCATTCTAGAGACCTCACGCAATCTAGCCAAACAATCAGATTCCTTTTGTAGCAATGCCTCGGTGGTTCCAAGAGTAACAATATCTTTTTGACAAGCAAACAATTCGTCCCTTAAGGCATTAAGAGTAGAGTGGTGTTCTTCCTTTTTTTGATTATGAAGTGTACGCAAAGCTTTCTTCACTTCTTTGAGTTTTTGATAAACTTGAAACATTTTGTAACCTTCAAATTCAGTATTCCAAGCCCTTTCAACAGTAGATAAGAATTCCGGATAATCAGCCCAAAAGTTGAAAAACTTGAAACTTTTCTTTCCCACATGTAGTCCAACTCCAACATGAATAGTAATTGGGGAATGGTCAGAGACTCCAAAAGATGAAATTCAGCAAATGAGTGAGAGAAAGTAGACATCCAACCACTATTAACAAGAGCTTGATCCAATTTCCTCATAGTATCGGTTTTACCTTTACGCCAAGAATGTAGTAAGCCACAAAACCGAAGATCATCAAGGCCAGCACCAAGAATAGTTTCATTACACTCCTCCATATGAGGCGGCCAATCCAAGGAGCCACCTTTCCGTTCAAAAGGAAAACGGATTGCATTGAAATCTCCTAACACCAACCAAGGTCGGTCATCAACAATAGTACTATGAGAAAGCAGATCAGCCCACAAACTTCTCCTTTCCGTTATCAAATTAGCACCATAAATAAAGGAAACATGAAATGTAGTATGTAGATGAAGCATTTGCAAGGAGCAATGCATGGATTGAGAAGATTCACTAATTAACTCCAAATGAAGCACATTAGGATCCCATAAAATCCATATCCTACCAGAAGAATCAGAATTATAATTGCATAACAATTTCCACCGTGCCAAAATACCACACAAAACACGATCTTTGCAAGTCTCTTTCACCTTAGTTTCAACCAAGCCAATACAGGCCAATTTATTTTCTCTAATAAAAGCAGCAACTTCACGTTGTTTAAGAGAGGAATTCAATCCCCTAATATTCCAACAACCGATTTTAAGCATGGGAAACACGTTTAGACTTACCCGAACCCGCAGCCAAGGCCGCACCATTTTTGCTTTTAAGATGCTTCTTATTGTGTTGATACCTCTTTGAATCAAGCTCATCCACTGCAAGCAATTTATCCCTCAAGGGATTAGCAGAAAAGGTAGTCTCCAGCTAGTGTCCTTCATAATTTGGCAGAGTAGAAATTTGCATATAGTAAAGAAAGGTAAAGAGACAAAGTCATCCTTCCTTTTGAGGGAAGTCTCCTCTTTCAAGAAGTCCTAATAATATGTCTAATGTGGATGTTAGCAGTGGAATTCAGGTCCAAAAAGAAGGCTTCGTTATCGACAGAGTGTAAGTGAAGTACACGTACAAGTATTACTATGATTACAACAAAGTAACTGATCCCGATTACTTCCCACCGGGGTATAAGTTTCGGCCCTCTGACGAAGACCTTTTGAACATCTACTTGAGGAAGAAGATTTTGTGTGAACCTTTGCCACTTGATAGGATCAAGGATATTCATCTTTATCACCATAATCCAAAATACCTTGCAGGTTGGTTTACTTAATTAATTGTTTTCTCTCTCTCTCTCTCCCCTTTCAATCCATTCATTTTGTTTATATATATATATATATATATGTTTGTGTGTGGTGATTCTAGTTCTTAATATTAATTTTTAATCTTCTCGAAACTACGCAAGAGCTCAATATTTTGTTTTAGGGTTTTGCAAAGCATGCATTGTGCAGTAATAAGATTTTAACTGGTTAATTATTTGGGTTTAGTTGTCTTATGGTTTGGACTATTTTAATGGCTTTTCTACAATCACATATTTCTTCTATTTTATGCTAATCTTTTGATTCTTTCCAGAGCTAGTAGTCCTCTGTAATTGTGAGCGGTTAACTTGATAAAAAAATCGAATCAATTTTTTTTTTAATTTTGTTATTTTATTTTTTACTGTTTTTTGGAATATAACCGGCCAAAATTGTAAAGAAAGTAAAAAATTAAAAAACTAAAATAATTTTGTTCGTCTTCGATTAGTTCCGTTTAAGTTAAATTTTTTTAATTTTTTTTCTAGATGCTAGTACATAAAACTTATTTTCTTGGTTGTGCATTATTTTTGTTTACTAATTATGTTTTGTTAATTTTTTATTTATTAAATATAATTTATTGTTTTAACTATAATTTTAATAAAAGAGCCTAAAATTTGATATGGCTTGAAAATCTTAAATTGCACAAGTATATTTGAGTTTGAGACTAAGAAGAGTGTTTAAAGTAACAAAAAGTAAATTATTTAGAAAAATTTATAAATTCGTAATTTGTACTATAAAATAATTTAAATAATTTTAAAAATTTTTAGAATTTTTGAACGCTGAAGGAGCCTTAAGTGGGGTTGTTAAATTTGACATGGCATGAAAATCCTGAATTTATGCAGAAGTCTATTAGGATTTGAATACTATTTTTTCTTTTCCATGTTAGATTTGAAAACTGTCAACATTGTGAATAATCAATTAATCAAATAATAGGATATTGACAATTCCGAATAAGTTTGAATCATTATTTTGTCCTTATACTATTGTTGGTGGAATCATAAATTTGGTGAACTAATTATTTTTTTAATTTTTTAATATTCTTTAATTACTAATAATGATCCATAGCATAAAAATGTGCTTAAGTAATTTGGGGTTGTTAAAATTAGCACGGTGTGAAAATGTTGAATTCATGCAGAAGTCTATTAGGACTTAATACTATTTTGTCTTTTCCATGTTAGATTTGAAACTTGTCAACATCGTGAATAATCAATTGATCAAATAATAGGATACTGTCAATTCCAAAGAAGTTTGAATCATTATTTTGTCCTTACTGTTGTTGGTGGAATCATAAATTTGGTGAACTAATTATTTTTTTAATTTTTTTAATATTCTTCAATTACTAATAATGATCCATAGCATAAAAATGTGCTTAAGTAATTTGGGGTTGTTAAATTTGACACGGCTTGAAAATCTTGAATTCATGCAGAAGTCTATTAGAATTTGAATACTATTTTGTCTTTTCCATGTTAGATTTGAAGCCTGTCAATATTGTGAATAATCAACTGATCAAATAATAGGATATTGGCAATTTCGAAGAAGTTTGAATCATTATTTTGTCCTTATTGTTGTTGGAGGAATCGTAAATTTGGTGAACTAATTTTTTTATTTTTTTAATATTCTTTAATTACTAATAATGATCCATTGCATAAAAATATACTTAAGTAATTTGGGGTTGTTAAATTTGACACGGCTTGAAAATCCTGAATTCATGCAGAAGTCTATTAGGATTTGAATACTAATTTGTCTTTTTCATGTTAGATTTGAAATCTGTCAATATTGTGAATAATCAACTGATCAAATAATAGGATATTGACAATTTCGAAGAAGTTTGAATCATTATTTTGTCCTTATTGTTGTTGGAGGAATCGTAAATTTGGTGAACTAATTGTTTTTTTGATTTTTTTAATATTCTTTAATTACTAATAATGATCTATTGCATAAAAATGTACTTAAATAATTTGGAGTTGTTAAATTTGACATGGCGTCAAAATCGTGAATTCATACAAAAGTCTATTAGAACTTGAATACTATTTTGTCTTTTCCATGTTAGATTTGAAACCTATCAACATCATAAATAATCAATTGATCAAATAATAGGATATTGGTAATTCTGAAAAAGTTTGAATCATTATTTTGTGCTTACTGTTGTTGGTGGAATCGTAAATTTGGTGAACTAATTATTTTTTTTAATTTTTTTAATATTCTTTAATTACTAATAATGATCCATAGCACAAAAATGTGCTCAAGTAATTTTTAAAATTTTGTAAGTTTTTTAATAAAATTAATTTTTTCACTATTTTTGTTTATTCTCTCAAAATATTCTTTATTTACTCACAATTTACTTAAAATATCATTGTTTGTTATTTAACATAAATGGTTTAATCTTATTCATTATCTAATGATTTTTTTATTTTACTTAAATATCCCTGTTTGTTATTTTTTTGAAGCGTTTGAAGTGACAAAAAGTGAGATAAAATGAGATAATTTGTGAATTCATAATCTGTGTTTTGAAATAAAAAGTGAATAACTTTTAGAAATTCTCAGAGTTTTTCAGCGTTTTTCATTCACCAAATGCACCCTTAACATAAATGTTTTAATCTTATTCATTATCTCATTATTTTTTTTTTTGTAATTTAGAAAAAAACTAAGAAAAAAATAATTCTTTTTTTTCTTTACTTCTCTTACACACTGGTGTGTGCGTCCACTTTTAATATATATCTAGATGTATATATGTGTAAAATTAGTTCACCATTTTAATTAATTCTTCAAAATATGCATGTCTGGTTATTATCAATAACAAACTACCAACCGGTTGGGGAAAATGTATGGTATTTCTTCACACCAAAGGATAAAAAGTATTTTAATGGGCGTCGACCAAACAGAGCAGCAGGCGATGGCTATTGGAAGGCCACCGGAATCGATAAGAAAGTAGAGATGAAAGGTAGAATTGTTGGAACTAAGAAGGCCTTGGTTTTCTATTTAGGAAAACCACCAAACGGTAAGAAAACTAGTTGGATGATGCACGGGTACGTAAGCATCAATGCACCTTCGAGAATTAAAACTCATGCCAATGATATGAGGGTACGTGCAAATCCTCCTTTTTCCCATTATTATAATTAATTACGAGAAATTTTATTTATTTATTTTATGAGAAGAATTCATATATAATCATGCCACATCATTTTAATGTAAAATTTTGAAAAACAATTTAATTATTTAGCATTGATCAATTAATTACGTTTTAATAGTTTTCACCTATATTATTTTTTACTGTTTTTTATTAAAAGTCTCCTTAGCAGTAGGGGAGTCAATTTATTAATTTTAAAAATTAATACAAGAAGGATAAGAATCTAAACATGACCTTCAACAAAAGTAAAAGAAAGTAATAAATATAAGGAAAAAAAAGTGTGATGACAATTTTTACCTATATTATACATGCACTACTCTTCTATTAATTAAAGAAAATGCTTATCGATCAACTAAAAAAATAAACTAGAATTAGTTGCTAAAATAATATGATAATGGTATTTTTAAAAATTAAAAATTATATTAATAGTATTTTCACTTAAATTGATAGATGCACACAGTGTTTACATTATACCAGAATTAATTGTTAGAATAATATGAAATTAAAGAACATATCAATATGGTATTGCCACATCCTTTTGGCGACTAATTATGTTTTCCTCCGATACGGGTATGTCACATGTAACAATTCTTAAAGAAGTAATAACATACATGTGGTAAATATTTTTTTTTAATTTCTAGATATTTAGATAGAAAATTAGAATATCATTTTTTTTTAAATTTCATTTAATTCTAAGAAAAGTTTTAAATACTATTCTTGTTTTATTTGAATTTATTTCACAATGTATTCTATAAATTTGAAATTCATATTTTAACATTCTAACGTTAAAGTTTTAATGTATCTGAAATCTAAGTGCGTACTCACACCGAGACATATATTGCAAGTGACATTCTTACTCGAGTCTATTTAATCAAGTGTATCATTAATTTTTATATTCTTCTATGTACATATATTTATGCACTAATGTGTCTTTGTATTCTCGCAGTTGGATGATTGGGTTTTATGTAAGATTTATAAATCAGACAGGGCCAAGAAGGATAAAAAAGCTAATGATGAGGATGAGCCAAGTTCATTGCCGGAGGAATGCTTTCCACCACTTAGCTATGATAATGCACCTGGATATGGTGATTGTGTTCAACCATATTTCCAAAATGGACTTCCCCAAATTCCTCCTCAGAATTGTGACACTTCTCATCAAAATTGTGATATGGTTAGTGCTCTTCATTATGAGCAGCAGCAACAAGGTGTCAATTATGAGGCTCAACCAGCTAGGGATTTACCTCCGCTTCCTCATTCATCAGAGATCTTTTTCACACCCAACAAATTAGAAGACCCTTGCTTAGGAGTCCAAGATAATTTTTGCAGCCTTTCAGAGCTTGAAAATTTTGATTTTTCAGAGTTTGATGCATCTAATCGCTTTTATAATGTAGAGCCTGAGTCTTTTCCAAATTCGGATAGACCCAAGTAATCGTTGGATAAGTGTCTAGCAGTTTGCTAGGAAGACGTTTTATTTATTATTTTTTCTTTTTATTTTTCAATCATGAGGTGTATCTCAACTGTTAAGAGGCAATTGGAAGATTACCCGGTCACTTTGGGATTAGTCGAGCTTGCATGGTAACTGAACCGAACACTGAGTTATTTAAAAAAAAAAAATTGTCTTCCATTCTCTTTTTTTCTTCTACCATGTAACATACTTTCTAGTTAGTTGAGAAGAATACTAGTTTAATATATATATACACACATTTGTACTTCCATCTTCTTTTTAGGCTTTTTAATTATTTCTATTTATTTTAGTTTTAATTTTAATCTTTGTTAAATTGTTTATCAGGCTCTCAAAACAAAATGAGCAGTAATTTTATTTATTGGGTGGTTGATTTGTGTTATTATAAATTGTCCTTTTCAATACAACAATGGAATATAATCAATTTTGTTTAAATGTCTATGATATCATTACAAGATATAGTATTCTTTTAGCCTCAAATGGCTGAATCATTGTTCGGGAGTTAGAAAGGTTGATTTATTGGCCAATAATATTCACCTATTTTGCCTTTTTTTTTTTTTAAGTCACTCCACATTTGCTATACATAAATTTCATTAATCTTTTTTAACTTTTTATCATGCATGGACATAAATGTTGCTCTTCTGAATTTGTCTCTACTACTTATTAGCTCTGTTCCCATTGAGCCCCAAAAGCATGTTGGCAAGACAAATTTTCATGCGCATGGAATTTTGGTGTATTAATAATGAAAATTTGTTTTTCTCCTCTCAATTTCACTGTTGGTCCCCGCATGAATAACCTATTCATCGAGCTTTGCAGTTCTCATTGTGCAAAATTCACCCTCCCAAAGTTTTGTTCGCATTGTGTATACATAGGCATGCAATTTTGACAAACCTAAAGGGTATTTCAATTGGTAAAATTTTAAATTTACTCTCTAGTGGTTATTAGTTCAAATTTTTTTAGGTACATGTAAATTAGACTAGACCGAATATCCTGAGTCATCAAAAAAAAAAAAATTGCAATTTTGAGGCTTTTGATGATAATTTTAATAGGACTTAGAAGACTAAAAGTCTCATACGTTAAAAAAGGGTGCAAATGAGAAAGGGTTTATTTCACCTACACTTCTGTGGCTTTGACTTTCTATGCTTAGATCTCATAAGTTTTATAAATGTGTATTTAGACCTCCTAAGATTTATATTATATTCACTCATACCCCTTTTATTAAAATTTTCAATTAAAAAGCAATTTTTGGCCAATTCATTGCTAGAAAATTACCTATATATCCTTAGTATTAATAAAAAAAAAAATTATATTATGATATGGTTTATCTTTTTTTTTTTATATATAAAAATTACATTATAATTTATATATATATATTTTGTGAATCTTTTATATATAAGTAATTTAAATTATTATGCTTCGCATTGATATTTTAAATTTATATTATTTATAAATAAGTGCTTATACATAGTATATTATCATTACTTTTTCTATTAATAATCTAGTGAACTAAACATGGAAATAGAAATTACACTACAATTAATGATATAGAAGTATCCTGTACCATCTTAAATGAATGGATACACTTGCCTTTAACCTAATCGGGGGCATCCGGATAAGAATCTTATCAATTGGGACATGGGTCATTCGGCTTATGCTTGGTCAGGTTTCATTGTCCAGGAATATTAGTGCTCTTTCCAATATGATGTTCTTGATTGGTGAGATAGATAAAATAGCTTATGTTATGAATCCCGCGTGTAATTTTCTTCTGACAGTTCCAATATACACGCCTATAAAAGTGCTATTATAAACCGCAATATATATAACAGATTAGTTAATGAACTGAGGAATCAACCTTGGGATCTACAATACAGGTGGCATTATCCTATTAGAAAAGCACGGTTACATGCAGTTCATGCATGTCATTTCACATGAGGTTTCTTATATATATACATATATATCACCACTTCACAATTATACAGGTACAATTCACTTACTTTATCGAAACTCTGCTAAACTACTTTCTCAACTCTCTTGCTAACTTAAGCATCGGAGACTTTTGGGCAGACACCACATCTGCATTTTAGATAGCTTTTCGGGCTTGGTTTGGACTTCTAAAGGATACGAGTTTACTAATCTATCAGTTGGCGCTGTCTGTGAGAAACTTTTTCTTGCAGTTTTTATGGTCCAAACTAGGTCTAGTATTAAACACTCAATCAGAATCACAGTTAGCATCAGCGATAGAGAACCAAAATGACGATCAAATGATAACTACAAAGAGGCAAATGGTTGAGATAATAGCAGTAATACCGATAGTTGTGGCTCAAAACTAGGTGCTAATTCAGTGAGTAAACGCTATAAAAGTACTACCACTAGCAAATCCTCATGCCAATGGTGGAAATGGTGGAGGAGATGTTGAAGTTAATGGTGGCGGACATAGAGAGCTAAATGGTCCTAACAAAGGTAGGATGATTAGAGAAAATGAGGTCCCTAATAGGTGAGTAAATGAGATTCAACTAGAGGAGTCTTGAAGGTGAATTAGGACCGTCAGCACTAGAGTGGTAGGCAACCACACTCAAGTGTCGTGTACTGAGGTGGCTAGTATGAAGTAGATAAATGCCAATCCATAAAAAGAGCCAATGAGAGCTATGCAAGCCCAGATACAGGGTGCCTTTTCAACCGTTCAAGGACCAAATACAGTCAATGATGCCATTGATAAAGAAGACTCATTGTTTTCTTAGGTGATAATGGCTTGTCCCCTACCACTGAAATTTGAGATGCCTACTATTGATTCTTTTGATGGTTCAAAGGATCCTTTCGACTATTTAGAGATGTATAAGACTCTAATGCACATACACGAATACCCTAATGAGATTATGTGCTGAGTGTTCTCGACCACACTCAAGGGCCAGCTAGGCTATGGCTTAATAAGATCCAACTGGGCATGATTGATTGTTTCTCACAGCTCAGTAAGATTTTTGTGGGACACTTTGTCGAGGGAAAGAAGCAGAGGAGACTGACAACCCACCTTTTTAATAATCAAGCAAGGATGAGGCCCTTAGAGAGTATGTTGCACAGTTTAATAAAGAAATTCTAGAGGTAGATGAAGTAGATGACAAAGTGGCTATAACGACCTTCTTGAGCAGTTTGAGAATGCCTAGGTACATGGTGTCACTATTGAAGAAATCCTCCATTAATATGGCTGAGATAATGATTCGAGCTCAAAAACATATCAATGTTGAGGATGGTTTGAAGGCAAAATGATAAAGTAATGGAGCGGGCAGCTCACAAGCCAACAAGAAGAAACTGAGCAATTCCAGAGATGCTCGAGACTTGAAGAGGTCAAAAAACCAAAGGAATAATTCTCGATTGGGATAAGGTGGAGGATGATACGCTAATCTAGATTGCAACTTCACTCCTTTCAATACATCTAGAACGATCCAGCGCTAAGGTGGCCAAACAAGTTGAAAACACCCGCTGACAAAAGATCCTTTGCGAAGTATTATAGATTCCATAGGGATCATGGGCACACACATGAGTGCATTAATCTAAAGCGGTAAGTGGAAGAGCTGATCAAGTGAGGAAGACTTAGTAGGTTTCTGGCCAGTAGAGATAATGATAAAAGAGCTGAGCAAAGAAATCCTAATCAGAGAAGCCCGAGGATGAGTCCCAATCGGAGAAGCCCTAACTGAGTACAATAGAACAGCCAGCTGATGAGATAAATAAAGATTATCTCTAGAGGATTTGTGGCATAAAGGGAGTCCTCGACCACCATGAAGAAGTTTGCTCAGGAGGTGAGCAGAGGTCGAGAGGTACCGACTGTCGAGCGACTAAGTAAAAAAGCCTGAGTAGAATAGTACTCAATTACTTTCACTGAGAAGGAGGCGAATGAGGTTCGTCAACCCACAATGACCCATTAGTTATTTCTCGATAATTGCAAACTTCTAAATTTGGACAATTTTAGTAGATAGTGGGAGTTTAGTGGATATTCTGTATTGGGAGGCATTTTAAAAAATGAAGATAGGGAAAGATAAACTGCAACCTATCTTGTCACCTTTGGTCAGCTTCACAGGAAATTGAGTAATGCCACTCAGCTCCATAATGTTGTCGGTCACCTTAAGAAAAGAGCCATACCAGGCTACCAGGATAGTTAACTTTTTGGTGTGGATTGCCCTTTGGCATACAATGCCATCTTAGGAAGAATTTCGTTAAATCAATTTAAGGCAGTCACATCTACCTATCATTTGAGGGTCAAATTTCCAACGGAGAATGGTATAAGGTGTGCAAAGGGTGATCAAATGGTTGTTTGAGAATGCTACATGTTTTCATTGAAATGAGACATGAACAAAGAGGCTTTGATAGTAGAGGAGGTCGAGGTGAGAGATGACAAGGAATTAAAGAGGAGAGAGCTAGAAGGCGAGCTGAAGGATGTATAATTGGCACTCTCGACCAAGGGAGGACTGTCAAAATAGGCTCGGTGACCCCTGACAATTAGAAAAATGAGCTAAAAAAGTTTTTGGTGGAGAATGCTAATGTCTTTGCCTAGTCTTATGAAGACATACTTGCCATTGATACCAATGTCGTGGCTCACTACTTGAACATTTTCTCGATAGCTAGGTTAGTAAAGTAGAAGAGAAAGACATTTACTCCTGAGCAGAATGAAGCCATAGCAGAGGAAGTAGACAAATTGCCTAAGGAAAATTCATCCACGAGGTTCAGTATCCGGCTTAGTTATCAAACGTTGTTGTGGTGAAAAAATCTAACGGGAAGTGGTGAGTGTGCATGGACTTCACTGATTTAAACAATGGCTGCCCAAAGGATCGCTTGCCCTTGCTTACAATTGTTCTACTAGTGGATTCTATGGCAGGGCATGAGCTATTGTCCTTTATGAGCGCCTTTTCAAGATATAACCAGATTTGAATGCCAGAGCATAATTGAAAGCACACAATATTCGTTATAGATCAAGGTTTATATTGCTATGATATCATGCCATTCAAATTGAAGAATACTAAAGCAGTGTATCAAAAGTTGATGAACAGGATGTTTAAGAATCAGATAAAAAAGATATAGAGGTGTATATGGATGACATGCTGGTCAAGAGCAAGAAGATTGACTCACATGTTACTAATCTACAGAAGACCTTTAATACTTTAAGGAAGTACAAAATGAAATTGAATCCAGCTAAGTGCACTTTTAGAGTTGCCTCTAGAAAATTCCTTACCTTTATGGTGTTTAGTCGGGGAATTGAAGCCAATCCAGAGAATGTTCAAGAAATCAGAGAGATGCGACCCCCAAGGACAATGAAAGAGGTCCAAAAGCTGGTTGGTCAGGTAGCTGCATTAAATAGATTCATTTCCTGGTCAATTGATAAATGTTATCCCTTCTTCAAGATTTTGAGGACAGCATTTGAATGGACAGAGGTGTTAATATAGCCTTTCAGCATCTAAAAGAATATCTAGGGTCACAACTATTACTCAATCAGACCACTCTAGAGGAGGAGTTATATTTATATCTTTCAGTCTCGACTACAACAATGAGCTCAGCACTGGTTCATGAAGAAGACGGGATATAAAAGCCAATTTATTACATAAGGCCCTCTGAGAAGCAAAAAAGAGGTACCCAAAGATTAAATTAATGGCACTTGTTCTAGTTACAGCTGCTCAACAACTCAGGGCATACTTTTAAGCACATACAATTGTAGTGTTGACTGATTAGCCTCTGAAGGATGTTTTGCATAAGCCCAAGACTTTGAGAAGATTGGAGAAATGGTCAATGAATTAAGTCAATTTGATATACAATACCAACCAAGGATGGCAATAAAAGAACAAGCAGCAGTAGATTTCATTACCAAATTCACAGTCCACCTGACTAAACCCGTCCAAAGATGAAGACATGAAACTGACTAGGGTACTCAATGTTGATGGTTCTTCTACCCAAACTTCAAGTGGTACAGGTATAGTTCTTATCTCTCCTGATGGCTGTAATATTGAATATACTCTACATTTTAGATTCTTTGCCTCCAACAATGAAACTAAATACGAAGCACTAATTGCTGGTCTCTGGATGGCTTGGAGAATGGGAACAGAATAGATAACAGTTTGGAGTGACTCACAATTAGTGGTGGAACAAGTGCAAGGGGATTATGAATCCAAAGGAGAAAATATGGCCAAGTATTATCAAATGGCTAAAAGCTTAATCAAAAAGTTTTCCAAGTTCTAGTTGCAGAGGGTCCTATGGCTACAAATGAAGAGGTAGACAAGCTAGCCAAGATTGCATCCTCGGGGCAAAATAATACCGATGTGTCGATTGAGATATTAGATTCCTCGAGTATCGAATGCCATAAGTTAATCAGATCGAGGAAGATGCTCAATGGGTAAAGCTGATCAGGAAGCACTTACAGAGTGGAGCCTTGCTGGACAAGAAAAATGAAGCAAGAAGAATCCAGTGCCAAGCGAGTAGATATATCTTTTTCCAAAGGATTCTTTACAAAAGAGGATATAGTTGTCCCTTACTCAAGTGTGTGAATGAACGAGAAGCTAACTATATCATAAGGGAGATCCATGAAGGTGTTTGTGAAAATCACTCAAGGGCAGGGCCTTAGCAAAGAAGGTTTTAAGAGCTGGCTACTACTGGCCTACCATGGAGAAGAATGCTCAGGAATTTGTTGAGAGATGTGAAAGGTTCATAAGAAGTAATTGATTGAACCATCGACAAAAATTCTATGGGAACTTCTTCGAATTTCAAAAAAGAATAATAAACCTTAACGATTTTTAACGCTTTAAACATGATATGAAATTAATCGATAAAGCATAAATCAAATTTCTAAGATAAAGTTCTTATGCACAGTTTTGAATAAGAGAAAGATAGAATCCTCTTTTCGACTTTGACTCTCCCAAATAATTCATAACATTAAGTGTACCCATTCCAAATTTTATTTTAATCAAATGATCCGTGGTTACCAATATATCTCGTGGTAACAAAAATGTATCCAATTGTTGCAATTGCTTAGGATCTTTTTTTTTAGCTTCTAGGATCTATTTTTTAGGTCAAGATTCCTTTTACTAACTGAAATCAAAGAATTAGTAGATTTGTTCCGTCCAAAATGGGAATGGGCTAGGGTTATGAACTTATAATCGTTGATGAGAAATAAAAAGAAATATAAAAAATTCGAGTAACTAAAGCTGAAGCCGCTACTTTCGCAAGTGATAACGTTCAGGTGCCCGAACCAAATCTAGATGATCTTCCCTTGATCAATGAGTGAGAAAGCAACAGCCAGTCAGAGAGTCACTATAGCCAAGTGATGTTTTCAGGTGGTTCAATCAATATTTCGAGACAACCTACTCAAGAGCTAACATCGATCCAAAGTCCTTGACCATTTGCTCAGTGGGGAATTGACATTGTTGGGCCATTTCTCATAAGAAGAGGACAAAGGAAATTTGCAATGGTGGCAATTGATTATTTCACTAAGTGAATGGAAGCAGAAGCCGTGCTGACCATAACCAAGCAGAACATAAGGATGTTCTTGTGGCAAAACATAGTCTGCTAGTTTGGGATTCTCAGAGTCGTGATCATAGATAATGAAAGACAGTTTGAAGGAAAATAATTTAATAGGTTGTGTGAAGAATTGGGCATCAGCCATCAGTACTCATCAGTCGAGCGCCCACAAGCTAATGGCCAAGTGGAAGTCATCAATCGGTCCCTCCTCAAGATTATCAAGACAAAGTTGAATAAGACAAAGAGCTTCTAGGCAGATGAACTTCTTAACATTTTATAGGTGTACAGGATGATTGAAAGGGTTACAACTAGTCAGACATCATTCTTGTTCACATTCGGAGTCAAAGCAGTAATCGCAGTTGAAATCGGGCTACCTAACCTGAAGGTACAAAATTTTAACCCAAAAGAGAATGATGAGACAATGAACGAGAAGATTGATATACTTGAAGAGAAAAGGTTACAAGCTGTAATCGGAATGTTATCCTATCAGTAAAGAATGTGCCAATACCACAACTCCAGAGATCGACTGAGGGAATTTAAGTCAGGAGATTTGGTGCAGAAAGGGGTGAATCAATCAACGAGAAACCCATAGGAAGGAAACTTGGCTTGAATTGGGAAGGACTATATGAAGTGTTGGGCTTCACTCGAAAAGGGACTTACCGACTTAATGCACTCAGAGGTAAGGAATTACCTCATCCATGGCACACAGAATACTTACAAAAGTACTATGTGTAAAGCTGAACTACAATTATAATCTAATGAAAATTTATGAATGAAATTCGATATTCAAGCAAGTTTCCATGATGAATGATTTCTGCTATAAAAAAAGATCTTGCTTGGCTCACATGGTCGAGTAGAGCAAAGATCCTATTCAGTTCACGTGGTCGAGCAGAACAAAGATGGCTCATGAGGTTTACACCTAAAAAAGCATAGTAATCTTGCTTAGTTCACGTGACCTAATAGAGTGAAGATCCTATTTGACTTACAGGGCCGAGTAAAGCAAAGATCGCTTACAGGGCCAATGCTTAAAAAGAGCAAAATAATCCTGCTCGGTTCACGTAACTAAGCAAAGTGAAGATCCTGCTCGGCTCATGAGCTTGAGTAGAATAAAGATGGCTCATGCAGCCAATGTATAAAAGGGTAAAGTAATCCTATTCAGTTCATATGACCAAGCAAAGTAAAGATCCTACTCGACTCATGTGGTCGACAGAACAAAAATGGCTTATGGGGCCAACGCCTAAAATGCGCGTAGTAATCCGACTCCGTTCACGTGATTGAGTAGAGTAAAGATCCTGCTCACTCATAAGGCCGAGTAGAGCAAAGATAGCTCACGAGGCCAACATCCAAAAAGGGCAAAGTAACCCTGCTTGGTTCATTTGACCGAGTCGAGTAAAGATCCTACTCAGTTTATGTGGCTGAGCAATGAAAAGATGAAAGAAAATATAAACAAATGAAAAAGTAATAGCCTTCAGACATAGAGACCCAATCGTGAAGGCTTGCAAAAGAGGAAAGACAAATACACAACAAAACAGTCAAAGGTATAGCAAAAATCATTCATACTCCAGTAGAGTTCAAGTTTGTTCACCAAAAAAAAAAAAAAAAAAAAAGAGAGAGAAATGAAAATGATCAAAAGTTCTACATAACAATAAGGTTCAGATGAACAAATGATAAAATCAAGCTACAGGGTTCTTGGATTACGCAACCTCAATCTTCTCGCCTCCCTAACCAATTTTATAAACTTTAGTCACCTATTCGTCGACTGGCTACAAATTGGAGAAATCTCGACTGGGGTACAGCTCTGAAGCACATTCCCTAGCAACTATGAAGGCTTGAAGGAAGACTGGCTCAAGGAATTCTTGATATGCTTTGCTAGCCTTAAATCTATTAATGGTAGTAGTTTCGCGCTCTTCTGCTTGCATGCACCTCTCAGCCAACTCAGCTATCTCTTTCTTCAGATTAGCCCTCTCATCCTCATAGTTTTTCTTTACTTCTTCTAGTTGAGAGGTAAGTATGTCCTTTTCTTCTTTTATGAACTCCTTCTCGGTCATAGTAGCCTCCCTTTCCTAGGCAGCAATTATGCTTTTAGCCTTATACAGCTTGACTTCTGCCTCTAATTTTTTGATATGTTCTTCATTCAACAACATCTGCTTATCAGACACCGACAATCAGGTTACCAGCACAGCCATTCAGGTAATAGCCTAAGGAAAATGATAGAAATATTAAAATACAATAAAAGAGATGAGGTAATAACAAAACAAGGTGGATAAGTAATAATTAAGTAGTTAACCTCATGAGATCGTGATTCAGATCTCGAGTATTTCAACAAGTGGTGACACCTTGAAGCCAAATGAGTTCATTGTCACTGAGTATCCCTATGATCGTGTCCCAAGCCAGCTCAGACTTATCAATAAGGCTCGAGAAGCCTGGGGTGACGATGGGTGTGTTGGTCGATATGCTAGTCAGAGGAACAAAGCCTCTGAGAGTGCTCTGGCAATGAAGAGTGGAAAAAAGCATGATCACAAGATCATCTTGAGTTGCTCGAGGTGTTAGAGAATTATCCCTAACACCAGAGCTCCTGCCAACGATCAACTTGGCTTTCTTTGAGCTGTAACCATTGATAGTCTGCTTACCTTTCCTGTTAAGACGGCTTACATCAAAAGACATTTTAGCTATAGGAGTTAGCTAAGAGGGTTATATACAAAAAAAAAAAAGTAAGACATAAATTAGCTCTAAACAAAAAGAGAAAGAATGTAGACTTACTCTGCTCACGTTTGGCTGCTAGAGCCTCCTTAATCGGCTCTGGACCTAGCATATAGTAGTCAATGACTTGACATTAACCAGTATGTCAGCCTTGTGCACATTATACTCTTGAACGAGCTTCACCTTGGCTTTTAGCACGTTAGACAGCTTGGGCTAGACTCGTGTTGGTCTATAAGCACAGAAGCAAAAATAAATGAAAGAATGATAAATGTAATAAATAAATAAGAATCACAGGGATAGAAGGAGATATACCTCTCTTCTTTAGGCATCCCCAGTGCCTAGGAGCTCAGACAGCATTTGGGTCATTATCTTCCTAGTATTGAAGCTCACATCCGACCCCATATATATAAAAAGACTTTCTCTTTCCATTATTTGTTCGAGGTCGGTAGGCAGGTCACCAAGTTGAGGTCCTTGTCACGGCCCGAGAAGAACCACCAGCCCTTACCCATTTTCATCATTTTGTAGTAATAAAGGAACTTATCGACAGACAACTGATGGCTAGTTTCTGCTCTCTAAATACCGAGTAGCTGATCATGATCCTCTAGCTATTTGGGAGAATTTAGCCTAGTGTTAGATCAAGCATGTTCACTAGGGCACCTTCGCATGCGGTGATCTCCCCTTCTCAAGGTGAATAAGCCCGATCGTTGTCATCAGGGATCCTAAAGGATAGGATTGAAGGGAATTAGACTGTAGACTATAGCTTTCACACCTTTAGGCCATCGAGGGCAAATTTTATGCTGGTGGTATAAAATTTATGTCCCCCCACGTTTTTGCTGTTAAAATTCTCAAATCTAGCCCAAATGCATCTACTATAGGCCCAGCGCTTTTAGCTTGGTTTTCATCTCTTGTCGAAAAAGCAGAAGCAGGGACAAAACCTCTAACCACCACCAAATCTCTTGACTCTACCCTTTGTGGATCAGTTGGGGGATCTAAGTCTAGGTTTCTCATGGTTCTACAGTTGTCCAACTCTCGCAATTTGAAAATAAAAGCTTCAAAAATTAGACCTCCAAGAATCGCCCTAATAAGCTTAGGATTTCTTACATACCCCTCTGCTTGAGGAATCTAACCCGTAACGATAATACCAGAGACCACGACAAACTAACCGCTACTTGTAACTGATAAAAACCCAAGACAAGAGGTCAAGTGAGATGATTCTTACCGAAAGGATGTAGGAAATCACTTGGAAATCAGAAAGCTAGAACTTGGGGAAGAAGGTTCGCAGGAGATACAAAAAGTTGAGGGTAACTTCAACAACTATAAAGGAAAATTTTCTAAATGGAAACACTAAAACAAAAACTCCAGCTATTCTAAAAATGAATGGTTCAGATTCATCAGGTACAATGTTAATCTAACGGTTTATATTTACCACAATTATTAGAGATTTCTGAATCAGCCCGAAAATGATGCGTGGCAAAGAAGTACAATGGGCACATCTCATTATAGTCCCACTAAATAATCATGCCTGTGGCGCATTAAATGTGTGTGTAGTACAACAAAGTGTGCAACCATTGGATTCCCCTATTCTCGCATGGGAGACCAGGAGAAACGAGGGCATCTGATATAAGAATATCTTGCACCACCTTGAATGAATGGATCCACCTACCTTTAACCTGATCGGGGGCATCTGGATAAGAATCTTATTGATCAAGACATGGGCCATTCTGCTTATGCTTGGTCAGGTTTCACTGACCAAGAATATCAATGCTCTTTCCAATATGATGTTCCCAATCGGTGAGATAGACAAAACGGCTTACATCATGAATTCGCATGCAGTTCTCTCCTGGCAGTTTTGATATATACACCTATAAAAGTGCTGTTATAAACCGCATTATATGGAACGGATTGGTTAACAAACGGAGGAATCAACCTTGGAATCTACAATACAGGTGGCATTATCCTATTGGAGAATAAGAAGGCACAGTTATATGCAGTTCATACAAGTTATTCCATGTGAGGTTTCTTATATATATATATATATATATATCACCATTTCACAACAATACAAGTACAACTCACTTACCTTATCGAAACTCTACCAAACTACTTTCTCAACTCTCTTGTTAACTTACGCATCGGAGGCTTTTTGACAAGCACTACACAAGTGTTTTAGACAGCTTTCCGAGCTTAGTTTGGACTTCCAGAGGATATGAGTTTACTGATTTGTGAATTAGTTTATTAAATTTTTTTGTGAAGCCTTTTTATGTTAATACTTTAAATTATCATACTTTATATTAATATTTTAAATTTATATTATATATAAATTAGTAATTATACATATCTATAAGTTATCATTACTTTTTCTATTAATAATCTAATAATCTAAACATGAAAAAGAGAAAAATTTAGTTTCTCATTTTCTTCTACTTCTTTTTCATTAGTATCAAATAACAATGGATGAATTTTACTTTCAATTTTCTTTTTTCATGCATTTTTTTATATTAATAATAAGGGTATGAAAATAATTTGTGGCATTAAATTGATTAAAAGTTACTTTTTGGATAAAAATCTAATAAAAATGGTTTAATTAAACGTGATATACATTTCAGGGGGTCTAGATGTACGTTTATGAAATTTGTGGGGTTTAGGTGTATAAATTTGAAATCAAAAGAGATGTACGTGAAATAAACCCTACGAGGAATTTAATTGCTTTTAGTTCTCTAAGAAGACTGGAAATCTCATACCTTAAAAAAGGTGTCATTTGATGAATTTAGTTGCTTTTAATAAATTTTGGTTGAATTAAAATGTAAATTAAAAATGAGTTTTATTAAGTTATATAAGAATTTTAAAATTGAGGTCACCAAGTGTATCACATGTTAAAGAGATTAGGAATTTAGTTATTTTTAATAAATTTGATTAATTTAAAATATAAATTAAAAATAAAATTTATTAAGTGATAAAAACCTAAAAGAACTTTAAAAATTGCACTTTATATAATAAGAATTGAGCTTTGCGGAATAAGAAAGCCAAATGTCTCAAATGTTACAATAGAATAAATATTCACTCCATTTGGAATGGTAGATTTAATAGGTTTTGCTTTCATTTGATAAAAATTTTTTACTTTTGGAACTAAAATAAAATTTTATTAGTTAGATTTGATTTCATTTAATAACATAAATTTTGGAATTTCTATAAAATTTGAAATCCAATCCAAAATAATAGGATTTGATGAGAATTCGTTATTTTCTTATCTAAGTAAGTAGACAAATTATCCTCATATCATATTTGCAATATTTTTTTCTATTCACATGATCAAACTTAAAGTTTCATTTAAACCAAATCAATTCAATCCTTAATTCAAAATGTGTTCCAAATATAAAATTTTATTTACTAAATCAAACCAAATCAAATCAATTCTTTAATTTAAAATGAAATCAATTCTAATAGTGGAATGTTTTCAAATAAAGTAATTAGGAACTTAGTTATTTTTATTAAATTTTGATTGGTTTAAAAAATGAATTAAAAATTAAATTTATCAAGTGACTAAAAAGTAAAAGAACTCTAAAAAATGGGGCCTTAAGAGATAAAAAGACCATTACACACATAAAAAAAAGGAGAAATATTAGGAATTTATTCTTTTTAAATAAATTGTGATTGGTTTAAAATATGAATTAAAAATAAAATTCTATTAAGTAATAAAAGTATAGAAGAATTCTAAAATTGAGGGCCTATATTTGCGAACTCCTAGATAGTCGCTTTAGTTTTGATTTTTTTTTTTTTTTTTGTTCTGCTGATGTTGTGTACACAATTTAAAGGATGGCTGTCGATCCAAAACTATTTAGAAATCTGCTGTTAATGAGAAAATGCCATACCATACTACGGTTATGAGTTTTACACATCGAATAATCGTGATTTCAAAGCGCGAGTGTTGATGGACACTGCAGCAAAAACCGTCATTTAAAATCGCGACTGTTGACATAAAACACGATTTCAAATCATAGAATAGGAAGACCCGCCATTTCAAATGGCGGTTGTTCATTGCCCCAAGGAACTTGAGGCCCTGCACTGGGAACAGAAAGGAAATCACCCTGCGATTCAAGACCCCCGTCAATAGCATTTTTTTTTTTTTGCTTTGCTATTAAAAATCAAACAAATTGTGCAAATACTATAATAAACTAAACAAATTTTTTGCGTGTTTATTTTTAAATATTAATTTAGCTAACTTTTCTGAAGTTATATAAACTATGAAATTGTTTATTTTTAAATATTAATTTACCTAATTTTTGTAAAGTTATCTAAATTATAAAATTTGAATTTGTGACTTCGAGAGTTTCAGATATTCCATATCACCTAATTAATTAAATCTAATTTATAGCAAAATAATTTAATTTAATGTATATTATTTTTAAACTAAATAATATTTTTGTTTGAGATAATTTTTTTAATTTACAATAACTTTTTGAGCTCTCTCTCTTTTTTTATTTTTGATATTTTCAAACATTAATTTATCTAACTCTGATTTAGAATTAAATAAATTTAATCAATTTAGTTGCATATTTAAACTTATCTAAACTATAAAATTTGAGTTTATGACTTTGAAAGTTTCAGATATATCGTATCATCTAATTAATTAAATATAATTTATAGTAAAATTAATTTAATTTAATGCATGTCATTTTTAAAGTAAATAATAAATTTGTTTGAAATAAATTTTTTAATTCACAATAACTTTTTGAGCTCTGTCCCTTGTTTTCAATAGATTTTTTTTATTTTTTTTAATTTTTGCTACACTTTTTATTTAAAACAACCATCTTAAACTCCATATAATGTAAAATTATAAATAACAAATAAAAAAATAAATATTAAAAATTTACAGTAATGCAAATAAATTAAACAAATAAAAAAATAAAAAAGAGCGTGAATGGTGCTGATTTGCCCATAAATCTTGAACCGCAAGTTCCTGATGGGTTTTCCAGGGAAGACATACCCAAAAATGAACCGTGCAATGATATCATATCTAGGTTGCTGCATAGTAAACAAGTAAACAATATTTATATCTGCCTTCTTTCTTTTTTTCTTTTTCTTCTTTTATTTTTTTTTTCTTTTTGACTAGAAAAAAAAAAAGGAAAAAGAAAACTTCATTGATGATAAAACTTGGCAAATCAATAGACAGCGAATGTTTTAGGAAAAAAAATAGACAGCATGAAAAACTATAGTAGCACCCAACCAAGATGAAACATAACCAAACATATGAAGGGTGAAATAAAAATGATAACAAACTTAAAAAGGATAACAAAGAAAAATAGTAAACATATGTGAAAAGGGATTTCAGAAGAATAATGGGTTAACTCTACCTATACTTCCCAAGAAACTCTTTTGATATTTCTAGCAACCAGCCAATTTCAAAGCTAGATTGAAGATGTGTAAAATAACAAAATTTCAAAGAAATTTATGACAACATTATGGTGCTACAGTTGGGGAAATGGGTCCTCCTCATTTCATGCAATTGAGAGCCTTACTTTTTCATGTTTCTTTATGCCGAAAACCAATAGATAACAAACAACTCAATTCAATATAGAAGGATAGAAAAACTAATCCTGCAAAATTTCACAACCCCTCTATAGCTCCTTTGTTTCTTGGGTAATTTCTATAGCTCTTTTATGCATAATGTATTATTTTTCTTGTTACGAAACTCCTCCCATGCATAGTTTTGTCTGCAAAATTCATGGTGGATATTCTATACATCATCTTTTCTAGATACGTGAATGTGACTTTTCCAGCTGTAGCTCTCTGATTTCTCTTCTTCTTCCTCCTCCTCAATGCTATCTCCACTCGTAGTGGAAGTCGCTCCACCAGTTCCAGCTAACTAAAGAGGACCCTAAGGTGAACCCGATTGCTACAGTTGGAACTCTTTGACAATGTAGTTGGTATTTCTGAAGTCACATGAAAATTTAATTGAGACCAAGATAAGAAGAGGGGATGGGATAGATGAAATAAAAAAAAAAAAAAGAAATAAGGAGATAAATATTCAATTACGAACTTGCAAATGACTCTTCATTTCATCATTAGTGAGTCCATCAACCTGCATAAGCTCTCTAATCTGCTTAGGAGTAGCCGCTACAAAAGTTCAGAAAAGATAAAAATCAGATGCATGTAAAGCTGAGACTAAAGATAATTCAACGTTTCAACACATATCTAGTTACAAATGCAAAAAAAAAAAAAATAATTAGCTATAGTCTCAATGTTTCAACAAGTCAATTAGGCTTTCAACATTTTCTAGGATCTTTCCTATACTCATGTTATTCTCCAAGTTTTGTTGTCTTTGTAATTGTAAAAACATAAGCAGCATACCTTCATGGAAACAGGGCCACTCATGAGCTTTGCCGTAAATCTTGCGAATCCTGACCCAATTGAAAGGGTAACCAGGAAAACAAGGAAAAATCGCATCTGGGTCATGCCTTCACGTTTAGTGTCCTTTTCATAGAGTGCTCTGTCACAATAAGATCACCATCCCCATCAAAATTCAGTCAGCCAAACAGAATATGAATATAACAATATAAAATGCTAGAACTTAATATGGTTCTTATGCAGTTTGGTTTTGCTTCAAAACTTTACTTTGCTTGTCCTCCTCTGGAATATATAGCAACATACAATTTCTTGGCTTAAATCATTAACAACCGAAGAAAGAGTTTCACCTTCCATTCTTTTACCCTTCTTCTTATTCTACTTTTTTTTTCTTTTTTAATAAGTGAGAATCTTATACGCACCAAGAATCTTATATCCACTTTCCATGAAGAAACTAACAACAACACGCTTTATAGAAAAAGAAATTATTTTCTATTTTGAAAAGCAACTTAACTAGGAGAATAATAGCTGCCACAAATTAAACTACATGGCAGTAGAATATAGCTAAGAATATAAGTTTTTGTCCTGGAATGTTTGAAGAAGCAAAAAGATCAATTAACACACCTGCATCATCGGGACCAAGAATTAACAGAAATCTACTGTGCTCCCTTAATCGTGGATGGGCGCCGATCATCTGCCTAACCTTTCCAAACTACAATCTGTATGCAAAGGTAGTGTGTCTTTTTTTTTTTTCAAGTTTTCCACTAACAAATTTTCATTTAAGCAAATAAAACAATATGGCATCACAAGCCCTCACCTAAGACTTGAGAATGAACTGAAGGAAATGTTACATAGGTGTGTACAAAAATTTCCTATAAAAACAAATAGAGAAAGAACCACCTTTACGTTTTCATAGCCATCTAAGACTGTCTCTAGCTTTCTCATAGTCTTCTCTACACACAAGACAATATTGGGATTACGCAATGCTCTAAACACACAAACCCAAAAGAAATAAAAAACCAAACAAAAAATACATGAATAAATAATTGAACAAAGACATAAATTACCTCTTCATTGTCTAGCCAAATATCAGAGATTATGACAAACATGTCATTTACTACTTTTTTTTTTCCATCTCTACAAGTCTCACTTATCAGAAAGGTTTAGAAAAACTTCTATAATAACTATTTGCCAATAAAAATTGAATTAGAAATGGTCCTTGAATAAAGATTAACAGGTAAAAGTAATAAAAAGGATACAGTTTCTTCTTTTGTTAGCGTTCTGCCACCAAAGAAGTCAAGCCCAGGGAAAGCTACAAAGTGACTTGTCTTTGTCTTCTAAGGGTGGAAATCCACATGTCGTCACCTGCATAACATGTATAGAAAATGAATATTAGTATGTTTCAGGAATTCAATTGTGAAATATGTCAAAAGATATAAATAAATTCAACCGAAGGCCCTAATGCTAGACTGCTGGGGATGGGAGTTTGGGATATATTCTGTGAAAGAGAGAACAAAACCAAAAAACAAACAAAGAAAACAAGCTTGTTAATAACCCATGTCTTCTTACCTTGCTAACATACACCTCACCCCTTTCCTCCTCCCCTTACAAATCATAAAATTTAATACTAAGTTTACTAACATAAAAATTCAGTAACATTTTCTCTTTTTATTTTGGGTCATTTTTATTTTGAGTTTGAATTTGATTTAACATTATTAGATTGCTTAACTTGGGATTTATTTCACTAGATAATTATTTTTATTGTTGACTAATTTTGGGCGAATGTTATTCAAGGTTCTAATAATTTATCATTACAAAGCTGTCATGTTATTTCAGGCAGAGGGCAAGGCACTATAGTCCATGGCTGGTCGCACCTCTAAGTGGGTGTGACATATACACCATACTGTAATTGAAGTAAAATTAACAAAAGAGATATTAGCAACAAGATAGTCATAGAAGCAACCCAAATACTATAGGAAGTTTTTCCAGTCCTACATGCACATTTTGAAGAAATATCCGAATCAAATTTGCATTAAGAATGTAGAAACTAAATAAAAGGAAAACTACAAGCACATATATTCATAAATATAAAATTAAAAAAAATGCTATTTCATATTTCAAAATCAAATATAAGTATGTAGAAGAAAAGTGAAAAGCAAAAGAATATAAATTAACCTAAAAGATACCATCCAAAAGCATCTCACCTTCTGCTAAAACTATAGTGTTTTCTGAGAAAAACCCTGTTCTTTAATTTTAACAAAATTTATTCAAATAATGCACGAATAAGGTAAGAGAAAAAATATTATAGACCAAAATGACCTTAGATAAACCTATGTAAACGGAAAAATCATAGTACAAATTTTAATTGTCCAAAATATCCTAAGAGATTCATTCAAATTATGTAACTAAAAGGAACAATCGAAGAAGAATAGGTCTTGAATCACTTTTCAAATAAAACGCGATAAATTCATATTTCTTTGAGAAAGTAATTAGTTGACCGCTACTAAATCATATCTAGAAGATAATTACATTAAGATTATCAATACGAATGACTCTACATTACTTACTGTCTTGTTGCATGCTGCCTCAGAATCAATGTCCTATCCTGTAAGCTCTGTGTCATAAGTCTCACGAATCCTATTAATAACTTATCTTCCAACATCCTTGCCATCAACTTGGGCGACCATCTTCATAAGAATATACTAATGTGTGCCACAGTTGGGAGCCTTTCAATTCCGTATTAGGTTCCTATGCCTTTACACTTGCTCTGGCTCGATCTGAGGCTTTGTCGGGTGAGAGAGTGGTTCAGGACCCTGTGCTTGGCTGAGGGGGTCCTCTAACTGTACACGACTCAGCTCTATGTCAGTCTAAAATCGAGGCCTCATTCTCCTCCTCCATGCATACATCATCGAAGATGGTCAAACTAATCTACTCGGTGGTGAAGTCGGCGTAACAAACTGCAAGTCATGTGAATGTAATGCCTCCGCATCTTCAGTGATCATTGAAAAGTCATCGATGCTCAGTAGGTCAGTAGGTGCACTGTGTGACATCGATGGGCTACCCCCAATGAAAGTAGAAGGTCCATCTCCTGCATAAACTGATGGGGGGACCAAGGTAGACGGTCCAGCGACATCTCCAGGTCCAAGTCCTACTGAGCTAGACGATCTAACTGTGTCTGGCCTAGGTCGCATAAAGTCTCCTCTGATTCGGTGTTCCTCATTCAGCGCTACAACAGTCCTCTAGCCTACCGTCCTCAATTAAGTTGCTAACTAATGTACTTCTGCCATATCTGTGCAAGTGAAGAGCTTTGCTACAATCTTTGTGGCCATGACTATAGTCTGCACCTATAAAAAAAATCGAAACATTACAATAAAACATATCAAATAATCATAACTAAATAGGAATATACATTGTATATGGACTGAGAATAGATTTACTAATATCTCCCTCGTGGCAGCAACTGGCTGGGACCCGATGAGAGGCACATCGCAAGGAGGCTCGATAGGGTGCCTGGTAATCAGATCAAACCACTACATATAAAGATCATTGCGATCCATCCGACTTGTAAATGTGTCACTGGTGATCACCCGAGCACGACGATCATTCCAGGCAGTGATGTGATCAGCATGCGTGATACTCCAGTCAGTGCCAACCCTACCTCACTGATCAATAGCGTGTAATCCGAGAGATGTATCACAACTCTGGGGCTCATGCTGAATCATCCCGAACTGTCGCATGACGTAATCGGGCAAATGCATCTTGATGATGTCAAAGCATATCAATGGCAATCTCATCCGCCAGATCTCTTGGTTATGAGCTAGGACATCTAGATCCACTGGATATGGCTGCCATGTCATCTGTGCCTCTACCATCAAGTCTAAGTACTGGTCTCTGTACTCAACGAGAGTACGTGAAGATGTCAAGGCCTTCCCCCCATACCACCTGTTCTCCCAATTTAAATATATTTAGTAGTTCATTTTGAAACCAAGAAACATCTTATAACAAATATAAATACAATAGCTAATTTAACGTTGTCATACCTGCAGCCATATGGGTCAACTGGCCGCACTAAGGGGACTAGCCCTGCTAGTGGTGGTGCCACTGCTGGTGGATCAGCTGCTTGTGTGACATATGGATCATTGGGCTGTGCGACATCTGGTTCTTCATAAGGAGCTACGTTGGGTCGTCTACCTCGATGTTCAATAATAGGTCTGAATATAGCAAATCGCTCCTATGCCTATATCTAGAGAATGGCTAAGGGGCCAGCCATCTCCTTTGCCTATGTCTGTAAGAACCTGTACATCTCCTAGTATAAATAAGCCAATGCTACTCTTCCCCAACTGTACTGTCCAACATGATCTAAATCATCGAGCAAAAGTAGATACATCAACGAGATCAAGTTACAGGACTTGTTGGGAAACAGACATCCTCCAATCAACATGAATATGGTCACACGGGCATGCCGTCGTACATCGGCATTGTTGGCGGGGAGATGTCCAAAGTGCTGGAGCAACCAACTGAACTTGATCGCATTCCATTTGATAGTGTCAGTAGGTGGGGCAATGCCAAGGTGGCCCTGGACTATGTCTGACCACACATGCACTACATGAGTAATATCAACGCTAGTAACAGCCATCTCATCAACGGGCAATCCGGTGATGGAACTGATGTCCTCTAATGTGATGGTGCACTCACCGATCGGTATATGAAAAGTATGGGTCTCAACTCGCCATCTCTCCACAAGTGCTATGATCAAAGGCCTATATAGCTGAATGTAACCCAAGCAGTAAAACTCATACACTCCTACCCTGACAAGGTAGTCAACAACACGGGCATCCCTAGAAGTTCATGTGAGGTCTCTCATGAGGTCCTGGCCAGTACGAAGATCAAGTACAGAAGACTCCTGTGTAATGAAAAAACCAAATGGAAGAAATGAAGTTAAAAACATACCCCACCATCTCATATAACTATCGATCTATGTCTGAGTTGTGCACGTAATACAGATGTATCGCGAGGTCTCGGGGATAACAAAGGACGATCCTAATCGAATGGAGGATCCATAACCTACACATAAAAGGCAAAAAATTACCAACAATTCTAATTGTCATAATAAGCATTCAGAATTTGAAGAATTACATAAATGGGTAGTGCTAAAATAGTTAAAATGCTCAATAATGTTGAAAGTCTTACAACATACATAACAAATTACATAACTGAATAATTCATGGTCTTCCAAATTACAAAACAAAATAGATTAAAGGCATACAAATTACATATCTCGGTTAATAAAAAAAACTAACTAGCGCGCGGCTCTTCTGGGGCAATTCCTCCTAGTATGACCCTCCGCAAGACAAATACCACATCACAGCTTAGTTGAACTTTCAGTCCTATCCATCTCGTTAGTAATTCTAGTTGACATGGGTCTCCCTTTTTGTCGCTTCAAATGTTGATTTGGGATGAATGTTGGGACATTTGGCACTTTCCAATATTTTGGATCATGTAAGGGGTGCAAAATGAGGAACATATGTATTAACATAAGCCTCAATGCTATACTCAGCTGAAATCATAGCCATCCAATCATAACAACGTTCCTCACAAATGACAATGACATGCGAGCATGGTATCCGGCAATTGCGCCATTTACCACATGTGCAAGTCTAATCCTTCAGAGAAATCACATGTACATGGCCACCCCCATTTACACGTTGGCCCGTAGTTACCTTATACAGTCTGTCAATGTGATGAAATTGCACAATTCTGTGACCTCTAGCATGTCCTTGGTATTTATCAATCAATTTCATGATTTCTGGCGGATGCCTAACCCCAGCCTCCTGAGCTGCCACTGAAACTTCATTCCTATTACAGGAATATGTCTTGACTTTGTAGAATGTAAACTGGGCACATGCTGCAATAGGTAACAACCTGGCACCCCGCATGACATTATTGAAACATTCAGAAATGTTCGTTGTCTCATTCCCATATCTCAAGCCTTCATCATAAGACATTGTCCACTGCTGCTTGGGGATTTTCATTAAATACTTCCACACATCTAAATTCAACTCTCTAATCTTTTCCATTATCAAATCAAACTTGTGAATCTGTGGGGTTTTCGTAGCATGAGACATCACCTTATTTAAATGGGAGCCAGGAAATTTTTTCTTAAAATTAGCCTCCACGTGCCTCAAACAGAATCTATGGAAGGCATAGGGGGCCCCCAATCAGAGTTGAGGGTGTTTATAGTATTGGTAATGCCCCCATGCCTATCAGAAATCAAACACAGGCCTTACCTATTTAGGACTACACGTTTCCTTAAGTTGTATAGAAACCAGTACCAACTTTCAAAGGACTCTTAGTCTACAACAGCAAAAAGCCAGTGGAAAAATTTGCTGGTTAGCATCACTCCCCAAAGCAATTAGCAACTTCTCTTTATACTTCCCATATAGGTGAGTGCCATATACTGTTATGATCGGTCTACAAAATTGGAAGCCATCGATAAAGGGCTTGAATGCCCAAAAGACATACTATAAGATGGCGGTACCCGCGACCAGTCTAGGATGGTGGTAATACTCGACAACGGTACCGGGATTATACTTTTGCACTACATTCAGAAGTACAGGTAACTTATAGTATGATTCATCCCAATCACCAAAAATGCTAGTTATTGCCTTCTGTTTTACAACCCATGCTTTACTATTTGATATTATGTATGGAATTGATTCTTCACTACTAAAGCTAATAAAGCAGCTGAGACTAATGGATCCTTCTTCACCAATTCTTGTATATGTGTTGCAACATAACCTGCATCTGACTGAGAGTGATCTTAATTCATCCGAGCATAAACACAACTATGAGGGCCCTCGTACTTGGTGATCTCAAACTGGCTATGTCTCTTTAATTTAGTAGCCCGAAGTCGCCAAATACAAGAAGTTTCATCGGACATGTTGCACTTAATAGACCACCTTTTTGTATCTGACCTAATTGTCTTAAATTGAGTATTCGTTCTAACCGAGTACGTCTTCAGAGCCCTAATTAACTCAGTTTTGTCTTTGAATAACACTCCAACACGAGGCTCATTTGTCTTAAGGTCCCAATTTAAGCAATTGAACCTACACGTGAAAGAAGCTGCAGTGCTTTGCTCACTCAGAGTTGTAAATAATTAGAAGACGGGCTGATGCAATTCTTCTTCACCCTCCTCAGCACCCTCATTAGTAATAAGCCCAACATCAATGTCGACATTGTCGTTGCCTTCAACATTAACAGTGTAGTTGACATCTATCCCAAAGATTGGGTCTTCTTCTGCTATCATATCTTCTAGGGTCAGAGGCACAACCAATGCACCAACCCTTCTTTGCTCCTCATTCTTGGCTAATTCCCAAACTGTAACCCATTCAACAAACTCTGGCTGCACAGGACTATGCGGTGATTGGGGATCATGAGAATTGGAAGCAATAGCTCCCTCAGAATTAAAGATAGGAGGTGCGTACACATTTGCAAGAACTAGCGTGTGTTGAGAAGAATCAACTAACAATACTTGATAGTCCAAGTACAAGTCAACGTGCGACAAGTTCAAATGATCGACTGCATCCATCATTCCCCTAACCCCGTTCTTATTTTTCACTCAAAATGGCCTATAACGACTTGTAGGTCCAAGAACCACTGGATACCGATATGTGACATTAAGCTTCACTCCTTTCTTCTACCCCCAATATGTTGCACAGTTCGACTATTAGTTGCTCATAAGTTATATTACTAGCAACCCGGGTGCTCTCCTCATAGTCAGGATCATAGGATAACCCCTCATCAATTGAAATTACATTCCCACCCCAATAGCAGAATACAGTCACGTATTTTTTCGACATCATACCTTCTGTTACAAAAAAATACAAACTCAATATTAGCAATTAAAAAAAAAAACTTGCACTCATAAATAAAAAAAGAAAGACAGAGGTTGCACTCACAAATCTAGAAGGATTTTGGGTAGGAAAAAGAAAAATGAGAGAATGGAAATGAAAGACTAACTTTACACTTTTTATGTTTATGTACTATTGGAACAATTTTATTTACGTATCAATAAATCATTAGAGTTACGTTAACTCTTATATTTTCTTTTGGTGGATCTTAAATGAAATCTTCATTATGTCTTAAATAGTCCTGAAAATAAAATAGCCAAACTCTCCCAATTTTGGAATTTTAGTGATAATAGAAGGTATCTACAGTAGCCTACAAATAGCTATATAGTCATCCATTTAGTATGGTTGAACTTCCAGTAGTTTCATATAAGCTTTTAAATTTCAGAGAAGCCTTTAAAGTTTCAATCATTGCAATTTTTAATTCATTTTTAAGAGTTCTAATATTATAATTTTTTAATCAAAACCTCCAAATAACAAAAATTTAGTTAGACGTTCTAGATAAAGTCCATTATTTTAAAATATGTTTTCTAAATTTAATTTTTTGAATTGAAAAATTATAATTTATAGTCATAACTTTATAAAATTAAGGCCAGTTTTGATAATATTTTTATTTTCTGTTTTCTTGTTTATATTTAAAAGATCTTGCAAACTGGAAATAGAAATATATTTGTTAAATCTATTTACGTTATTCTAATTTTCCAACAAAATAAAAAATTAAATAAAAAAGCATAAACAGATTTAACAAAATTTTCTAAATATTTGTTGCAAAGATTTGGTAAAATCTAATACTTTATTCATTTTTGATGCATCATATTCAAATAAATTATTTTATTCTAATATTTTATTACACCACAAAAATTTTTAAATATATAACATAATTAAATTCTATTAACTAAATTAATATGTAACATATATTACTAAATTATTTCTAATGAATAATTAAATTAGATTAGTTAATTTAATTCATAGGAATATCATTAAATTATTTTTACTAAATAATAAAGTAAAATATATTATTTTATTTTGCCTTAATAAATAATTGAAATCGCAAAAACTTATTCTATTGCATTATTTTTAATAAATAATAAACTTATTCTATTGCATTATTTTTAATAAATAATATAATTATATTAAATCAATTAAATTATATTATATGTTACTAATTTATTAATATATTATATATTAATATTAATATGTAATATATATTACTAATTTATTTCTAATAAATAATTACTAATTTATTTCCAATAAATAATTAAATTAGATTAGTTAATTTAATTCATAGGAATATCATTAAATTATTTTTACTAAATAATAAAATAAAATATTTTATTTTATTTTTATTAAAAATACATTATTTTATTCTAATATTTTATCACACCAAAAAAATTTTTAAATATATAATATAATTAAATTCTATTAAATAAATTAATATGTAACATATATTACTAAATTATTTCTAATGAATAATTAAATTAGATTAGTTAATTTAATTCAGAGGAATATCATTAAATTATTTTTACTAAATAATAAAGTAAAATATATTATATTATTTTGACTTAATAAATAATTGAAATCGCAAAAAATTATTCTATTGCATTATTTTTAATAAATAATATAATTATACTAAATCAATTAAATTATATTATATATTACTAATTTATTAATATATAATATATTAATATTAATATGTAGTATATATTACTAATTTATTTCTAATAAATAATTACTAATTTATTTCCAATAAATAATTAATTGGATTAGTTAATTTAATTCATAGGAATGTCATTAAATTATTTTTACTAAATAATAAAATAAAATATATTATTTTATTTTGACTTAATAAATAATTGAAATCACATAAAATATTCCATCACATTATTTTTAATAAATAATATATTATATTAAATCAATTAAAGGAAAAAACAATTGACTCGATAGAAATTGACTAGAATGTATTCACTGGTGACGATATCCACATTTGGGAAGACAAGTGGGTTCTCACCCTCAATTCCTTTAAAGTCCTCTTTGAGAGCTTCCCACTAATTGCACCCTTAACACAATCAAAGACCTTATCATAACCCATCAAAAATACATTCATAGCAGAAGAATCTGATGCTATTGTAGCTATCTCAATCTCATGGAATAAGAGCACAAATGGCAAGCAAATTTGGCATTGCACGAAGGATGGGAATTTCACTGTCAAATCTAGTTACTAGATGATTTTTCTTCAAATTATTGATGAACACCTCAGAAAAGCAATAATAAAAATTAAATTGCTTTGCAACAATTAAGTATACATAAACTAATGATCCAAGATGATTGATTCACAGATTCACCAAATCAACATTTTACAATTCACGTTTTCACTTTGAAAAGCCAACTCAATAATCCAATTGCATAATGCCACCAATAGTGTGAACAAATATTACATATAGATAACGTAACTAACAAATTACATAAGTGAGGGTTGAGCTGAAAAAGCTGAGCTGAGATTGAGACAATGAGGGTGCGAGAATTGAGCGAGCGAGCTAATAGAGTGACTAACTAGTTAGAGTGTGCTGCTGTGTGCCGATGTTGGAGAGATCGCCAAGAGTCGCCGCTACCGTCGACAATTGAGATGTAAAGAGAGAGAGAGATAGATTGTGAGAGTGAGAGCAACAGAGAGAGACCGAGTGAGACCGTGAGAGACGGGCCTTATAGGGCACATACCTGTGTTCTCGTGGCATGGTTATTCATTTGGCAAAAACCACACTTTCAAAAAGTGTTTCCTTCTGAGAAAAACCGCGTTCTTGTAGAGCAGTTGTTCAGTTTGATGGGCTTTCATGGCTGGAAATCCCGCTCTCTCAGATCGCAATTCTTGCGTACGGCGACCTCCATCCCCGCAATTTGAAAACGCGGTTTCTCATTAACCATATATTCCAAAATAGTTTCTCCTCGGTTGCAAATGCAGAGATAGTTCCTAAAACATTTGCAAAAAAAGAAAAAAAAAAAAGTCTTTAGTTTCCTAGTCCGTGAAGTGGACATTTGACTTTCTTTCGTAGGAGTTCATTTTTTTAATATTTTGTTGGTGATGACAGTATAAAAAACTGGTTCTGCTATCCAAATTTCAGGTCAAAATGTCCTTTTTTTTAGTAGATATACAAATTAACTTATTCTTTAGCAAACACCACTTTGTCATTAAAAATATATATATAATTAGAAAACGTCCCAATTTTTGTTTTTGAAATTTTTAAAAGCTTGAAAACTATCAATTATTTTGTTCACACTTCTATATATGATTATCAATAAATGAAATAAATTATCTCTTGCCTCCACAAGGTGGTGCAATATCTCGTAAGAAAAAATGAAAAAGAAAAAAATTAAGGTAAAGTACAAAAATTACCCCACAGTTAACCCTCATTATCACTTTAGTCTCACACGTTTCAATTGTAATAGTCAAATCTTTACACTTTTGGTCAAATAACAATTTCAGCCATTCCGCCGTTAAACACAACTGTTAGACTAAGAATAAAAAGGTAATTTTTTTTATAGTTTATTCTCAGTATAACTTTAGTCCCCCCGCGTTTCAATTGTAACAGTCAAATCCTTACACTTTCAGTGTATATTTGAAATATATTTTATTAAATTATTTTTAATAAATAATATAATCTGAAATATATTTTATTAAACTATTTTTAATAAATAATAAAATTATAATATATTTAATATATTTTCTTTTTTTGAATTAAATTATTTTTAATAAATAATCTAATTAAATTAATATAATTAAATTATTACCTAATTTAGTTTAATTAATATGAAATATATTTTATAAAATTAAAAACCAACCTATTAGTTGAATTTGAATTCCGATGACTACGCTACTGGATCCTGACAAATATCAAAGCCACTTCACTGAGAATAGAAGTGGTTTGTCTTGTTTCTATACACAATTCAAGATTTCGTTTGTGTTCATGTTGGTAATTTCTGATGTGAATTCGGTGGGTCGTCCCTCCTTCGTGAGTATGTTTGTGAAGACCATCTTTTATAGTTTTCTTTGGAGATTTTTTATATGACAAAAGAAGAAAAATAATTTTTTCAAACATAATAAAATTAAATATTTTATTAAAGGTGATTCGATGGTAAAATATATTTTGTTAAAATATTTTTAGTAAATAATATAATTAAATTAATATATTTAAATTAATACTTAATTTAGTTTAATTAATATAAAATATTTTGTTAAATTTCTATAATTTTAAAAAAATAATAAAATTAAATATTTAACTAAAAAATTAATGTATGTAAATAAAATTGCATTTTTAAAAGCAGTATCAATTTTTATTTTAGGAAAAATTGATAACAGAAAAGAAAACTAGAAAATAAAGAATTAACCAAAATAGAAAAAAAGCAACATTACCAAATGACCCTAGAATCACTATTTTCTGAATCTTCTATCTTTACATTTTTCTATATATATATATATACATATAATTTTGTATATATAATTAACTTGAGATGAAAAAAATTTTGGAATGGCAATTTTGATTCTATTCCATTAATTACAATAACTATTAGTGAAACTATTGAATTGCCATTTAATAAAATATTTAATTTTACTAATTTTTTAAAAAACTAATTGAATTAATAGTTAATGTGACTCTGCTGAAGCCTACATGCTAGCAAGTTATTTGTGCCTTCATCAATACATTAAACACATGAATACCAATTTTTAGACATTAATTGGAGGAGAAAAAGAAAAACAAAGTGATGAAGAAAGAGATGAGGGATTTCACGACCCAAATCTTATGAGTAAAAAAGAACAGCATGATAATACGAGAGTTAATAAATCAAAAATCAAATTAAATAAAACCTGTTGTTGGGGAAATTAAAGAGAGCCAAAAACACAAACACACATAAACAACACAAGAATTATCACATGGTTTGGCAATGCCTACATCCACGGAGAGCTTCACTATGTTTTATGAAAGATACAGAGGAATATAAGACATTTCTACCTCACTTCTCTCCTTCTTTTAAACCTTTTTATCTTTTTAACAAATTAGCTACACACAAATCTATAAACCTTTCACCTCTTTATACTAATTTTTCTAACAAAATAGTGCGAGGGTTTAATAGAAAATTAATAAAAAAAGGTTTTATTAATTCTTTCAATGGTGGTGGTTTCTTTCTCTACTGTCAAAATTTTCATCCATCGACATGGGTGGACAGCATGCAGGTCAACAATCACCCCCTCCACCTAATGTGGGTGCTTTTGTCATGTTCTGCTGAATAGAAAATCTTGTGGTGATCTTAAAGTACCCACTTAATGAAGCTCCCACACTCTTATTTGAGTGCCAATAATCATCAATTATAAGGATTCTAGCCGGGATTTCTTTTTACAATGCTTCTTGTCTAGCGATGCCTTGCCCTTGGTCTTAGGTGATTACATCTTCTTACCGAGGTGCCCTTACACCCACTAACTTGGGGTGTTGTGCAAAATTTACTGTAATGATTTCTCACTTGAGTTTATACCTGCTAAGCTTCTGCAGAACTCAATTTTTTCTCTTTGAACCATCTTCATCATCATATCAGAGGGATTCTCATCAGTTTGAACTTTGTCTAATTGTAAAAGCTTCCAATTCAGGATATCTTGGATCTAGTGATATCTCACATCAATGTGCTTTGACCTAGAGTAGAAGGTCGGATTCTTGTATAGAAGGATTGCACTCTGACTATCACAATAAAGGATATATCTTTTTTGTGACAATCCCAGTTCTTCTAGGAACATTTTCAACCACAACATTTCCTTACAGGCTTGTGTCACTGCTATATACTCTGCTTTTGTAGTGGATAGAGCTACACATGTTTGTAATCTTGACTGCCAAGACACTGCTCCTCCCACATAGGTCATCAAGTGTCCCGAAGTTGATTTTCTAAAGTTAACATCACCGGCCATATTTGCGTTAATGAAACCATCTAGTACTATTTTGTTCGTGCCAAAACACAAACATACTTTTGAAAGTACCTCTGAGATACCTAACAATCCATTTTACTGCTTTCCAGTGTTCCTTTCAAGGATTGGAAAGAAATCTACTTACAACCCCAACTGCGTAAGTAATATCAGGCCTTGTGCATACCATTGCGTACATTAGGCTTCCAACAGTAGATTGATAAGGCACTTTCTTTATTTCTATCTTCTCTTTATCAGTCTTAGAACTTTGATCTCCACTTAACTTGAAATGGCTTACGAATGGAGATGATACAAACCTTGCTCTATTCATAATGAATCTTTCCAATACCTTTTCAATATATATTTTTTGATATAACCATAACTTCTTACTTTGTCTATCTCTAGTGATCTTCATTCCAAGTATTTTTTTTGCTAGCCCCAAATCTTTCATTGTAAATGACTTGTTGAGTTCATTCTTTAATTGGCTAATTTTGGCAGTATCATGGCCAACAATTTACATATCGTCAACATACAGTAGCAGGATGATGAAATCACTATCAGTAAATTTCTTGAAGTAAACATAGGGATCAGATGTGGTCCTACGATATCCATAATCCATCATGAATGAATCAAATCTCTTGTACCACTATCATGGAGCTTTCTTCAATCCGTATAAGCTTTTCTTCAATCAGCATACAAGATTTTCCTTGCCTTTGACTTTGAACCCTTGTGGTTACACCATATATATCTCCTCCTCCAAATCACCATGAAGGAATGTAGTTTTGACATCTAACTGCTCAATCTCCATATTTAAACAAGCAGCTAATCCGAGTATAACCCGAATTGAGTTCATTTTCACAACCGGTGAAAATATCTCATCAAAGTCAATACCATTTCTTTGACCAAAACCCTTTACCACCAATCAGGCTTTGTACCGTGGTTGATTTCCTTCTTCATTCTTTAACCTGAACACCCATTTGTTCTTGGAAGCTTTTTTTCCTTGAGGAAGTTTCACTAAGTCATAAGTATGATTTTCATGCAAGGATTTTATCTCTTCCTGCATGGCCTTTTGCCACTCAGTCTTTTTCTCATGACTCATAGCTTCATCATACTTTTTTGGTTCACCCCCGTCAGTCAAAGTCACATACTCAGTGGTAGGATATCTGGTGGATGGTATGTGTTCTCTGGTGGCTCTTCTCGGTGGCACTTTTTTAGCTTCTCCATCTAATACAGCTTGTTCATCATTTGTGGGAAGTTTTTCAACTTGTTCATCTTCCCCTAGTCCTTCAGTTTCCATTGGTGGAATGTCAGGGTCTACTTTGACTGGAATTTCAGTTCACGTTCTAGGCTTTACCTGTTGCATAATTTCTTGAATAGTTTGATCTTCATGAAATACAACATCTCTACTTCTGATAAGTTTCTTCTCAATCAGGTCCCATAATCTATACCTGTATTTTTTCATGTCTGTATCCCAAAAATATACACTGTCTAACTTTATCATCAAGCTTAGATCTTTCATCTCTGGGAATATGAACGAAAGCTCTACAGCCGAATACCTTTAGATGACCATAGGAAACATCTTTTCCACTCTAAACTCTTTATGGGATATCAAAGTCAAGAGGAATTGAAGGAGATAGATTGATATGATCGGCTACAATTCTCATTACTTCACTCCAGAATGGCTTAGGGAGGTTTGCTTTGGAGAGCATACACTTTATCCATTCATAGATACTTTTGTTCATTCTCTCTGCTACACTGTTGTGTTGAGGAGTTTTTGGAACAGACTTATGTAGTTTAATCCCATGAGTTCTACAATACTCTTCAAATGGGCCTCTATATTCACCTTTATTATTAACACGAACACATTTTAGCTTCCTCCCTGTTGCTCTTTCTACCTGGACATGAAAAATCTTAAAGACGTCTAGCACTTCGTCTTTTATGTGAATGTCCACACCTTTCTAGAATGATCATCAATAAAACTGACAAAATACAGACACCCACTCATTAGTTTGTCTTTCATGTAGCAAACATCTGTGTAGACCAAGTTAAGTGGTCTTAACCTTATCGATGGAGGAAATGTTCAAAATGTAAGCCTGTGTTGTTTTTCCACCAGACAATCTATACAAGTCTTCAATTGTACATCCTTCACATTCGGCAACAAATGCTTCCTTGCCAATATTTGAAGTCCCTTCTCACTTATATAGCCAAGTCTCTTATTCCATAGTTCAGAGAATGTTTCTTTGATGGCATTTACTTCTCCTCCAATCAAGGATGCTTGCATCACATAAAGAGAGTTAATCTTACTCACTTGGGCCATTACTAAGGAACTTTTGGTTGGTTTCCACTGTCCATCACCAAAATGATTGTTGTAGCCTTTGTCATTAGGATTACCTACTGAGATTAAATCGAGGCAGATGTCTAGAACATGTCAAACATCCTTCAATGTCAATTTGCAACCAAATGCTGGTTGTAAGAAAAATATCTCCCTTACCAGCAATCTTTGACATTCCATTATTTCCTATTCTAACGTGGCCAAAGTCAACACTAGCGTAGGATGAGAAGTAGTTTCTATTTGATGTCACATGGAATGAGGTGCTTGAGTTAATAACCCAGTTGCTACTATCTTGGGTTGTGAGCCCTATATAGCCATTATTACAAACAATGACTATATCTCCTTCTACTACAACTGTGGACTTGTCTTCATTGCTTGTACCTTCACCTTTCTCTTGGTCTCTTTTGAGGGTTCTGTAGTATTTCTTGATGTAGCCCTTCTTGTTATAATAATAGCATTCAATGTCTTTTTTGTCTTGGGCTCTCCCTCTGAACTTATTTCTATTGTTGCGACGATCTCTGCTTTGACTTCTACCACGTTTTTTTTTGTCTTCTGTAACAAAAATTTCTTGTTGTGCATGAAAGTCTTGCTCATTTCTTCGGGTTTCTTCATTAAGCAGGCTGTCTTTTACCAGCCCTAATGTTACCGTCCCATTAGGGGCTGAATTATTGAGCTACACCACTAGTGTTTCCCAGCTATTTAGTAATTAACTTAGTAATAAAAATGCTTGTAGGTCATCTTCTAGTAGCATTTTCAATGTAGTTAAATGATTTATTACACCTTAAAAGTCACTGAGGTGCTTCGATACACTGTGTCTGTCCTTGTACTTCATATTGACAAGTTTCCTTACGAGGTAAGCTTTGTTTAGTGTTGTTTGTCTCTCGTACATAAATCCCAACTTATTCCACAAGACATCAACTACAGTTTCTTGTGAAATATGGTGGAATATAATTTGATTGACATATTCTTGAATGACGACAATGCACTTTTGATGCAAGATTTTCCAAGCATCATCTGTTGTCATGCTTGGTTTAGTAGGATTTCCTCGGATGGGTGCATACAAATCTTTACAATAAAAAATGTCCTCCATTCTGGGCTTACAAAAATAGAGTAATTACCCGAGTTTAACTTGATCATGCCACTTGTTTCCTCCATTAAGTTGCTTCGGAAGTAAAATCTTCAGATTATGAACCCACAGATCAATCTAGAACGTCGAATAACCCTAAAAAGTGCTTAACAAAAAACTTCCAAATATTCAAGGTCGAACTGTAATTTCCTGAAACTTCAAGCATTAAATTGTAATTAACTTTCTGAAATATTTTAAATATGTTTCATGATGATGCGACACAAATTGTTGACTGGACTGCTGAGGTGGCACTAATTGGGCTACTGATGAATTACTCTCTGGAGTGCTGAGATGTCGCTGACTGGGCAAGTTGGTGAATATTTAAAAATATTGTTAACAAATGTTGAAACCAGGAATTGAACAAGCTTCACTCATGTTACTTATGTTTGCAAATATGTTATATAAATTATTTTTCTGGAAAAGACCCACCACCTTCTCCTTATGCACTAGTTATGTACTAGTTATGTAAGGTGTTTTCTTGTCAAAATTCATAGACATTGTGTAAGCTAGTTCGAACTCCATTTTTTACACGATTTGAACCTTTAGTTTCGTCTCACCGAGAGGATCACTCTAGTATACTCAAAAATGAATTTTGAGCAACTAAAAAAAAAAACTAGGCAGAGGTAAGCTTGTAACATTTTCGGCTCAAGTCTCTCGATTTAGCTCTGATACCACTTGTTGGGGAAATTAAAGGGAGCTAAAAACACAAATACACACAAACAACACAAGAATTTTTACATGGTTCGGCAATGCCTATCCACAAAGAGCTTCACTATGTTTTATGAAAGATACAGAGGAATACAAGACCTTTCTGCCTCATTTCTCTCCCTCTTTTAAACCTCTCTGTCTTTTTTTTTTTACAAATTAGCTACACACAAATCTATAAACCTTCCACCTATTTATACTAATTTTCCAGACAAAAACAGTGCGAGGGTTTAACAAAATATTAATAAAAAAAGGCTTTACTAGTTCTTTCAATGGTGGTGGTTTCTTTCTATGCTATTAAAATTTTCATCCATCCACGTCGGTGGGCAACATGCTGGTCAACACCTATCTACGGTCAAGTCTCTCTTATATGCACAAACATAGTATGATAATAAGATAAAAAAAGTCACCTCATTAGTTTCTGTATAAAATATTACAACAATAAAGTGGGGTTGTTAATTGGACAACAAATACCTGTGCGGCCAAATACAATATGCACTCTTAGCAATGGGCCATATTAACAAGTCTTAACTCAATTCTAGATGGTTATCCTGGACTTTAGACGATCACTTAAAAATATGCGCGTATATAGGAATGAGATAACTAGGCCATTAGCTAAAATAGTTCATACTGACCACAAAAAATATTGGCAGGTAGATAAAATATAAACCAATATGAATACTACGCAGCAGAATTGATTTTAATTCAAATTTTATTCATTTTACGTTGGATTTTATTTTAATCTCCTAAGTGTTTAACAAAATGCCTAGGTAAGATTTATTTTAAAAATTCAACCTGATTTTCTTTAATTTTTTTTGTGTGATACCTACTAAAGAAGAGAAGAAGAATTGTAAGTAACAATAGCTCTCCTTGTTGGTATAACTGGTACTTCACAAATAAATTTAAATTATTACATCGAACCACCTTACACTTGGAGTGTAAATCCACATTGTGGATGACAAGCGGACTTGTAGGTAAGCTGTAGGGAGGCTGATAGATTGAGCATAAAGAAATTGAAGCTGAAAATCAGGACAGTGTGCCTCGTAGCCAAGGCACAGAAAAGGCGACCCTACGACCCCTCGACAATGCACCCTGCAGGGAGGGTGCAGGGAACCTGATGGTTTGGACCATGAAGATTCTGAAATATTTTTGTTTACTAATTAGCCAAGTTAGGGTTGCGTCATATAACTCTATATATATGTACCCGCTCTTAATATAAAATAGATACGAGGACATATTATAGGGGGCTTTTTTACTGTAATAAATAAATTTATTACACAATATACATAAATAGGCCCAAGTTGAAGTATTTATGGAAATATGCTTAATGTTGTCAATTGAGGGGACGACACCCCTTGGGCCGATTTTACCCAGGTTGAATTGTTGTCAATATGTTGTTGGCAAAGGAATGCACTGTCGCTAGCGTGGAAGACAACATCCCAAGGATGTCGCTACTACGAAGGACAACACCCAGCATGTTGTTACCTCGATCAACGACACGGTGGCCCCCATCGATGACACCCTGGCCCTCTCCACTCTCCCTCCACGGCTAAAATAGTTAAAATGAAAAAATTTTTAAAAATAATAAATATAGAAATAATAAAAAAATTAAAAAATAATAAATTCACCAATTTAAAATGAAAAAAATAAAAAGTTTTAAAAAATAATAAATATAAAAATATTATTCTTATAAATTTGAAATATACAAACTTTAATAAATGTCTAATTCACCAATTTGGAGTATAAATTTATGGATTTAAAATATTAATACCAACAACTTCATCAAAATAAAATTTAAGTTTCAATTGATCTCTTTGAAATATTTTATACGTAAATATTTTGTTTTAAAATCTCTTTGAAATATTTTAAATTTATGTTTTAATTTTTTTTTTGTTTTAAAATATAAGTAAATTTTAAATTACTTTTCACTTATCTTGAGCAGAAAATAAATTAAAAAAATCAATTTAAGCTATTAAAAAAAAAGCAAAGTAGCTCCATATGGTAATATTTTATTAATCCAAAAATTAAATGTCATTAATTATAAGAATTTTATAACTAGCACCAAAATTATCATTTATTAACTTTAAAAAAAAATTTAAAATTTTGAATATGAGATAGTTTCAACTATTGAATTTGCTAAATGGCCAAAATTATTTTTCTTTTTCTCTCACTCTTCTAATATTTTTTAATACTTTTTATGTAAAAAATTTTAAATTAATATTTCAAAAAATGTAACATACATTTTTTCACTTTGCGTCATTTATATAATAAAGAAGTTGAAATTTTTTATTTTAAGATATTTTCAATTGTTAAATTTGCTAAATTGCCAGATTTATTTTTCTTTATTTTTTACTCTTCCCATAATTTTTTTGGAGACTTTTTATATAAAAGTTTTAAATTAATATCTTAAAATTGTGATAATATATGTAATTAAATAATAAAATTTTATACATTAATCTCTTTTGATTACCGATTTTTATTTTTATAGGTTTTGCATTGTTTATAGAAGTTTGCTTTATAAATTTAAATTTGAGTTATTTGTACAGCAAATTATATTTTTATACTTTCAGGTACGAGCAATTGGTAGTGTAAGTATAAAATTAAATTAAAAGCAATTAACTATTAATCAAAACTGAACCCATACGAAATCAATACTAAATCAAAACTATACGCATAGGAAACATGTTTTTGTGTTCATATTCTAACTGAAAAATGTAATAATAGTAACAATGAAAAAGATAAGCAAAGGATTACGCCTTGCCACAATGAGGCCTTGTAACAATACGGCGTGATTGGAATGGGTACAGAAGTACATCTCAGCTATAGTCGCTGCTGCCTCCTCCACACGTGGCTCCCCCACCAGTACATCCTCAAGATGTGCCTTTACCCTTGCTCCCGCTGGTGCATCCTCCACACGTGCCTCTCCAACAAGTAGCTCATCCGCTGCTACGATGGAGACGTCATCCGTAGGCAACACCATAAGAATATGCTCATTTGCTCCTGCTGTCGATGATAATGTGCCTGTCCCTCGAGCTTTAAGTCATCGTGCGTAAGCTTTAGCTGGTACTTGGGGGGCCGTGATCGACTGTTATGTATCAAATGCAACTGTAAGTGATCTGGATGCTGGGGATGTAGAAAATGGCTCTATGTGCAGAATCCCTGACCAGAAATCATCCATATCTATTGAGAATAAAGCGCATGACGTTGTAGCCAAGGGTGGCCTGACTAGAAATCATCCATATCTATTGAGAATGAAGCACATGCCGCTGTAGCCGAGGGTGGGATCTGTAGCTCGATAGTAGGATTTGAATTTTGTACGTGTATCTCACTACTCGACAGTCGGCACTGACAATGGTAACTGCATCTCCTGTAAGTGGCTCGAGGTGGATGCTGGGGTTGTGTAACTGCTCGGCATGTCTAAGTCGGGCACAAGTGGCAGAGGTAGATCATCTCGGGGCTTGGGGCCATATATTGTCAGATGCCCCCGTGCTCACCTACCAATAGGTCCTAATCTGTTGGGACGCCATAGTCCCGCCTGAGAGGATGAGCTTGCCTGACTAGTGGACGTGGATGCCCACAATCTCTCCTCATGATCAATCCCCATAATCACCGGTCTCGCCTGCTAAATAATCTGCTGTAGTGCCTCAAGGTAATTGCACTAATTCGCAAGATCAACTACCGTAACTGCAACTTGGTGCATGCTCACAATTGTGTTAACTTGCATCAGACGAATGAAAATAGATGCTATTAAAATATGCATAACTAAAACAATCATACCAAGATCGAAATATCAGCTGCCACTAGTTGAGACCCAATAGCTAGTATATATGAGGGTGGCACGATGTGAGGGTGGCACGATGTGACTCCGAGTGATCTGACGATACCAGTCCATGTATGGATCATCATACGGGAGACGCGCAGTGTAAGTCTGACCCTGCATGACTGACTTTCGTCATCTACCCCACTCTTCTACGTACCATGATGGTAGTGTAACCAGTTCACCTCCCCCCGTCCACACCTCGTAAGCTCATACAGATTGGCATTTATGTCAAATTCTAGTGGGATCACCTAATGGAGGCTGAACTGCCTCATAATGCGTCCTAGCAGGTAGTGCTCGACAATCTCATAACATATCAGCGGGCATGTCGAGCACTACACTGCTATTCCTGCACGACAATAGTCAGAAAGAATACTCAGAACTGACTCTGGGTATGGACACCAGGTCATCTAGTCCTCCCACATGAGCATCAGCTGCTCCCTGTAGTCCCTTAATAACCTCGAAAAGCTCATGTGCAGCGCCCCTTCCATTAGCATCCCCATGGATCAGCTAGAAGGCCAAACTCTTCTACTGCAGGATCAGGTGGTGGAGGCAAGCGTGTAATGACTGGTCAGAACTGTGCTAGTCTCTCCCAAACCCAAACCTACCATTGGAAATAATAAATTGTATTAAAATCACATGATAACGTTAATATAATAATATCTAATAATAAAAATATAAATACATTTTGTATCATACCTGAAGTATACCAATCGGTCCTACCATCTCGCCTATACGTGTAGTAGAAGCCGAGCACAGCTCTCTGTACAAGCAGGCTAGAGCAGCTGCTCCCCAAGCTAGCCTACCGAATGCATCCAAGTCCCGAAGCAACGGCAGGTAATGTAGCTTCACTATGTTACCTGAGTGATCTGATAGTAGCTGTGCTCCAATAATAATGAGAATCAATGCCCGGGCATAGCACTGTATGTCTGCGTCTGTAGTCCTATTTGGCAACACTAAAAAATACTCCGTGAGCCAAGTAATCTTCAACCGGCCCCTATTGAAATCTGTCGGATCTGGGGTCCTCCCAAGTAGCTCCTAGCATAGTGCCTACCGTTCCGCCAGTCCACGCTACTCATCTATCCTCGTGACGGGCTCCCCGTCAACCCGTAGCCCTGAAATGACCTCCACATCCTACAATGTGATAGTGGCTTCGTCAACGAGGAGGTGGAAGGTATGCGTCTCCCACCTCCATCACTCTACTAATGAAGTGAGTAGCAGCCAGTATAGATGGATAGCTCCCAATCTATATATCCCATAGAATCCAGCCGTATGGAGCTACTACAAGACACATGGATCCTGAGGTGGATCCAATATTTGGCAGAGAGCAGTCATCACAATCCGAACCCGTATAACCTCTTCGAATTGCGTACAATACAAATGTAAGGAAAATTAGTGTCAACCACTAAGCAATACTTGAAATGATAGCGTAAATAGAACATTACAATTATCAAGTTTAAATTACATACCATAACAGGGGACTCCCAAATATCAGTAGATTGATGCTCAACGTGGAAGTGGAGTACACGGGCATGTAATGGCCCAGGATCTAATATTTGTCATCGATGAGACATCACTCTGAACAAACTACTTGAACATTAACAATTTGTAAGTATCAACACCTTAATAGATAAATAAATTAATAAGTTCAAATTAACTAAATAACACTAAACAACGTTAAATTTAAGTTAATAGATTTCAAAAGAAAATTTTCAAACCTCATTAATACTCTTATATTATTATATAAGTCAAAATTTACAGTGTTCGAATTTATTAGTTCAAGAATCTAGTGGCTAATGATGATGAAGCTCGTGACGGGCACTTGCGCCGATCATGACGCTGTTGCTTACATATGCCGCAATGTATAGCGGACCCACGTTCTAACCTGTCCATATTGTTCATCAACCTGGTCGAAAGGGGACGGCCCTTTCTGCGGAGAAGATTCGGGTTAGGGATGAAGAATGGGGTTTGAATGATGGGCCAATAGTCCTCATGTTCCAAAGGATAAAACTCTAGCATGTAAGACTTGACGTACGACTTCATTGAATATACAGTTGGCACTAACCGCATCCAATCCATGTGTATTCTATTGCACGCCGCTATCACATGCGAGCAAGGTAGCCTTAGGACCTCCCACTTGCCACAGCTACACGTCTCGTTCCATAATCGCACAACTTGTGTGTTGCTACCCTTACTTAGGTGGGAACCAGTCATGACTTGGCACTCCCCAATTATGTGATTGAACTCCATAACCTAGTGATTTAATGCCTCCCTTTGGAAGTCATTCAAAAGTTTTTGGACCCGGGGGCCTACTTGCGCCCTGTTGTTTTTTGCATTTGAAGCAATTAGGCGACGCTGGTGAAAGTACGAAACTAGTTTGTAGAATGTTAGCTAAACAGCTGCAATAATCGGTAAGCTTCTCATGCTACGCAGTACATTATTGAAACATTCAGATAGATTAGTGGTTATTATTCCATATCTATGAGTACCACCGTAACTAAAGGTCCACTTCTCTTTTGGAATTTCATCTTGGTATTTCCATGCTTCCAAGTTGAGGGATTTTAGGAACTCTATTGACTCATTAAACTTGCAGACTTGAGTAGCCCTTGCTGCTTGATTCAGTAGATCGATCAGTTGTTTATTAGGCCATTTTTTTTTAAGTTGGCTTTAATATGCCTTAAGCAAAAACAATGGTAGGCGGTACACCAACCTAAATGAGGAGAGGCAACTACAACTTTTATGGCATTGTGCCTGTCAGAGATTAAGCACAATTGTTGATCTCCACACACATGCCTTCGAAGCATCCTGAAGAAGTACAACCAGCTATCATAGTCTTCCTCATTCACCCATGCAAATGTTAGAGGAAAAACTTGTAGGTTTGCATCTTGGGCTGTTTCTATTAAAAGTTTTCCAATGTACTTGCCATATAAATGTGTTCCATCCATCGATACAACATGCAGTGAGGGAATCCATTAATTGAAGGCTTGAAGCTCCAGAACACATACTGGAGAATGCATTGCGCCCTACCCATATAAGGGTGATGACGATAGTGAACAACTGTACCTAGGTTGTAAGTTTGCACTGCATTCATAAACTTTAGAATAAACAAATACGACTCCTCCTAATCTCTAAAAATTTTCGCCACGGCCTTCTACTTAGCTAGCCACATTTTTCGATATGATACATGATATTTGAAGTGGTTTTCTACTTTGGCTTGCAGCCAGACAATACAACAAGCGGGATTGGACTTAACCAAATGATAAATACTACTGCAAAGAAAGTTCGAGTCAATTTGGTCATGGTCTTCACTCAGTCGTACGAAAATACACGTGTGCGGGCCGTCATACTTAGTTATCTCAAATAAACTATGTGAACTTACTTTAGTTGCTCGCACCCACCACTTGCACTGGCCTTCATTCCTCTTTGGGAACTGAGCAACGCTAGTTTGTGCTCGGCTCTACAGTTACATAGGGCTAGTTTGATCTCACAGCATACAACTTCATAGATTGGAGTAGATGGTCCTTATCTTTGAAAAGTAATCCGACATAAGGATTGTCATTCTCCAGGTTCCATGTTCGACGACGAAGTGAAGGGACCCATGAACTTGCACTGTCGTCTAATTCAACAGAGGTGAACATTTCAGACATCGGCTCTTGTAGTTGTCGAAACGTATGCTCATCACATGCATTAAGAGCTGGATCCCCAGTAACGGCGTCGTTCAGGGTTTCCATATGTTGTAGTTCTATGTCTTCGTCATCAATTGGACCTCCAGCACCATTGAAATCGTCAGACTGGTTTGCCATGTAATCCCATGACAATCTGCCATGTAATCCTAAGATAAGTCCTGATGCTGCACATACTCACAGACAGGATCAGAAGTAGGTTGAAAAGTGGTGCCTTGTAGGTTTTCAGGTTCATTGTATGGGGAGGAGGCCATGACTTCCTTGTAAGGGGAAGAGGGCATGTCATTCAGAGCCTGTAATTGAAGGCTGGTTTTACTGCCAATTGTCGCAGGATCAAAAGATTCAAACTCCAGATAGAGGTCACATTGATTACACTGCAGATTCTGAACGATAGCAAACATTACCTCAACTGTGTCATCGTCCATTATATATAGAGGTCTGTGAAATATTTGGCCCGCACTACCAACAATTGGATATCTGCATACTACTTTTAAAACTACTTGTGCCGAGTCCATACCAACAACTTTATATAGTTTTGCCAATAACGTTACATATGTGGATTGAGTGGAAACCCTGATACAACGCTTGAATGGTTTGTCATACCCAACATAATGAAATTTGTTCTTGAGCCAACAATCAACGAATGACAGATTACGACCCTGAACAAGATGAGTATTAGGGACAATTTTTTGTAACTTATCTGATCTTAACTTAATTAAAACTTCTATCATTCAATTTTATGCCAAAAGAAAAAAAACTTCAAAACTAAGACTACTACAAATTACTCCACTGAGCAGGCCATGACATAACTCTCTATAATTGTGAGATTATTCTGTCAAAAAAAATTTTTTTGTTTTGTGTGTCTATGCACGCACGTGCGTGTGTTTTTATTTTGAATGTGATTTTTTTTCTTAACTTAGATAAGAGGGGTTTGTGTGTTTTTGACAAATAACGATTTTAAATCCGTTTGGTAACTATTAAAAATTTATTTTTGCAATAGAATTTATTAATTTTTGTCAAATGTAGGAAAAATTAATTTTTACAAAAGTATTAATGTTTGATAAACACAAAATCAATTTTGTTAGTTACCAAACATACTTTTATATTAAAAATTTGATTTTACGTCAAATATGCTATTTTTGCCAACCTCATAAAAAGTTAATTCTTTCTAATAAATTAGTTATTTTTTTTTTTTTGTAAAAATTTTAAATCTTTTGATAATTATCAAACACAACCTTCGATTGGAATTAAAAAAAAAAAAACTCAATATTTTTTTAATTTCTAACTAAAAAATAGCTTGTTTTGTGCTTAGCATCCCAAAAAATAGAAAAAATGGCTTATTTTGTATTGACAATTTTGACCTTGATATTTTTTTTTAACTCCAGCCTTTGTGATTGATAAGTTTGACCTTCATGGTAATTATTATTGTTATTAATTTCTTACTTTGGTCTTTATGACTGATTAAGAGTCTGTTTGGCGAAAAAAAAAATTATAAGAGCTACTAGCTGGGCTTTTTTAGTTACAAATTTTTTGACTTTTTTTTAAATAATCAAATTTATTATTTTACATTTTCAACTTATTTCAAATTTTTAAGGACAAAAATGTCTAATTAACATAAAGTTTTTTTCCGCTGCTCAAACACAAAAAATTACTTTTTTTAGTTATTGGTTAGCAGTTAATTATAAAAAAAAAAAAAAAAAACTAATTTTCTTTTCTTTTTAGTCTCCACCTAAGTGTACTATCTACGTAAAAAGTAAGTGAAAATGATTATTATATATGTATAAAAAGGAAAAAGTAGATACTCTTTCTTAAGGGATAGCTATTTGTACTCTTCTATTGACTTTTCTCACTTCGTAATAATTTTAATAAAAAAGAGTAATACATACTAAGAAAAGTTAATGAAAGAGCATATTTATCAATATTTTTTTAATTAAAAATTATAAAGTGTTTGGATCTCAAAAACCACAATTTCTTAAATTTTATCAATTTTTTAAGTTTCTCCAAATAAGTTTTTTCACATATCACTTATGCCTCAATTTTTATTTATTTTTATTTTTTTAACAACCCAACCACCACTAAACTGTAATAACTTGAAATTTTTTTTCCTTAATTAATTTGCTTAAGTGTGTGGTGATATTTGTTATAGTAAAAATTTAGAAAATTGAGGATTTGAAAATTTTTGGAATGATAAAATTAATTAGAAAGATTTTCGGATTTAATTTCACCCTATGTGGGAGTTTAATGTAGAATCTCTAAAATTTTTATCCAAACACTTCCTAGCCCAATTACCTATTTTGTTCAAACCAAGCCCATTAACCCATGGGTCAACCCTTTTCTTTGACTCATCTCAACTCACTTCAACTCACTTTATCACTCACTGAGTTGACTCATGAATAGTAGCTCTAAATTATTTTCCCGGTAAATTTTATTTCCATCCATCCTTTCTTCCATACATCTCTCACAATCTCTCAAATTATTTGGCTAATTAAATAAAAAGAAGATCCTGCATTGATAACTTTAAAGCATTCTTCCAAATAATTTAGCTAGCATGATTTAAAGTATTTTGTCAAAAAGCTAGCATGATTTAAAGCATTTTGTTTAATTTGTCAAAAAGCTAACATGATTCCCGGATCATGCTACCCATTCTCATCCATCCTCCAACACCTATCTTAAATTATGTGGTTAGATAGTCAAAAAAGCTAAGCTAGATTATTTGGATTATACTACCTAATGCAGTATACTACTTTAGTGCCTTTCCAGTCTAGGAAGTGGAGCTTATTTTTCTCTACCGACACTTCCTTTATACTCCCTATAAATTGTGTGCCTTCAAAGAGAAAAAAAATATAAGAGAGAAAAAAATATATATATATTTTTATCAAGTGTGGTTGGACATTTGGTGTTGTTTGGAGGAAGAAGAAAGGCTTGGAATTTTTCAATTGAGTGGTGTTCAAAGCTCAACTCCTTTTTCCTTCACAGGTTTGGTCACCAATATCTTCATTGAGGTAGGATGACGAACCTCCTAAAATATATTTGATGCCTTTTCTGGGTTTGAAGTATGAAACTTGATTATGATAAAAATAAATACCCGTATATTGGGGGTAGGGAAGCCAAAATTTTGACTGATGTAACTCAGTATGCTGACAGCTCTCTATTTGTAACTTCTAATGTACTTTTAACCCCTAAAACGGTAGAATTAGACTTCGGCTAAAACATAAAAGTTGTAGCCCTTTCAGTTTTCTTTCCAACCCAAAATGAATTGCATCAATCCGATTTATGAATCAAAAGTTATGCTCAAAATACTGAGCAGGTGTAAAATTATATTTTCTGAACAAACTGAATTCAAGGCTGTTTTTGCACCTTTAGACCTTAGAATTTTAAAAAGTGTAAAACATGAAAGTTGTAGGTCTTAAAGTCTAGTTTCTACAGATATAAAGTTTATAGATATTGGAGTTCTACTCTATTTTATATAAATTTTCTTTTAAGCTGCTGTCTCTGTTTAGCCTTTGATTGATGCTTGTTCGAATTTTTTTAGAATATTATGTTTAAAGATTTATTTAAATTTCCAATTCTCTTCTGTTAATTATTATCATGTTAATAATTTCTATTGATGTGTAATTTTGTTCACAAGGCCTGATATAGTAAAACACTTATACCATTTGATATAATACTGAAGTGGACTGTTAAGTTGATTCTACTTAGTTATTTTACAATTGATATGAAATTATTTTAAACTAGATATTATGTATCATTTGACACTCTAATATTTATGATAACTGACTTAGACAATCAGTTTCATCACAGATAGTTGGATTACTTTTTCAAACTAAAATGGCTAATTAGAACCAAGTATTTGATAAAAATGCCAAAATGAAACAATAGACTTATTTTTTTTCATTTGGTATTCCTTAAATAAATTTGATTTATTTTAATTAATTCTTTTAGGCATTGTTTTGTCTACCTAGCAAGTTATATAACTCTATTTTTATGATTAAGTGAATTTAATAAAACTTATTTAATGCCTTCCTAAATATTGGAATAATTTTTTTGGATATTTGTGGATATCTTCAAGCTGAAAACCTATGATAAGGGTTTGGTTATAAATAAGATGATGATTGAAAATTTATTCAAATAAAATAAAACTTATAAAATTTTCTAAAATTAAATATAAGTCCAAAGAGCTATTTACTATCTTTATATTCCATAAAATAATAAAATAAAAAAAACCAAAAACCAAGATTGCAACCAATGAGGTTCGAACTCGCGACTTCAAATTGCAATTAGGGTCACCCGCCCACTAAGCTGCCAACCTCGGCTTAATTAATATACCATTAGAAATAATTTTATTCTTATCAAAGGTAGTACGGAAAACTTGTCAGAATAATTAACTAAAATACTAATTTGAATTTTAAATTATTTTTAGCTACTTGCTACTTGTTAATTTACATGTAGTACCTACCTTTGTGATGATAATATTGGTGACTATGTTAAATCTTTGATTTATTAATAATTATTATTGAATTATGGATTTAGATAAAGTACAAAAAAATATATATACTGCATGTGACTGAATAATCTCACTTTTGATTCATCGCCCAGGGACATTGCCGGTTGTAATTAAAAATGTCTTATTACCCTTGGGAACGTAAAAGGGTGAGAAAAAAATTTAAGGCACTTGGTGCCAAAGTTATTTTTGGCAATAGGGTGATGGGTGGGTAGAAATAGCTTTTTAGATGAAGATGGGAACATATGCATTTTATTTGGGAGATGCTCTCTTCTGACCTGGCCAGTCAGGTAGCCGGTCGCGACAGCTAGGTTTTTGGTGGGTGACACCGTCGGTATGCATTGGATGCTAAGCCCGTAAAGTCACTGGTTCCCAAGGCTGGGGGTAGAGGAGGATAGGAGTATGATTTTCCTAGGAGGATTTAGATTAAACTCCTTTACCAAATTTATTATGACTAGCAACCTCTCTTGTTCATGTATGAATGATGTGTTGGAATTATTTAATTATATTTAATTCCTCTTGATGAATATTTTATAAATATATATATATATATATATATGAAACTTGTATCACTACGGGGTTTGATTCCGAGACCTCAAAGATCTAAATCTGAGATCCCTACCACTGCGACACAAACTTCATTGTGGTACACACATCAATATTTAACTATTTTTACATGTAAGTAAAATAGTAGTTACGGTGACAGTTTCATTGAACCGTTGTAAGTATAATTTACATTATTCAATTGGGATCTATTGAATTAATTGTTGCATAAACAGTATGCCACCTAATTACATCCACTGTAGTGGATCACTTAATACAGTGTAGCATTACAACCACTGCATATAGGCACCTAGGAGATTCTAATTACTGGGCTTTAGTAGCTCACCCCTTGTGGGAATATTTTTTTGAGGATATTAAGCATAAGGATATTGAAGATGAGTTGGAAAGAGATTAATTTCTCTTAAATATTCCATCAGAGGAGTTATCTATTTTTTTTCTTTCCTGCACAAAGCTGGAAGACTTTATTTTGTGGTCTGTAATAATAATTGTTGGATGATTGTAATTATTAAGTTTAGACCTAATTTGCTTTTATTTGGTAAGTAATGTTAATCGCATGGTTGGGACACTTAGATGGCTCTGTAATAGTTTTCTCTATCTTTATTTTGTGCCCTGCAGTTGAAATCCCATCAAATGATTCAATCTAATGACTTATAAATATTGTTTGAGATAAATAAGAGATTTTGAATATTTTAAATTTTTCTTACGGGTCAACCCTAGTTTGGAGGAAAATTTTGGGTGTGACAGCGTGTTATTATCATCTTATTTTTATATCCAACAAATAAATCCCAAGTCACCCCGGGCATTCGGTTATGAAAATCTGGGGCGTGACATAAACTCTCACTATTTTTTTCTTTTTTTTTTCCTTTAAAAAAATGCAAAGTGACGGGAGAGTCAAGACTTTCCACACCCACTCGAAGGCTGGTTAATAGTAATTTAGGGTAAAGTAACGATAATGACTATGACATCAACAACGATGAAATCTAATTTTAAATTAACTTAAATTAGGTCTGTATAAAATTGAATTAAATTTACTTTAATTTTAGTATAAATTAGATTTCAATTAAATAAGCATAAAATTAAATTAACTTAAACTTTATATCCTTCAAAATTGAATTTAAACAAACTTAAATTTTAAGTTAACTTAAATTAGTTAAGTAAGTATAAAGCTAAATTAACTTTAAAGTTAGTAACAATTGGAGTTCATATCAATTAAGCAATAAAATTAATTACTTAAAATCTATATCCTTCAAAAATTGAATTTAAACAAACTTAAACTTTCCCAAGATGTTCTAATCCAGCCATTACTCATGTAAGCTTTGCCGATGACTTGTTTATTTTGTGCTTTCCAAATGTGACCACTTTCAAGCTAATTCATGAAGTGCTAAAGGAATTCTACAAGTTCTCAGGTCTTAAGCCAAATGAGTGGAAGAGCAAGATTTATTTCTCAGGAGTAACTCAATTGGAGAGGCAGCAACTTTCATCAATACTTGGATTCCAAATTGGAGCTTCACCGGTCAAGTACTTGGGTGTACCCCTCATCTCTACCAAGCTAAAGGAAGGTGATTGCAAAGTGCTTATTGAAAGAATTACTCAAAGAGTCACAAGCTGGTCTTCTAAATGCTTATCTTATGCGGGTAGATTAATTCTTATTAAATCTATCCTATTTAGCATTCAAATATATTGGAGCTTCCATTTCATCTTCCCAAAAAAGGTTTGCAACTCCATTGAGCAAGTCTTGAGGAGATTTCTATGGTCAGGTAGTAAATGAAGAAATGGGGAAGCAAAGTGGCATGGACTGAGGTTTGTCTACCAAAAAAGGAAGGGGGCCTTGGAATTAGGAGAATACATGAATGGAATAAGGCAACTATGTTAAGGCACATATGGACCTTATGCTCCAACAACCAATCCCTTTGGGTTCCTTGGTGCAAAGTAAACTTACTAAGGAAGAGGTGTTTTTGAGAAGTTAAAGTTCCTTCGGATTGTTCATGGAATTGGAGGAAGCTATTGAAACTACGAGAGGAAGCTAGCCGAATAGCAAAGTTCAAAGTTGGAAGAGGTGACTCCATTTCATTGTGGTACTCTAATTGGCACCCTCAAGGTCCATTAATTCCCACATATGGAAGAAGATTAGCTTATGATGCTGCCTTGCCAATAAATGCTAAAGTCTCAAGTATAATCCGAAACAACCAATGGAATTGGCCTTTTCCTAGCACTTGGGAGCTTAGAGAGATAATACTTGGGAATCCTCCTACTTACCAGCCGAATCAAGCCAATGATGATAGATTTGTTTGGGAAGTTTCAAGATCAAGGAAATATAATGCCAAAGCTACTGGGGAAGCTATTAGAGAGAAAGGAAGAAAGGTACAATGGCATTCACTACTATGGTTTCCCACTCATATTCCACGTCATAGTTTCATCTTTTGGCTAGCCATTAGAGAAAGGCTTAGCACAAAGGATAAAATTATGGCTTGGGGAATGAATGTTGACCCCCTTTGTGTTCTCTGCGGACAATGCAATGAAAGCTTGGATCACTTATTCTTCTCATGCACATTCTCGGCTGAAGTAAGGAGAGGTATGTTGCAAAAATGTTTACTATCCAAAGAAGTTCAACTGTGGAAGCAAGAAGTCTCATGGGAACTTGGGAAATTTAGTGGCAAAGAGCTTCATAAGAGAGTTTGCAAGATTGCTTGGGCAGCCATGGTGTAACACATATGGCGTGAAAGAAACACAAGAATTTTCAATGGTTCATCATCCATAGCTTCTTGTATTGTAGATGGTATAAACTCTCACTATTTTTTTCTTTTTTTTTTCCTTTAAAAAAATGCAAAGTGACGGGAGAGTCAAGACTTTCCACACCCACTCGAAGGCTGGTTAATAGTAATTTAGGGTAAAGTAACGATAATGACTATGACATCAACAACGATGAAATCTAATTTTAAATTAACTTAAATTAGGTCTGTATAAAATTGAATTAAATTTACTTTAATTTTAGTATAAATTAGATTTCAATTAAATAAGCATAAAATTAAATTAACTTAAACTTTATATCCTTCAAAATTGAATTTAAACAAACTTAAATTTTAAGTTAACTTAAATTAGTTAAGTATAAAGCTAAATTAACTTTAAAGTTTAGTAACAATTGGAGTTCATTCAATTAAGCATAAAATTAAATTAACTTAAAATCTATATCCTTCAAAATTGAATTTAAACAAACTTAAACTTTAAATTACCTAAAATTAGCTAAGTATAAAGCTAAATTAACTTTAAAGTTTTCTATAAATTGAACTTCAAATAAGTAAGTATAAAATTAAATTAACTTAAAATGTATATCCTTCAAAACTAGATTTAAACGAACTTAAATTTTAAATTAACTAAGTACAAAATTAAATTAACTTAAGTTAAAGTTTAAACTAATTTCCAATTAACTATGTATAAAATTAAATTAACTTAAAATCTATTTCCTTCAAAACCAGATTTCAACTTAACTTAACTTAAATTATGTAAGTATAAAATTAAATCACTTAAATTTCACTATAAATTGAATTTAAATTAGTTAAGTATAAAATTAAATTAATTGTAATTTATATCATTCAAAATTGAATTTAATTGAACTTAATTTCTAAATTAACTAAAATTAGCCAGGTATAAAATTAAGTTAACTGAAATTTTAAATTAATTTAATTTTTAAATTAACTTAAATTAGCTCCATATAAAATTAAACTATCTTAAATTTTAGTATAAAATGAATTTTAACTAGCTAAGTACAAAATTAACTAGGTAAGTTAAAATAAATTATAACTTCTTGAGTCAACAAACAATTACAATAAAAAATCTAACCACTAATCAAAATACTTTCCAAGCCACTGTGGCTGCATACACCATACATAAACTATTTTTTTTCAATTTTTTTCCCTTCGTCTTGTTGAAAAGTATGCAAAAAAAGATTTTGTCCAGATCAACATGTCAACACAAATCAATAAAATAAAATAAAATAAATAAACTATCAACACAAATTTGATCAACCCAATTCAAAGCTGCCAACCCGAATGGATAATTCTCCATCGCTCTACTTTAAAATTCCAACTCTCGCACTCAATTTTCTTGAGAAAGTGAACAAAAAATATTAATAGAGCACACAAACGGAATTTCTACAGCAAATTTCAAAATAATGGTTTAGCAAAAACATACCTTGGAGAAATCTCGTGCTTTAGAAACAGAAGAGGGATCAGTGACAGAAATGTGTAATTGATAATTTTAGAGTAAATGCAAATAAATTAAATATGCAGAGTAAGGTGCGCCTAGTGTTCTTGACAAAGTGTAGTGAAGAATGGCACTGTTTAAATACATATATATACAGGTAGAGCTCCGAGTGAAAAAGAAGAAACTTACACAGTCGTTGGAGATGGAAATGACAGGCAGGAAGAATAGCTCAGAGTAGCTGAAGCAGCCTCGAGCAGCCTGGGGAGTCGACCCTCGAGTAGTCTGAGACCCGACTGTTGCACAGAGAAAGAGAGAGAAAGAGAGCGGAGTAGAACACAAGGAACCATGCGAGCTTAGGAAGAAAGCTGGAGACGGGGATAGATACAGGCATGGTGTCGTTGTCTCTAGTGATGACACTATGGTTAAAACCCTTCCCACTCAGTCGATAGTCCTCGGCGTGCCGACCTTGGAGCTTGCTATGGTGTCATCAAGCGCGCCAGTGACATGGTGTCGTCATCCAGTTCAGCGAGATGGAGGTGTCATCCCCTCAATCGATGACATTAAGCATATTTCGGTAAATACTTCAACCTGAGCCCTATTTATGTATATTGTGTAATAAATTTATATTTTACTGTAAAAAAGCCTATTATAGAGACTTAGAGAGAGAGATTTTTAATTGTGAGAGTTTAGCAATCTTTCTCTTACTTTCTTTTATTATTTCTTTACTTTGAGTGATTTAGAAAATCCACTTGTTAGGGTTTATCGAGTGATTCAAGTAAGAGTGACGAAAGAATGCGAGTGAATCGTAATGAGTTCAAGTCTTATAACCCATTGATAATATTATTTTTTGAGGTTTTTCCTTGTGAAATTGTTTCCTCGTTAGTCCCCTGATGCTACTCTCTTTACTCAAGGTGTGATTGCCTAATTCAAAAAATTTTCACTTTTAACTTACGAATTTTGGAATATAAGTGTCTTTAGTCCCTCTATGCTATCTGAATGGTAGAAGGGGTGTCAAATGGTAGAAAGGGTATTTGGATTGTAGAGGTCTTTTTATTTTTAATTCATCTTCCTTTCCATTCTTCCCTTAACCACTTTAAACTCTTTATTCCTCTAAAAAGCTACAAAGTCCTACAAAATTAAGAAAACTAATGTAAGTGACAATTTTATAGTAAAAATACAAAATATGTATACAAATTGCCTATTTTAACAATGAAAATCAAGCATAATCATGGTTTGTGATTATCCTTTTCAAGCATATTTAGTGAGCGTAAGAATTTTTCAATAACACACTCATCACCATTTTTTTCACCACATTGCTCCATTTGATTAATCACTACTTGTACTTGTGACATATAGTCGGTGATTGATTCCCCTCCTTCATCTCCAATGCCTCAAACTCCCTTCTCAAGGTTTGAAGGCAAACTTTCATCACTTTATCTGCACCTTGCAATGATATATGAAGAATCGCCCATACTTTCTTGAAAGTTGTGGACTCTGCCACTTTCTCAAACATCGCATCATCCAAACATTGGAAGATGCATGTGAGAGCATTCAGATCTTGTTTTTGAAGGTTTTTTTAGTACGTTTTCTTTATGCAAGCATCAAGGTAGCCTCATGTTTGGGTGAATCGTACCCGTTCTCTATAACCTTCCGTGTATAATGGGATCCAAGCAAAGCCTTAATTCTGTGGCACCAACTTTTATAGTTGGTCTTAATAAGTGAAGGAAGCTAAAAATTGATCATAGAATTGTTTGCCATTTTCTAAAATTGATCATAGAATTGTTTGCCATTTTCAATAATCTTTCTAATATGGCTCTGATACTACTTTGTTGGAATTAACTTTCTAAGATCACGCAAACATGCAAAGAGAGAAGAAAGGAGATATGAAAGTTTAGCACTCAAATTTCATTCAACTCCAGTTCTTAGAAATTCTACTACAACAATGGCTATTTATGCCTAAATACTTCACTAATAAGGTTCAACTGATCTATCAAAGCATACCAAAAGACAAACAATAGACTTGAGACGATCCATGAATAATGACACTATTGTAGTACATGAATCTTCATTATACATGCACCTAGTAGATACGTAGAACTTAAATTAAGTTTATTGTACATAATGAAAGTGAACAACCATTAATCCCAAAGGAAGTGATTATTACTGAGGGAACAATACTTTATCATGCTGATCAGTTGGTCCAAAAATCCTACACGAACACACAATTTATTATATTATACAAGAAATAGAAATATGTGTAGCTAATTAAGCTTGCAAATCCAAAACAAAACCCTTTTAAGGTTGTCGATCTCATCTGGAATTAACAAACTGTTTTATTGATCATTTCTGAAGAATCCGACGAATTGGAATAGCTAGGAGATGGTTGGCTCGTGCGGTGACAAGACCAAATTCCTCAGTCATGTCCAACTCCGATGGGGTGACATTTCCGGGAAGTTCCCAATCAAAGCAATGAACCAATTGGGCCACCACTAACTGAACTATGAGCAACCCCAGTTGCATCCCAGGGCAACTTCTTCGACCAGCGCCGAATGGGAGAAGTTGGAAGTCATGGCCCCGAAAAGCTGCGTTAGTATTTCCACCACTACCGCCGCTGCCAGCAAACCTCTCTGGTATAAACTTGTGGGGATCGCTCCAAGCATTTGGGTCTCTCCCAATTGCCCACACATTTATGGTGACTCTTGCCTTTTTGGGTATATAATAGCCATTCACTACGCAGTCTTCCCTGGCTTCGTGGGGGAGCAATAGTGGTGCAACTGGATGCAGCCTAAAGCTTTCTTTCACAACCATGTCCAAGTATTCCAGCTTCTCCAAATCTGATTCCTCCACCATCCTTTCCCTCCCCACTACTTTTTCCAATTCGTTTTGGACTTTTTTCATCACTTGTGGATGCTTTATCAGATCAGAGAGGGCCCACTCAATTGCTGTTGCCGACGTATCCATTGATGCTACCAGCATATCCTGCATGTGCGATAACAAACATTAATATTTTTAAATACCATTTTATTAAAATAATTTTTAATTAAAACCAGAGTAATTAATTTGTCTATAGAACGAAAAAATTATTTTGATGAATTATTTATTCTGGAATTGCTGATAAATTATTCTGGTAAAAACACATGAATGTATTGCATTACTTTTAATTTTTCTTAAATAAATTAGTCATTTCTCAATTATATCAATTAATTAAATGTCTCATAATGAGTTTGAAACTTGAAATAAGTATGTATAGATTAATTTATTAACTGATTATCAGAAACTCAATTAATTTGTCCTAATTAGTTGTCCCCCATTATTTAACTATGGAAGGGTCTATAAATTATTTATTTAACTACTTTGTATATTAGATTATTTACAGTTGTATATTTGTTGTATATATGCCTCCCCAGTTCTTTTCCCAAATATATATATATATATACACTAGAAGATAATTAATTAGAGTACAAGATGTTGCTGATACAAAGTTGGAGACACATCCATATATAAAATATTAACAAAGATTGCAGTTGCATGTTGGCATTTTTGTAGCTTAAACAATCTTACTATTCAGCCTGCACTGTCTCTACCTTCCAAAAACTCTTACTAGCTAGAAAACAAAAGTGGTGACTCAGGTGAGGATCCCATCTGATAGGGATTGAGACACATCACTAAATAATTAACAAAGATCGAAAAGATATATAAATATATATATATCATATATAATTTTATATTGTTTGAAGGCTTAGAAATTAATTCTTTCATAACTATTTTATCAATTTGTTTTTTCATAAAAATTTTGTCAATTTTAATCCCTACACAGAACACGTTATCAATTTTTATTTTATCCTACTAAAATAATTTATTTTATTCAAATATTTTACTAAACTAAACTATTTATGCATATTATTACAATGGTTTATTTTATTAAATCTAAATAATAATTTATGGTTAAATTATTTATTTTATTAAATTAAAATTATATTTTAATAAAGATATTTACATATTAAAATGATTTATTTTATTAAAAATTTAATTAAAATTAAAATAGTAATTTATAATTAAAATTATTTAGTTAATTATATTTAAATTAAGTTTCAAAAAATCACATAGTAAAATATATATTTTATTGAAATATTTTTTATAAATTTATTTTTAGTAATTAATAGTTTATTAAGAAATTATTTAGTTTATTAATAGAATTTATTAAACTTAATTATTATTAAAAGATAAATATTTTATAAAACTAAATCTAATGTAAGCCAAATAAAATCACATATTTTGCATGTGTTTAAGCTCCATTTGTGAGAGAAAAGAAAATAAAAGAAAAGAAGAGAAAACATCATTAGTTAGAAGCGAAGAGAGATGATAATATCTTCCTTTTATTTGTTTTTTAAGTTTAGGAAAGAATTGATAATAATTTTATTTTTTTATTTTTTTGTTAGTTGAGAAAAAATGGAAGGAAAAGAAAAAATGATAGATTAATTATTATTTTATCATAAAGTCCTTTGAAAAGTTAGAGAATAATCAATTTAGTTAGCATTAGGACATATTTATAATTTTTTTTTTTATTTTTTATTTTATAAGTAAATATGTCATTTTAAAAATTTCATTAATCTACTTTTTTTTCTGTTCATTTCTTTTCACTTTTGGAAAAATAAAAATTTTAAAATGTTAACACTACTTAACTATTCTTTTCATTTTTTTCTCCTTAAAAAAAAAAAAAAAAAACTCACAAACAAGCAATTGCTTTTAAAATTTTTTCTCTTCTCTTATTTTCTTCTCGTCTCACTCCGTCCAAAGCCATTGTTAATCACAATTAAATTACGTTTACCTACCAACAAAACAGCTTTGACATGGCAACGGTCGATCCGGAAATCAGCTTGCTCGGATTCCATGAAGGCCAACAAGATATCGACGAAGGCTTTTGTTCCCCCTGCTGCTGCAGGAGACTGAAGGTGCTCCTCAATGATCTTCTCAAGGAATTGATCAAACACCTTGCTGACAGCCTTCAGTCGCCTTGTTAGTCCCTGGAGATCAAGTCTCCCAAGATAGGGAAAGTAATCCCCAAGATTAGGAATGGCTGCCAACTTCATGCCTTCTCCAACAACAGCCTTGAATCCCCTCTCGTCGAATTCCTTGTCCTGATCGTACTTCTTCCCAAACACCATCCGGCAACTCATATCGGCGGTCATGTTCGAGACCTTCGCGCTGAGATCGACGGCGACGCGATCTCGAGCCGCCTGCTCAATTAACTCGATCAAAAGGCCGAGCTCTTCCTTCCTCGTAGATTGGAAGGAGGCGATTTTATGGCTGCTGAGCAACTCCAAGGTGCACATCTTCCGCATGTTGCGCCAGTAAGGGCCGTAGGGGGCGAAGATTAAGCCCCTTTGCTCGTACGATGTGTACTTGGCAGCCTCGTGAGGTGGCCTACTAGCGAACGAGAGGTCATGGGTCTTGAGGAAGAGCTCGGCGGCGTCGGGCGATGAGACGACGATGTTTGGGACGAATCCGAAACGCATGTACATGATGGGGCCGTGTCTTTGGGCTAACCGATGCAGATCTCGGTGGGGAGACTTGCCTAACAAGTGAAAGTGTCCCAGAACTGGGACTTGTTTTGGACCTGGAGGTAATCTCCTTCCACCCTTATTCTTCTTCTTCCTCAATTGCAGGAGATAAGCCACAAACACTGAGACCATTACCACTGCAGTCCATGCCCAAGCCATAGCGGCAGCAGTGAGTACTTGCTCGGCAGGCACAGAGATATATGGGATCCTCTTGTGTCCAAAGTTGGATAACTTCGATTCTGCCTTGCCGTCTGAGCGGAGCCCGAAATTTGCACCTGGGTAGATACTAATTATATTGAGTGAGGTGCTCCAATTGTACAGGTGTATATTAGATTAAAATTTATTTTTATTTTTAAGTAAATATAATTATTATTTGACTAATTTTCTTTTTTCTTTTATAGGGTAACTACAATTAGTATTTAGCTAATTTTTTTTTTCTTTTCTTTTCTTGAGTGAACACAAATAGTAATGGAGATAAAAGAAGTTCAAAAGAATCAAACGTAAGCATTTTTTGTAATGATATTTTTTCACTGTACTATTGAATAATTTTATGCCTAATATCATTAAATATAACATATAAATTAGTAAATTCTATAAATAATAAAACCTGATAATAATAATAATAATTATTATTATTATTTTTATGACGAGAGATATTCTTAATAAATCTCAAGCACCGTTAAAGGGTTAATTGAATCATTAAACTGTCAAAAATATATTTATCAGTTTATTATACAAGATAATTTTCTCTCTCCCTAAATGTAAAATTATTTATTTCTTACTCTTAATTTCGACAAAACTCGTTAATTGCTTAGAATAAATCTTGAATCTGCCATGTGTATACATGTTTCCATTACAAAAATACGACAAAAATTTAAGTAGAAACAAAAGCTTTGTTAGTATCATCGACACAAAGAAATTTATGATGCCAAAGCAGATTGAATACATTTGTATTCGTCACTAGCAAAGATAAGGATTTTCATAGAGCTAGCTAGCACCACCCAGTAGTATGGCCGAAATTGTGGCTATTTGTTTATTTTCACCTTTTGTCTAATGCTCGGGGAGAAGGGAGGCCCAGCTGGAGGTACTGAGTTTCCAAGATGCCTTATCTATATGTAAATTCTAGGAATAAAAAAACAAATTTATAATATGATTCCGTTCTTTTTTAAATTTTGAAAATGATAAATCTCAATTCAGAAAAATATTACTAGTACATAAAATTTTTGGGTAAAAAATGTTTATGCTGTTAAGTTCCCTTAAAATTAAAGAGAAAAAAATACAATTCAACTAGTATATATAATTTTTTGGGTAAGAAAATTTTGATTTATGGACTAATTTTCTTAAAATTTAATTATATTTTGTTAATTATATTCAACTAGTTTTCAGCTGTATGTAAACTCAATCCCTGCATTGCTAATGGTTGATGGAAGAATAAAGAAATATTTTAAAATTAAAATCAATATGAAAATATTCTTAGTATAAATATTTTAAAATCTTAAAATTATTGTGAATATTCTAATATTAATTAATACTTACGAAATTTTGAAAAAAAATAAAAGACAGAAAATTAGCTCTTGAAAAACGAAAAAATGTCGAAAATTACTGCAATGATGAGACGTGTATTTTTAACTATTAAAACAAAGTTGGACCAGAAAAAAAAAAATCAGCCTTATCTGGGTTTTATCTGGGCTTTCGTATCGATGTAAATAGAATTATTGATGTTCGCTGATTCTGTTTCTATAGTAGCTTAATTTACTAAGTAACACTTGGGGACCCACAATAAGGCGAGGGTCCCACGATTTTGAAAGTAAAACTATTAAAATTGTTCGAACTTGGTTTGGTTGCCGGCAAAGGAATTTTGGACCCAAAAAAAAAAATCAAAACAAAGGAATCAGCCTTTTCTACGTTCCGTATTGCCGTGCTTAGGGTAAATAGAATTATTAGTTTTTGTTGATTTATTACCCACTAACACTAGGGGACCCACGATTTGATTTTGAAACTAAAATTATTAAAATCGTTAGAACTTGGTTTGGTTGGTGGCAAAAGAATTTTGGACAAAATAATTTTAGCCTTATTAAAACATTAATTAAGATTAATTCAAGATTTGTTTAACATAAAAGAAGTTTCCAAGAATCAAACAAACTATTTTTTTTTTTTTTTTTTTTGCGCAATAGTTTAGTGAGAAAATATACTTTATTTTACACAAAAAATATTTGTGAGTTTGATTCTTATAAACTTCTTTTATGTTAAAATTTAATCTTAATTTTTTAATAAGACTAAGATACTCTAATTTAAATTAATTTAATTTTTTAATAAAACAAAAATACTAAAATTATTTTTAATAATTTCACATTCAAAATTAAGGGGATCACTCGTTTCTTACCCTTATCTCAACGTGGCTCCTGCCTTTTTATCTTTTCCGTGTTCTACGACCCCCTTTAGAGGTTTTCCACTAGTTGGAGAGGCTTTTCACAAAATTTTTTTGGGTGATTCTGATACTACAAAGAAATTTTGTGTAAGTGGGTCTCAGTATGCTATCTTTTGGAGGAAGGTGGCATTGGGGTTTATTCTCTAGCTGATGTGGTTACTGCTTGTGAGGTTAAGTTTTGGTGGCATTTTCAAGCACAGCAGTAGTTGTGGGCTTTTTTTATGAAAGCTAAATATTGTCAGGTTGTCCATCCCTGTATGGTTTCATTCAGTTACCCTGCTTCTCCACTATGGAGGCACCTTTGTAATGCTCAGGTTATGTCTGAGCCCTTTGTGAGTTGGCTGGTTTGTTTCAAGAACTCCAGTTTTTGGTATAATTGTTGGGTGGGTTCCTGTCCATTGGTTTTGTTTAATCCTATGGCAATGTCCTCAGCTCTTATTTCTTCATACTAAACTGATACTGGATGGGATAGGGAGAGGATATAGGTAGTTTTAACCATCTCTACTGCTGAACAGTTTTTTTTTTTTATCCCAATCAGGCAGCAGGGCCTAGATTTAATTAAATGAGCTTATCCAATGATGTGGATTTCTCCTTATGCTCAACTTAGGATCATGTGTAGATTTCTATGCTAGTGAGACTTGTTTTTTTCTTTTATTTGGCAGAGACACATCCCCATTTAGGTCTCCTTTTTCATTTGGAGGCTTTTACACTCCTCTCTAGCTTTGGATGATTCCTTAACAAGCTGGGGTTTCCACATGGTTTCTCGTTGCATTTATGGTTGTGCCATTGAGACCCATTGCCATCTATTTCTGTATTGCCCATTGACTCGTTAGGTTTGGCAACATGTTTGGGCTTTGTTATTATGGGTTCTTTTCTATTTCTGCCTTGCTCCTCCATTAGCGGCATTGCTCTCCTTCGAAGAGCCACATACGAGTTATGGTTGTTTGTTATACACTTTGGCATATTTGGAACGCGTAGAATGCTTGTAGGTTTGACAGTTCTTCCTTCCATGTTATGCGGGTTATTCATAGCATCTTTGCAGATTTGCACCTTCTCGGTCTTGCTTTTGGCTTCAAAGCCTCCCAACTTCATGGAGATTCTTCTGTGAGGTTTGTGAGTGTTTTGAGGACCATACCTACTGGAGTTAGGATGGTGAGGTTGGTTTCTTGGCTTCGTCTTCCTCATGGTTCCTTAAAGCTTAATGTGGCTGGTTGCTCCCATGGTAATCTGGGCCCCTCGATAGCTGGAGGCATTATTAAGGATCACCTTGGCAGGGTTATTTGTGCTTTCGGTCATTTTCTTAATCATAAGCCCCTTATATATGCTGAGTTAATGACATTTCAAATTGGCTTGGAAATAGCTATTGACTTGAGTTTCTCTCATTGATTGTCAAGTCTAACTCAGCTATTGTGATCTCTTGGGCTACTTCTAATGGTTTAGGTTGTTTGGGAGTATACTTATCTTTTGGCTTGGATTCGTCAACTTTGCTCTTCAGCATTGATCCAGCTCCATCATGTTTATAGGGGGCAAACCAAACAACTGATTTTTTGGCCAACTGATCCCTTACTAGCGAGATCAGAGATTTTATGCACAAAAGGATCTTTCTCGACCTATTTATGATATTCTTTCCCTTGATACAGATGGTACACCTCACCTTAGGACATAGTTTCTCTATTTTTCTTTTGCTTGGGAGGTTAGGCCTATATCCTCCTCCTATTTTATGTACTGTGATGAGTCACCACAATTATCTTTCATTTCTTTTTATTAGTAGTCTCATTGATCATTGTAAAGCGGTAAATCACTATTTTTTTGGGTATTTTCATTATTGTTTTCCTTTACTTCTCTTGGAGATAAGATTTAGGTCTCTCCTAACGAAGGGTTCCTACCAACCCCCCGCTAAGGAGGTTTTTACTAAAAAAATAGAATAATTACTCATTATTTATTGCTTGAGAAATCTTTTTAAATGAAATAACATATTAATTAATGATAAAAAAAAGTGTTTCTAAAAATTCATGTGCATTGGTATTTTTTTAATTTTTTAAATAAAATAACAAATTAATTAATGACACTAACATCGTTTAAATAAAAAATTAATAAAAATTTATGTGCATTACGTTTGTAGCAGCGTAAAATTAAGTAAACTAAAATAAAAATAAAATTTCACAAACATTGTTTTAATAGATTGTTTAAAAATTAATAGAAAATTAAATAAATATTCATAATTTGTAAAACTAAAATATTTTTATTGATTATTAAGGGGGTATTTGGTAGCAAAATTTTTAGCAAAAAATATCAACTTTTGATATTTGAGTGTTTGGCAAACTACCAACTTTTGTCATTTTTCTACTCTCTTATGGTAACTTCTCTACTCAAAGTTTACCAAAAGTTGCTAAAATTTATTAAAAATTATTAAAAGTTACCAAAAAATGCTAAAAGATACAAAAAATTTTACCAAATACTCAAAAATTATAAAAAGTTATTAAAAATTGCTACTTACTTCAATAAGCACACCAAAGATTATAATTAGCAACTTTTGACAAAAAATACTAAAAATTATTAAAATTGTGTATCCAAACGCCCCTACGACTAAAAAAAGTTCACACACATCGCGTTTGCAATGGTGTCTAGTACTATTATAGAGCAAACACAGGCTTTAGTGAAATCTTTTTTTTTTTTTTTATGAACCATTTTTTTTGGTAAAGTCTTTTTTTCTCTCTCTCTCTCTCTTACAATATCCTTTAACTTCTTATAATTACCTATACTTCAATGTTATTAAAAGTAATTTTTTCATAACTGTCACATAATTACGTAATTTCACCTATTTATATTTTTATTTACTTTAAATACTTTTTTTTTGAAAGGTTACTTTAAATAGTCTTCAAGTATCTACTAGTTTGCAACCTTTTTTATTTTCTTTTAATACTCTTTAATTATGTATTATTTACTTAAATAAATTTAACTACTTATTATTTATTATTTGAAATACTTTTATTATTTTTTTATAATTTTATTGATTATTAAAGCAAATATATATATGTGTTGACAAATAACTATAAAGTATCAGAAGGTAGAATCCTAGTTGTCTCTGTGCCGGACAGACAAGTACTCACTGCTGCTGTGTCTTGGACATGGACTGGACTGCAGTAGTAGCTCTACTCTCATGTTAGTTTGGTAAGTAAAAAAAAAAAAAAATTAAGCTAGTTAATAGTAGGTTATTAAAAAATTAATTTTTTTATATTAGGAAGGAAAAAATTAATTTTTTAATAGCAGTTATTAAAAAATTAACTTTTTTATGTTTAGAAAGAAAAAAATTAATTTTTTAATAATTAATTTTTTAATTTTTTATTAATTTGACATTTTTATTCTTAAAAGTTTAAAAAAATTAAAATATAATAGAATAAATTTAACTATTTTTAAAAAAATTAAAAACTTAATAGCTAGTACTCGCTACTTCCTGTCAAACGAACCTCAACGTTTGTGGCTTATCACCTGCAATTGAGGAAGAAGAAGAATAAGAGTGGACCGAGATTGCCTCTAGGTCCAAAACAAGTCCCAATTCTGGGACACTTTCACTTGTTAGGCAACTCTACCCACCGAGATCTGCATCAATTAGCCTAAAAACACGGCCACATCATGTACATGCGCTTCGGATTCGTCCCAAACATTGTCGTCTCATCGCTGGACGCCGCCGAGCTTTCCTCAAGACGCACGACCTCACGAGGATGCCAAGTACGTGTCGTACGGGCAAAGGGGCTTGTCCTTCGCCCCATACGGTCCTTACTGGCGCAACATGCAGAAGATGTGCACCTTGGATTTGCTCAGCAACCATAAATTAAATCACCTCCTTCCAATCAACGAGGAAAGAAGAGCTCAAACATTTGATCAAGTTAATCGAACAGGCGGCTGGAGATTGCATCGCCATCGATCTCAGCGTAAAGGTCTCCAACATGGCCGCCGATACGAGTTGCCGGATGGTGTTTGGGAAGACGTATCATCAGGACAAGGAATTCGACGAGAGGGGACTCAAGGCTGTTATTGGAGACCTCATAAAGTTGACAGCCATTCCTAATCTTGGGGATTACTTTCCCCATCTTGGGAGACTTGACCTCCACGGAATAGCGAGGAGGATGAACGCTCTCGGCAAGGTGTTTGATCAATTGTTTGAGAAGATTATTGAGGAGCACCTTCAATCTTCTGCGGAAACAGCAGGGCAAATCAAAGACTTCGTTGATATCTTGCTGGCCTTCATGGAATCCGATCAAGCTGAGCTTGGGATCGACCGTTGCCATGTCAAAGCAATGATGTTGGCAAGTATAACATTTATTGTTAGTACGAAAATAACCCTAGACACGTGGCATCTTTCCGATTACATTAGAAATGTGCTTAGCATGGATTGATTAATTAGCAGATCGCCGTAGTTGGGTCCCACCACGTTGTTAAACTATGTTAATACGGACTAGAAATGCAAAATGGTAATAAATGAATTAAATTTATTATTTTAAAGTTAACTTAGGTAGTTCATTTCTTTGCAAGGGGCAAACAGATATGACATTTAAGTATTTCACGAGTTACATTATGCCTATTCAGGAGTTTTTTCTCTCATACGCATTTAATACAAAGTAGAAGGCATTAAACATAAATGAAAGGTATTTAAAGAAAAATAAACTGCTGTAAACTTTAACTTGTACATATATGATACAAAATGATTACATTTCCATTATTTATCTATTAATTTATTTACACCGTCTAACTATAAATATAACACTTATCACCAAAACTCAGGTACGCTCACTATTGTCAACCTAGTACTTCACTCTTTACTTTACATTTTACAACTCTCTCTGGCCTTTTCTGACTTTACCATCGGAAGATTTTTTGGTCGAGGACATTCTCTCCAGCCATAACCTCTGTCGCCTTTGTGTTTGGCAAGTTTGTGCTTGTATTTTCGATTGACGTGATGAACAGTTCTGACAGCGATTATTTATTGTCTAACATTTACAAATTTAGGCAAATACTCTTAGACTTAATTTGATACAAGAAACTTGAAAAAAATATATATTTTTTAAAAAGTCTAAAATAATTTTATACATATTTATATTTTTAACAAGCAGATAATAAAAATAAATTTTATTTTATTTTATTTTCTAACTAAATTAAATAAAAAATTAATTTATTTACATATTTTTATCATTTATACTTTTGTCATTAACCCCAAGTCATTTAGTAGAAATCTATATAAAACTTTAAAAAGAATAGAAAAATAAGTAAATGAATGTATTAAAAATATTAACTTTTAAGCAAAAAAAAAAGATTTTTCATACAAAATCATAAGTATCATTATTCTAATAACTTAATTTGATTTTTTATAATAAGAAAGAAAAAAGTTTGCCATGGTAAGGTTATTCAAATGCCATAGTGGACTTTCTTTCTTTTCTTTTTTTTTTTTTTTGAAAAATTAGATTGGCAATTGGCCGCTTATCAAAAAACTTAGAAATATTTTTGGTAAGTTATCTTATCAATATTTTGTTCATAAAAATATTTTTACTATAAAATAAAAGTATTTATAGCATTCTAATTATACCTTTGATTGAATTTTTGAATAAGAATATTTATAACATTATAATTATACAAACATATAATCAAAATAAAGTGGAACAATTATGATTTTAACTAATAAAAAAAGTAAAGTGGATTGTAAGAAGGAATTAGTGTAGTGAAAATAGGCCCACCCTAAAAATTAATTTTATAAAAATATTTTGATAAAATAAATCATTTTACTATGTGATTATTATTTCTTGAAAATTAATTTAAATATAATTAACTAAATAATTTAAATCATAAATTATTACTTGTTTTAATAAAATAAATCATGTTAATATGCAATAACTATTTATTAAAGTATAATTTTAATTTAATAAAGAGATCATTTAACCATAAATTATTATTTTAATAGCAATTAGTTTTAATAACATAATCATTTTAATAATGTGCATAGGTAATTTAATTTAATGTAATATTTGAGTAAAATAAATTATTTTAGTAGGATAAAATAAAAGTTGACAAAGTACAGTCGGACGAGGATCCATCTCATAAGGATTTGAGACACATCATTGAAAAAGGTGTTTGGTTTATCAAATTTTATAAAAAATTATAAAGAGCTATCAACTTTTTTAATTAAAATTTTCACATTTACATTAATTATTTTATATTTTTCTTATACTTTTTTTTTAACCTTCCAAACACCCTTATGTATCTAACATTTATAATTTTTAATTGTATGGAGGCTATTAATGGCTTTTTGAGCCCATTAAACAATTATAATTAAAACATTTAAAATGCCATGTGGCAGTCTCTGGCCAATAGGCGCTTAATTTGTTTTCTTTTATAACTATTTTGTCAATTTTTTTTCTTTTCATAAAGATTTTATCAATTTTAATCCCTGAATACAACACCCCTACTTTTGTTTTCTAGATGGTAAGAGTTTTTGGCAAATAGAGACTTTGCAAGCTAAATACTAAAAGAATGGGGAGGGGTTTATATACATAATTAAAAGGCTCCTAAACTCCCGTCTAGCACATACACCATCCCACCCAATCAATTAATTCTTCCAAGCTTCCCATGGATACTTCACCCATCAGCCAATCTATGGCCTCCCTTTTACCACAATTCTCAACCAATAGGAACCCACCTCCTCTCTCACCCAATAAGAAATCAGCGATTTAAGGGGTGTTTGGTTGGCTAAAGCCAACTAAAACCCACCGACTTTTATCAACTGTTTATACTTTCTTCTAATTAAATTTTGTCACATATCACTTTTGCATCAAATTGTTATACTTTTTTTGTACTTTTTGGCCAATTTTTTTCAACCAAACACTCCCTTAAAACCCGTGCATAAATACATATTGGACAACTAGATACTATATATATATACATATGATTATTCACTTAAAAATAAATATATAAATTTAAAAAGTCCCATACTTTAAAATGAGATTTGAATAAATAATTGAAAGACTATATTAAATTCCAAAACTGTTAAATAGAAAATTTTTGGGTTATTGCATTATTAATCTGTACATACTAATTTTGGGTTTCAAACTCATTATGAGACATTTAGTTTATTGATATAATAAGAAATTACTAATTTACTTACAAAAAATTAAGAATAATATTATACATTTAGAAGTTTTTACCAGAATAATTTATCAAACTAGTCATTCTAAAATAAATAATTCCTTAAAATATTTTTTCCTAAAAAAAATTCTATAGTAAAAAATTAATTTCTCTAGTGTTGCTTAAAAATTAGTCTAATAAAATGGTATTAAAAAAACTAATGCTTTGTTAACGAACATACAAGATATGCTAAAAACATCAATGGATACATCAGTAATAGCAATTGAATGGGTCCTTTTTGATATGATAAAGCATCTAGAGGTGATGAAAAAGGTCCAAAACGAATTGGAAAAAATGATGGGGAGGGAGAGGATGATGGAGGAATCAGACTTGGAGAAGCTAGAATACTTAAACATGGTTGTGAAAAAAAGTTTTAGATTGCATCCAGTTGCACCACTATTGCTTCCTTATGTAGCCAAGGTAAGAATGCGCAATGAATGGATATTATTTACCCAAAGAGGCAAAAGTCACCATAAATGTGTGGGCAATTGGGAGAGACCCAAATGCCTAGAGTGATCCTCACAAGTTTATACTGAGAGCTTTGCTGGCGGCAGTGATGGTAGTGGCGATGGTGGTGATGGGAATAATATTAACGCATATTTTCAGGGGTGTGACTTCCAACTTCTCCCATTCGATGCTGATTGGAGAATTTTCCCCCGAGGGGCAGCTACGGCTACTTGTGGTACGATTAATGGTGGCCCAATTGGTTCATGGTTTTGATTGGGAGCTTCCAAATAATACCTCACCATCAGAGTTGGACATGACTGAGGAGTTTGGTCTTGTCACCACCCAAGCCAATCATCTCCTAGCTATTCCGACTTGTCGCCTTCTTCACAAATTATCGATATAAAAAGGCTTATTAATTCTAGATGAAATTGACAACCTTAAAAAGTTTTGTTTTGGAATTGCAAGCATAGTAACAAATTCTGTAAGTTTTCAATTTCTTTTGATATGATTGTAAATGTTAGAGGGGTTAGATGTTATGTCGGGAGTACTAATGCCTGATTTGACGGAGGCTCTATTGTTATTATTTTATTATTATCGATTGTTAGATATTTACTCCAAAATAGTTATATACCTTTGATCAGGAGTTATGTTTAGTATGTGTAAAACACGTGATTTATTTAACTCACCCTTCAGGCCAGAAAATTTGGGCGTGGCAACCTCGAGTAGAAATTGACGCATCCATGAGCTCCTCTAGTTTGACCCACGGGAGTTGGCTGACATTAGCTTCCTTTTCTTCTTCTGAAGATGCTTTGGTTGACCTCGAGGGCATTCCCTTTTTATTGCCACCACCAATGACTTCGATGACATGTAACTAAGAGACTTACTTTCCAAGTTGACGAATCTGCCCAAGAAGGGTGAGAAATCAACCAATTAAGGGACAAGCTCCCCCTTTTTCTCCAATTGCTCGACCAGCTTCTCACCCATTTAAGCAAACAGCTTAGTCTATTTTTGCTGTCCTTCTTCCTCCATCAAAGAAATGTAAGGAGACCAACACCTCTACCCTCAAGCCCTTGCTTGGCAAGAAAGACTTGGTGGTTGAACCCATAGTGAACAGGCATTCGGTGACAAAAGCAGCAATCTACTGGTGTGTCGTGATGACCATGGTTCATTCTTCAATATTCTCTCTTAATTAAGAGACCTTATCTGGTATGGAGGATCGTGCCTCGTTGAATATAGGATACAACACACCTTCATAATAAGTATCCAAACCAAGTCTTCAGTTTTAAGTTCTTTTCTTTTCATTGATTTGACTTGTTTTTGTGTTGATAAAGACTTTAATGCCTCCTAATACTACTCATCATTTAGGCAAGGTGACCACCTTCAATAAGACACTTAAAAGTCTAGAGTGAGCTTAAAGGGCCTAAGCAGAGAAGGCAAAACGAAAATGTTGGACCTCTGTACTCGAACCGAAGAGCTTACCCATGATAAGGATGTCACCAAGGCCACCAAGTTGGAGAAGGCAGGGGTTAAGTTGGAGGTGACCAAGGGGAAAGTCGTCGAGCTGGAGGCAAGGCTGGAAATGGCTTAAGAGGAGGGCTATAATCAAGTCAGTAATGACTATTAGTTGCAGATGTCTGTCAATAGCAACATGTTCTTCAGGAATGGATGATTTGCTATCCTAAAGAAGATCAACGTGCCTGAGGACTCTGAGCTATTCATTTCCATCTCATGGCCCATCAACCATCGAAATTACATTCCAAGCCTAGACGACGCCATCATCCTGAACACTCCTTTGGTAACTATCGATGGAGACCAACTTGAGACTTCCACTAATGGGAAGATTAGCTTTCTATCAACTAGTCAAACCATGCTAATGGAGATGACCATCCTTCAGCAACCTAGTTTTTTACTTTCTTTTCTTTATTTTTGTCTTGGTAATCTGTGCGTTGATTCTTTCTTTTTTTCTTGTGGCCAGAATTTTTCTAACCATTTTTGTAATTTTTAAGGGTTAACCCCTCCTTATCAATGAAGTGCTTTTATTCATCATTTACTTGTCCAAATGAATGTTGTCACCTTGAACGCTTTCTGGTTGGGTAGACCATAAATGAAGGTTGCTGAGACTTGAACTTCAGAATTGAACCTTGAATTTGAACTTCAAAACTAGAAGTATTTGGAGTTGAACTCTAAAGCTGAACGTTAAAATTGAGGTTCTGTTTGGGAACTTTGACTTATTTGCTTATTTGTTTATTTGACTTTTTGTATAATGATCAAATTTATCCTCTTATATTTTAATTTTTTTTTTAAACTTTTAAGGTAAAAATGTTAAATTAACAAATAACTAAAACTTTTTTTCATTTCTAAACACCAAAAAAAAAAAAAAAGAACTAACTTAAAAAAAAATTAATTTTTTTACTTCACAAACCAAGCCTCAACTTTAAAACTTCTCGAGCAAATGTCAAATTTTAAAAACAAGATTTGACCATCCTTGATGAAGGAGTCAAATAATGAAATGTCTCGAACACAAACTATGCGACTATCCTTACTGAAAAGTTTGTCCTGGCCAAAATTGAGCTAACAATGTACTTTGTTTGGGATGAAAATGATCTTTCCACTTACCAAGTTTTTGTAAACTTGGTATTCCTAGATGGTTATCTACCAACCATCTCTTAGGACCTAAGTTAAACCCAAGTGTTAGTCGATTAGGGCACTACCGAGCAGCTGCCCATTAGTAGACTTGTAGAACTTGAAATAAATTTAAGTATTTTGAGCTATGACACTCCCAAGCAAATGTCGGGTGAACATTTATTAACTAATTAGTTATTTATTTTATCAAATACAATAAATTATATAATTAATCGAATACAATAAATTAATTATTTTTTAATTATATGATGTTATATATCTACTAATTTAATATACTAATTTCTTAATATATGTATTATTTAATAATATATTAACTATTTTTTAATTTTACTATTTTTTAATTTTATTATGTTATAAATCTATTATATTTTGGTATATTAATTTTTAAAATATATACTATTTCAGTTAAAAAGAAAAAAAAATTATGACTTTGTTCTAAAAACCCAATGAAAACAAGAATTGGTTCCTAGATGTCTAACTAGAAAACAACTAAATAAACAAAATGTTTGGTTTTTAAACTAAAAATTTGAATTCCAAATCATAAATTAAATATACCATAATGTTCCATTTAGTACAAAATAATTAAAAGAAATACCTATTTTCATTTTTTTTATTTCATTACTTTACTCGGTATATTTATTTAAATACTATTTTATATTTATTTGAAATATAAATTTGTTGTTATAGAAAGAATAATATTCAATCATGCCATTCAATTCAGAAAATATTATCGGTTCAAACTACGGTAATTGGATCTGTGGTGCAATGGTAGCTCGTCTAACTAGAGATTAGAAGGTTGTGTGTTCAATTCACATCGGGTTCAAATTTTAGTTTTAGATTTTGATATGTGGTTTTTGTCTTTTTAGCGAAAGCAGGAGCTTAAATCCTTCCAAAGCCACTACTGCCACTTAGCTGAAACCACTACTGCCACTTAGCTGTGCAAATGGGTCCGATCGGGCTGCCCCTTGATTTAGGGTCGACTGCTTAAGTCCTTCCGAAACCACTACTACCACTTAGCTGTGTAAATGGGTTCAGTCGGGCTGCCCCTTGATTTAGGGTCGACTCGACTCCTAGGCGACCCACTCTAAATCTCTTCAGTCCAGTAAGTGAATAGCTCGTGGCTTTAGTATAAACTTTAAAACATGTTTATGTGGAAGTATTTGCGAGGAGGCAGGGTGACCAAAACTCGTATAGGTAGAAATAATATAGAGAAATATGGCTCTATGTGGTTCAACTAAGGAAATTTCTCAGAGCGCAGAAAAAAATATTTAAGTATCCGGCCCAATATGGTTGGGAAAAGGATAGGTTGAGTTATGTTTATGTGAAAGTATGTTACCAGTAGATGCTACAACTTAAAGACCCAGATGTATCTTTTACTGAATAGTTGAAACGTAAAAATTATTTGGATATTGTTATGAGAAAGTATGAAAAATAGTTGCAACTTACTCCAATAAAAAGTTAATGTTAGAATTATCCAGCCACATGGTTGTAAATGCTATAGGTTATAAAACCTAAGAGGTTTCAGTTACTCTAGCATTGAAGCAACACTCAATTGGAAGCGTTTAATCTTTGGTTACGAGCTCATTCATTCAAGGAATTCAAAGCAGCGTTATGGCTGCTCATCTTCCTCTAATAATTCTTACCTTTTGTGTAAATAGGAAATAAATGTATTTCGTGTGGCTCGGGGTGGAAGAAATGTAGAGAGGAGAGAGCTTGAGCTCAGGGGGAGGTCGGGCAGGGGGCTGCTGCGTTTATTGTGGGTGAGATACAGAGTGTAGACTGCTTATTTGAGTGAGTTGAGATGAGTTGGTCTTCTCTGTTGTAATTGTTTAAGTTATAGTGAATCTCTCTCGATTTTTCCCATTAACGCAAGTGAGTTTACTGGACCATGTAATTCTTTGTGTTGTACCACTTCTTTTTATTCTTGAACTCTAACAAATCCTAGCAAGTGGTATCAGATCTCAATTCCAGGTTGTTTGGGCAAAAAAGGTGCAGCTTCTGCCACCATGCCGCAACATAATTGCTCAAAAATGGGTTTTGAGCACACAAAAAAATAGATCTGGTCAAGATGAGCACAACGATGCAGAACATGTCCTTAGAAGTGCCCCATATGCGCCCCTTAAGATTTGGGTTGATTGTGAGCTAAAAAAAAAAGTTAGAATGTGAAAACAAATGAGAATGGCATGTGAATACATTTGATGCAAGATAGTATAGATTAAACAAATAAATAAAAGAAATTAGAATTAACAAGTACAAGAAGAAGCCAAGAAGAAGAAGAAGAAGAGGGGGAAGGAGAACAAACCACGGTCTTCAATTAAGTATTTTTTTATTCATCGAAAGTTTGAATAATACTTACGATCTATACCTTTGCATAGGCATTCAAATTAACTATATAAGGAAATCAAATCAAATAAAAATCGAATCCTAAAGATAAGATAAAATCAAACAAAAATGTAATCCTAATAATATGAAAATAGAATCCTATTAAATTAAAATCTTAAATCTTTAATTTGCATCATTCTCCACCAATTAGAAAAACTTGACTCCATCGTCTCCACCAAGTCTCCCGATGTGGAAAGAATTCGATTCCGATGGTAGAACTTGCAAATGTTAAAAAAGATAAAAAAATGGATCAAATTGTGGGAGTGGCTTAGTTGAAGGGAAGATAAAATTCACAGAAGCACCGTAGGTTTGGAGCATAGAAAAGGTGGCACAATACTAGCAGGAGAAAGCACAGTAATGTAACTAGCAATGTTTGTGGTATCATGAGAATTTGTATCAGTACTCACAACAATTTCATCAAGTGATGTAATATGACAAGGTATCACATCAACCAACTCGCTCATAGTTTGTTCATCAATTTCATCATTTGAAAAATAGAAGTCGTTAGGATTAGGCTCATTACACTTCAAAGTGGTCATAATCAATGTCTCCCTTTTGTTTATCAATAACCTTGGGAATATCTGTGAAGGTACTCAATGGAGGAGGTGTTGAAACTTTCTTCAGCTTTGAATTTGACATTTGGGTTGAATAATGATGATTCCAATCATCTAACAAATTGACCTTATACCCATGGTCAAGTGGTGCGTCTATCCTAGTGGTTAGTTCTTGAATTGCTTCTGTGATGGCTACTAGTTGGGTTTGCACCTGGTCATCTGCCATTTTGCTAGTGGGTGTCAGTGTGCGACCACTATGCAAATACATGCAATGATTCTATGACTAAACTTGTTGAGATCAATGACAACTTACACAAGTTATTGCTAATATAAACCTTACCTAAATATACGTGTCCATATATATATGTATATTGTTGATTTGATTATTGAACAATTCGAACCAAGTGCAAACAATAGTGCTATCTGCATTTTTTTTTCTTTTTAAATGAGGGATCAAAACACCAAGAAATAAAATATTAGCTAGTTTAAAAGTATACCTAGTGAAGGTATTTCTCTTTCACTTTCAAGACTACCAAGAAATAAAGGGAAAAAAAAATAAGGAATAATAAGTTAGAAGGCAATAACTGTGGGGCAGTGGTTGAGATTAACTCAAGGGAGAGAGGAGTGTCAATATGGGTAGCATCCAGTGTACACAATGACACAATTAAATGCTAAAATGTAGAGCTATTAATAACACCAAAATGTTATGGAATGAAGTTACTGCAGTGTACTTTTGGCTTAGAATCTGCAAAAATAGGGTAAAAGGTGTTCTGGACAGGTTTAGTGGGGGGTCGCCAGAGCTTCACCGAATGTTAGGTTTGGGTTGCCAGAGGGAGGCGATCACAGTGATTCTGTTGTTTAGCCTCGTCAGCGATTGGAAGAAGTTTTTCTTTTTATTTATCTTTTATTTTGGTAGTGTTTGGTCGTATTGGGAAGTGGAGCATCTACGATGAAAGGAAGCTGGACTATTCAGCAATTGGGCTCAACACCTGAAGTCGGCAATGATACCAAGGGGGGTTGGATGGTTTGCTAGCAATGGTAGTAGCCTTGGGTTCTGATCACGATAGTTCAAGATGAACAATAGGGTTTGAGGCTCTCGCAGTGAATAAAATATTGATTTAAACAAGGTTTAAAGATCAAGGTTTTGCTTTGTTACCAAAGTTAATGTAGGACAATATAGATTAAACAAATAAATAAAAGAAATTAGGATTAAGAAGTAGGAGAAGAAACCAATAAGAGAAGAAGAAGAAGAAGAAGAAGAAGAAGAGGGGGAAGGAGAACAAGTTATAGGCTTCAATTCAATATTTCTTATTTTTCAAAAGTCTAAACAATACTTACAATCTATGCCTTTATATAGGCATTTAAATCAATTATCTAAGGAAATCAAATCAAAAATAAATCAAATCCTAATGATAAGATAAAATCAAACAAAAATCAAATCTTATAGATAAGATAAAATCTAATCCTAATTATGTGAAAATAGAATCCTATTAAATTAAAATTTTAAATGTTTAATTTGCATCAATGCTGCTTTATTTTAATGGAAATGGGAAACAAAGAAAATTAGAAATAGAGGTGAATAACAAGGAATCACTGTAGGAATTGATGCCTTATGTTTTTAATTCCCTAAAGCTTGAAAATAATGATGGTGAAATATGATTGATCTTGTCTTATTTAACTTGGAAAGTGGGACGACTCAACTTGATGATTTTTGAGCAATCTTCAGCAAGCTAGGAAGAGAGTCTGGTGATTTTATACCACATTGGCTCATTTGGATGGATGCATTCTTCTCTCTCTTCTCCACCTGCAGATTGCATTTGCCATCAATATCTTAAGCTTATTGTCACTTGATGCATGGATGGTTTTTTTCTGAAGTTTTTATCCTTCCCAACATTCAATCTTTATCCACGAGGTTCGTGTAGGAGTTAATTAACCACAATAACAAAATCTGAGTGAAGATTGTTTGCCTCCATTTCAATTGCTTGTTTCCATATCGATTGCTTCATGAAAGATTGTGAAAATGCCATGCTCGATCAAGAAGAAATTGCAGAGATGGAGAGTTGACCAAATGGAAAATAAGCCTGCACTTTTATATACTAAAGAAGGGCATTTCCATAATTTATATGCTCTAGCATTAGGGCATTTTTGTAATTTGCATGCTCTACCATTACATTACAGGATTTAGGAAACACGTTTTTTTATTACTTGTGTAAAATGTCATTAAAGTTGACAGAAGTTTTAATAGTTTCACTTATGTCTAAAGTTTAAGGGGGTATTAGTGTTGGTTTTTTAAGTAGAGGGGATATAAGTGATTTTGGGGGCAAGTACAGGGTTATAAAGGCGATTACCCCTCTCATTATTCTTTGTTTTGATTTTTTTTTTAATTATTTTTTTTCTCCAACATTCTTTGGACAAAAACTGATCTGAGCTTTATCAATCAGGTGCCATCTAAAACAAACTAGCAACCGCCGCGGGGGGCGGCTAGCAGTGTGCACTGTTTCTTGTTTCCTAACATTTTCACTCTCTTTTGCTACTCTGATAGCATCAAGTGATGCACTAGAGAGTTGTCTCCTCGTGAACCCAACTAGGGGCTAGCAGATTTTCTTTAAGATTAGTTATGATAAGCTTTGCTTTTATTTAATGAATTCCCAGCTTTGATATGAGTTGGAATGAAAATGGGTAAATTGTATGCTTCAGATGTGCTATCTTTACATGCATTTTCTGATGCCAACTCTACCAAAAACTCGATCAGCAGCTAAACACATTGTGTCATTAATTACCAAAAAAAAGTGTCATAATTTTGGGTAATTGGGTAAAAGTGCGATTCTTGCTTCGATGAAGACGAAGGCTTATTCCTTCATGATGCTCGCGCACGGTCGAAACACCACTAGTCCTCCCCTGTGATGTTTCTCCATTACTAACCTCACTCACTTTTGTTTTTATTTTTATTTTATTTTATTTTTTGGTACCTTATTATCAAGCTTTTGCGGTCCTACACTTGTGACCCCAGTTGTTGGTTTTAAAGGGTAAGTACTTGAATTTTCTTCCTCAATTGTTGAGTTAGCTAAACCAACTCTTCGGCATCCGGAGAACATAGTCGCACTTTAAGTTTTGACCCCAACGCGTGGAAAGGGTGTTAATTTGGTGAGTCACTTGTGATCCGTGGACGGCTTGTTAAGGAATGGGCTCAAGCAAGCTCAAAAAGAATGAGCCGGGTCCGTGGTTCTTTTTAAGCCCATTTGTCAATGACTTGAGCAGGTGAAAACTCTGTCCAAGGGCTTGCTTATTTAATTTAGAATATTATTTTATAAAATGTATCTTAGTGTGAACAAATTTTGTTTCACACTTTTAGGTTGTGATCATATAAATATTTTGAAAGTTAAAATTTAGTTGATAATAAATTTTAGTTATGATAATCCATGGGTTTAATTTTTTTTTTAATTTTATGCTTTAACAGTTATTACATGTATTTTGGTCTCTTTCTCCAATTAATTTTTAACAAGCACTACAAAAGAAAATATAAATTATGATGCTTTTAACTTTGAAGGTTCAAATTTTTAGAAATTATAATTGGGCGAAATTTAAGCAAACAGTTTTAATTTACATATGATCTTGCACCCTTAGAATACGGTAAAATTTAAAATATTGAAACCGTTCTACGAAATAAATGATAGTAAGGTGTACTAAAATAAAAATTGAGCAAGAAATTAAAAATATAAAAATGATCTCAATCGTTGAATGAAAGAAAAAATAATTCTTACCCATTAAATCTTAATTTGTGAGAGATACATTTTAAAAAATTGTTCTATTTTATTATATAGATTTTATAAAAAGTATCTACGTTTAAACAAATTTTGTATTATACTTTTAGGTTGTGATAAAGTTAAAATTTAGCTTATAATAAATTTTAGTCATTTGTATAATAAATATTTTTTGACAATGTTAAGATAATTTTTTTTTTTTTATGTTTTTAATATTTGATGTTATAACGACCTAATCCAGAGCTCAATGTTTTTTTTTTTTTTTTTTAATGGTATGCAATTTATTCTATTCTTGTCTCTTTTTTTTAGAAGGAAAGACAAATTATATACAAACAAAAGAAGACAAAACTTATGGGTGAATAAAAATTGCTTAAAATCAAAATTTTCAATTGAGTCATTCATATTTGGTTTAAAATTTAGTTAATTTTAGTAGATTCAATTTAGAGATTATACAAATTTCAGTTTTTAAGTCACTACCTAAAAAATGAAATTGAAGTGATCAAATTAACTATATTACATCAAACTATGTAAATATTAATATTTATAAAAAAAATATAAATATATTAAAACTAAATTTACAAATTTTTGGACCATATTTCGAAAGCCAACCAGAATAGTTTAACAATGTGATTCGGGTGGTTTTAACCCTTTTTTTTTTAATAAAGATAAAATTATTTTGATTTTGTTAAGTAGGCTCCAAAACCTGGAACCAAACAAAGCGTACTCACCCCTGAAGGAAATACATGCACAAGGGGCAGCAAACCCAGAAAAGAAACATCAACTTAAGATATCGTAGAAAACCCCCTAAAACCAACCACAGGTAGGAATGACAGTAAATCCCCTGAAGAGTAGGAGTGATAACGGAGTAGATCGAAGATAGATACGATAATATTTGAATCTGAACTCCGAACACTTTGTCCGCCTCTAAATTTGTCCCGAATTTCGAATGGATATTTTTTTGGACCTCCATCCCTACTCCAAACGGAAAACGAATATATTATAGATATCAAAAAAATCCGAACCCTCCATCCACCTCTAATACATAACTAGATTGCATATATAACTTATTACTATCAAATAATTCATCTCTAAAATCAAAATAATACATAAATATCATTACGATAATAATTCATCAAATTATACATAAATATCTCTAAAACTAATATTTCACCAAAGTATCATTTCACTAATTGATACATAATTGCAAGATATCAATATTGTCCCAACTCAAAGTAGCAAATACAAAATACAGTGATTCATAACATAATTATTAATCCCAATTTCTTGAACCTCTAAAGAGGATTCAAATCCAAAAGGGGCTGTTTGGGTCTGTTCGAAAATTTTTCGGGGTAGATCGGTATAGATTAGGATTGAATATCAAATTTAGGACGAATTAGGATGAAGACAGTTCCATCCCTATATCCAATTTGAATCCGAATTTTTTTAAAAACACAAAATGCAAATCGGATCCGATTTTCAAAAAAATTTTGTATCTCACATCCAATCAGTTCGGCAACGGATTGGATTCGGACGGATCGACCAAGATAGCTATCCCTAATGGAGAGCAAATCTTGAACAGAAATGGTTAAATGAGAATTTGACAAGGCGAGTTCCAAATTCACTGCAGAATTGTATTAACACTCCATTTGAAAATATTCCACTATTAGAATTGATTTTATTTTAAAATAAAAAATTAATTTGATTTGATTTGGTAATAAAATTTTGTATTTGAAACACGTTTTGAATTTAAAAATTGAATTAATTTAGTTTAAGTGAAATACTAAGTTTGACCATGTGAATAGGAAGCAAAAAATATAATAAATATAATATAAGAAATAAATTTATTCACTTACTTAGATTGCTCAAGAAAATAATGAATTCTCATCAAATTCTATTGTTTGGAATTAAATTTCAAATTCTATACAAATCCACAAATTTAAGTTATGAAATGAAATCAATTCAACTCATAAAATTTTATTTTAGTTCTAAACATAAGAATTAATGAGAATTTTTATCAAATGAAATCAAATCCCATCAAATCTATTATTCCAAACGGAGTGTTACCTGACTTCTTTAGAGGTTGCTGGCCAATGAACCTGCACTTTTAATCAAATTTAGAGATTTTGCTTCCGGCCGTGCTCGTTCAGCAGTAAAACAATCCAGCTAGGTCCAGAAAGAACATTAATTCTAAATTAAAATCTGATCTGGGAGGTTCTGTATTCTCACATAAACAGTGGCAGCTAATGCCAATTTGCATAGAAGACTGGAAAGAGATTTGCCCCCATTGCACAGTGCACCGTATTACATTGCAAGCTATTCTATTCTTATCTCGCTAGTCGATAGGGATGCACACTGTTTGGTTCAACTTAGTACCAAAATTTAAGTCATATTGTAAATCATCTGTTTGAGAGATTTTAAGACGCACCATAACCAACCATTCAGTAAGGTGTGGTTCGGTTTTTACGAGATATGAAGCTATAGTGATTTGAAAAAAAAGGGGGGGTAAAAATGTTCTCATACCATAGAAATCAGAAACCAGCTGGAAATCCACCCTTTCTTGGATCGCTTACTGCCACAAGCTCCCCAAACTTTGAAGTAGCCTCCAGCTTTTGAACCACAAACTGGCAAATAGTTCCGCCAGCGAGGCTTTCCAAGACATGGCCCTTCTTTTGCAGCGCTGCTCTCGTCTCTGCGGGAACTTCAAAGTGGTCACGGCTCACAGTCGTCCAGTTTTTGTAATAAAGCACATTAGGAATAAGCTGCATAACCAATTGTGTCAGAAAGCAAGTTCTCTTTCTTTCTTATTTAAAAAAAAAAAGTTTTGAGTGCATGAGTTCGAACTATAACCTGATGATAGTATCTGGGAGCCATGATAGAAGAAGAGGATCCATTTGCCTGGCAAAATGATTTAAGAAAACCTCTGTAGTCCCAGCAATTATCATTCATCCCCCACTTGCACCTACAACGGCTTTCAAGTGTTCTCCCTGCTCCATGCTCCATGCTCGGTTTTCAATTGGGAGAGCTCCCAGTCAAGTACCTAGGAGTCCCACTAATCTCTACCAAGCTCAAATTTAGTGATTGCAAGGAGCTTATTGAGAAAATTACCAATAGAGTAAAGAGCTGGACTTCTAAATGTTTGCCAAATGCTGGTCGGCTAGTGCTTATTCAATCCATACTATTCAACATACAAATCTATTGGAGCCTTCATTTCATCCTTCCTAAAAGAGTAAGTTATGCCATTGAAGAGGTACTAAGGAGATTCCTATGATCTGGGGCTGAACTTAAAAAATGGGGCAGTAAGGTTGCTTGGAATGAAGTATGCAAGCCAAAGAATGAAGGGGGCATTGGTATTAGAATGATAGCTGAATGGAATAAAGCTTCTATGACGAGGCACATTTGGGATTTATGTTCTAAGAGCTCTTCTCTATGGGTCAAGTGGTGTAAAACTAATCTCCTTAAAGGCAAATGTTTTTGGGAAATAAAGTCGCCTTTAGATTGTTCATGGACTTGGCGCAAATTACTCAAGCTTAGAGAGGAAGCTATAGGGATATCAAAATATTTTGTGGGTAAAGGAGACTCCATTTCATTATGGTTCTTTAATTGGCATCCCATTGGCCCTTTAATCCCTAAATTTGGTTCAAGAATTGCCTATGAAGCTGGACTTCCTAAGGATGCTAAGGTGTCACGGGTGATCACTAGAGGGCATTGGAAATGGCCTAGAAAGAACACACGAGAACTTAGAGAGATTATCAAAGAGCAACCCCCGAACTATGAGCCTAATCCCCTAGAAATGGATGGATTCATCTGGTTGGCCTCAAAGGATCATGCATACAAGGTGGCGGCTACTTGGGACTCCATCTGTGAGAAGACTCAAAAGGTAACTTGGCATAAGTTGATTTGGTTACTGAAATTCCCAAAACTCTCTTAGGTGTTGAAATCAAGCATTACAAGACTAATATTAACTAACATCCATAACAACAAATCTGCTCAAAATAAACATCCACCACAATGACACAAGAATTTTGTTAACTAGGAAAAAACTCCTTTGAACTCAAAGGAGAAACAACCCCGGATCCTTGAGTAGATCAGCCCAAATATCTTCACTAAATAGAAATGAGGTTACAAGGTATCAAAGAAGAGTTATACAAGTTTTCCCAACCAAGAAATCATTGATCTACTCGTACATCATACTCTCCTAACCTTGGTTGCTAGACTACCCACAACCCACCTCAACCCATGAAGATTCCAGCCTTCAATCCTTGAAGAGTAAGCTCCCAAATCTGATCCCACACCACAGATCTGAGCTTCAGAGAGTTAGATTGTTGCCAAAGATAGTAAGAGAACACCTTAACGTTGGATGAGATCCAAGCCCTAGGTCATCCTCCCAGCTTTTTTCCTTAAGAAGAAATTGTGAGCTGCGCAGGAAAAAGCTTAGGTCTGAAAAGAAAAACTTTTCTTTTTATATCATAGAAAAGGGGTAAAAAGGTCACTTGGTTCAGTTAAAGAATTTCTGCGCGTCAGTCAGGGGAAGCTCTTGGGCAAGAGCTGCCCTGCTCATGCTCAAGAACTTGCTTTCTCAAAAAAAACAGAGAACAGAACCTAAGGCTTGAACGTAGTAGCAACCTCCTCTTTACCAAACAATCTCCCAACCAGATTCCAATATTCACAAACATTCTTTGGCTTATGTTTGTGAACAAATTGACCAATAATGTGACATTGTAGGAAACAAAATACAATCAAAGTGTTTGCTCGAGAATTGCCAATCAAAAAACTATACAGACACTAACAATCTCCCCCTTTGGCAATTCCGAGACAAAACACACCCAACCCCATCATTACAAAGAAAATGTCACATGTTCTAAACCTAAGTAGAAAGCTACAACCAATCAGATCTTGAAGCTTTTGAACAATAATCAGATCCTGTAAAATAAAATTGAGCAACAACATGCAACAGAACCAAGCAATAGAGATATATAAATCAAACAACATATCAAAAGAAACAGAATTCTAATACATCTTAACTCCCCCTCAACCAAACAGTTTCAAAACAAACTCCCCCTCAACCAAACAGTTTCAAAACAAACATTTCTGCATCACAATTTAACTCCCCCTCAATAACATTTAACATTTTCTCTCCCTTTTTGTGAGGAATTGCAATCAACAGCCAAGCAACCAAAAATGTAAAAAAAAATCTAAGTCAGCAAAGCAACAACAAAATTGAAAGCAGAAAATAGATCAATGGTGAGAGGGGCAGGAGCCTCGTTTACAAAACTGTTCAAGACAAACAAAAGTGTGGTTCAAGTCACCAACATCATTCGCCAAACTGTGCATTCGAGAAGAAAAATCAGCCAAGCTTGCTTGTGCTGGATCAACTAAGCCCTTCACAGAAGAGACAAGGTCGGCCATGTTGTTGGTGAAGCTTGAAAGTGTCCTATGGTTATGACGGTTTATGAAAAATAGAGGAAGAACCGCAGTTTCAAATCGTGTTTGTTGGCTGCAAGCATGCACCGTCATTTCAAATGGCGGTCTCTCTCGATCCTCACTTGGCACACTTTGCAGGGAAGGGACGTCAAATAGTGAGAAGACCCAATAACAATCCTCCTCTTATACCACATTTATCAAGCTGTCCTTCTGGGGATTAGTCTACTAGCGTGGTATTGCAAAATGACCTAAATGCTCTCACGTGCTAAATAGTTTGGTAAACAACTAATCATTAAATGGTCGGCTGGTTAGCCATTTTAGGCTGTGTTTGGCGCATCAAAAAGTGAGAAAAATGAGATAAAATGTGATTTTGATAAACTTTTTGTATTTGGTGCACACCGCTCAAACCGTATTTTTTAAGATGAATAGTAAAATTTCATTCCGACAGATCGGATTTTCGTTTGGACAAATTCAAAATTTTAGGCAATCATGACTTCTTTACACTACAATCCGTTCAAACGGATTGTAGAAATCGTTTGGATGAAAGTTGCCCGTGCAACTCCGTCGGAACGGTTTTTATAATCCGTTGGAACGATTTTAAAAACACCACAAAAAATAGTCAAAGTGGGTGTTATTTGATAGCTTAGGAGTGCATAGTAGGAATAGCGAAAAATTTTTTGCTATTTGATTAATCAAATTCTAGTTATCGATTTTTTTTTTTGAAAAGATATTAAACATTTTTTAAATTTTAAGAAGGCGGGAATGTGTAAAATTTTATAGAGATTTTCAGATGTTTTCAGATATTTTCATCAACTTTTTGTGCACCAAATGCAACCTTAGCTTCAAAAAAATTAATTGGTTTCAAAAACAAGTTGGAAGAAAGTAGTATTTTAAATTAGTTTGGAATTCAAAAAATGCATTTTGTAACTATATCTAAAAAAATAATTTTGAAAAGATAAAATAATATAAAATATAAATATTCCATTTAATGCCATATTGAAATGTTAAAAAAAAAAAGTAAAATTTAACGAGACTTTCGGGCTTGTTTGGCAACCATTTTGTTTTCAGTTTTCTATTTTTGTTTTCATTTATTTTGAAAACTGAACATAAAAAATTCATTTAACAAATTTATTTTTAGTTTGTAGTTTTCAAAAAAATGAAAATTATTTTCAATTTAAATTATATTATTTATTAAAAATAATCTAATAAAAATAATTATATCTAATTTATAATTTAATTCATAATTAATAATTAATTAAATTAATATAAAAAAATATTTCTTAAATTATTTTTAATAAATAATATAATTAAATTTATTTAATATATTGAATTAAATTATTTTTAATAAAAATATTTTTAATTAAATTTATTTAATTTAAGTTAATTAAATAATTAATTTAATTAACATGAAATATATTTTATTAAATATTTTTAGAGAAATAATATAATAAATTATGTTTAATATGTTTTGTTTTTATCAAATGGAATTATTTAATCAATTTAATTAATTAAAAATATAATTCATAATTAATAATTAATTAAATTAATATAAAAAATATTTATTAAATTATTTTTAATAAATAATATAATTAAATTTATTTAGAATATTAAAATATAATATTTTTAATAGAAAATATTTTTAATTAAATTTAATGAAATTTAATTAATTTAAGTTAATTAAATAATTAATTTTATTAACATGAAATATATTTTATTAAATTATTTCTAAAATATATTTCATGTTCATTAAATATATTTAATAAAATATGTTTCATGTTAATTAAATTAATTATTTAATTAACTTAAATTAATTAAATTTCATTAAAATATATTTATTAAAAATAATTTAATTCAATATTCTAAATAAGTTTAATTATATTATTTATAAAAAATAATTTAATAAATATTTTTTATATTAATTTAATTAATTATTAATTGTGGATTAAATTATAATTAAATATAATTATATTTTTATTAAATTATTTTAATAAATAATATAATTTAATTTGAAAATAATTCTCATTTTTTTGAAAACTAAAAATTAAAAATAAATTTGTCAAACGAGTTTTTTATGTTCAGTTTTTAAAATAAATGAAAACAAAATAGAAAACTGAAAATAAAATAGTTAACAAACAGGCCCGAAAGTTTCGTTAATTTTTACTTTTTTTTTTTTTTTTACATTTCAATATGGCACTAAATGGAATATTTATATTTTTATATTATTTTATCTTTTCAAAATTATTTTTTTAGATATAGTTACAAAATAAGTTTTCTGAATTTCAAACTAATTTTCATACTACTTTCTTCCAACTTGTTTTTGAAACCAATTAATTTTTTTGAAGCTAAAATGGCTAACCAGTCGACCATTTAATGATTAGTTGTTTATCAAACTATTCAGTACGTGAGGGCATTTAGGTCATTTTGTAATACCACGCTAGTAGACTAATCCCCAAAAAGGATAGTTTGATAAATGTGGTATAAAGAGAAGGATAGTTATTGGGTCTTGTCAGTGTTCGACATCTCTTCCTTGCAAAGTCTGCCAAGTGAAGATCGAGAGAGACCGCCATTTGAAATGACGGTGCATGCTTGCAGCCAACAAATGCGATCTGAGATCGCGGTCTTTCCTCCATTTTTCATAAATCGCCATACCATAGGACGCTTTCAAGCTTCACCAACAACCGCAGTTTCAAACCGCGATTTTATTAACAGTATTTTTAAAATTGGTTTTCTTTCGATAGTATTTGTACTATTTGTCCTCAAATGATCTGTAAAACAAAAAAAAAAAAAAAAAACTCCCAATTCTATTATATTATCTCGGGTAGGAGGGCTGTGTTGGGATTGAATACCTACACACATTCAAAGCATATTGCACATAATAATAAGAGAAAACAAGAAAATCAACGCACAGATTTAACTGGTTTAGCACCAACTTGCCTACATCAATAACCAAGAGATTAAAAATTCCATTATAACTATGGAAGATTACAAACTCAACTCCCTTCTTTCTCCAAATGTTCATCCATAAGCACAACTTGGCTCATGAGAAAAACATTCTTCTATCAGCACAAACCCATCTCATAGGAAACTATGACAAAAATCCCCTCAATAAGACAAATCCTGTGAGAAACCATGGGCCAAAGCTACCTATGGACAAAAAGCCAACTCTATAATTCAGAATTCCTACTAGTTTCTCATTTATGGGCAACTTTAGAAATCCTAGTCCACATACAATTAGGAAATTAATGCACATATTTGAAACCCAGTGTATCTAGGACTCCGCGCGCAATTCAAATACATTTAAAGATCTTAATCTGCGTAGAATTGCAAAATACAAGATACATATCCTAACAATTTTTTCAGCTACATATGCTTCTCTGGCATCCGAAACAAAAATTCGAAACTGGTAGTTGGCTTGTTCTGTGATAAATGCATAGTGCCATGTTTGGGTCAAAATTACGAGACTTTGAAGTTCTGTGATTAATGCACAGTGCTATGTTTGGTCAAAATTATGACAAATAATTACTTTTTTTCTTTTATTTTTTTATTTTCTATTTTTTATTTTTTATTTTTTTATTTTTTTGAATCATAACCTTCAACATGCACTTGTCCACTGTTTTATAATGCATTTCTGTATATACTTGGTGAAAAATAAGGAATTCTGCCTAGAAGGACAAGATCTGGGGGGAATTTTTGTGAATCTTCTCCATCCATCCAGGTTATTTTTCTGGTTCTTCTTTGGACCTATTGGTTGCTTGATTGTTGGGTCATCATTGACAGAGGGCCCTTCGCCTTTTTGGCTGCCACTGCCAATAAAAGTGACAGCCAGGCAATGCAGGGGCTATGGATTGTGAGGGAGATTGGAGGTTTGAATATTGAAAGTTCATATGCTAGATATCTCAGCGAAAATATAATAAAGCGAATAAAATAGGCATGGAATTTTAACAAGGAAAAACTCAAACTGGGAAAACCTAAACCAAAAAAAATCTCGTCTTTAACGGTAAACACAATCTTGGTTACAAAGACTTAACCTGTCAGCAGTTTGGAATTCAGGAACTTATAACCTTTGACTCTTTGCTCAAATCTTCGATGTACCAAACCCACGTGAAAGATCAATCTCCACATCCTTGAAGATCGTCAAATCGACGAGGCACCTCCACAACCAACCAAATCCATGGCACGCAAAATACGAAATCCTTCAAAACACCAACGCATGAAAGAGTACGAAGAATTGTTGACTAAGTGTGAGAGGAAACACAGATACTTGATTAGAAGTACTCACCCATATACTCACGTACAACTCTGAGTAGGCACAGAAGCAAGGGGCGGGTAAGGAGTCTGAAGAGAGATAATAGCCAAGCCACTTGGTTCATATATACAAAAAAGTAATAAAGGGTAATGGGTATTGGCGGAATAGCTTGCGCCCTCTTGTTTGGTTTCCAAAGAGACCTTCCAAATTTGAAATTTCTTTCCCACAGAGTACAATTACTTTTGGTTTGGGGTATAAAGCAAAAACCGAAAAGGAGTAAGGACTTTTTGCACTTTCATTTTTGTTGTTTTCCTCGCATTGCCGTTCCGTTCCAAGTGACGGCAAGTTCTTCAACGCAGATGTATCAACCTTTAGTATGAGGGCTATATCCAGCAATGCAAGATGAGGTTTTTTTTTTTTTTTTTTTTCTTTTTTCATCAGATAAGATGAAAAAAAAATGAGACGGAGACAATTGTCATTTACAAGAATAAAAAATTTTGATCCTTTTATTTGTTATTAAAGTCTGCCTCATTGTAGGCAGAGGATGGGATAGCCGGTTGTAAGAATCTCCTAGTTTGCCATTGATTTTGAGTTCCAATCGACCGGCCAAATTTTAGCACACACGTAACAAAACTCACTTAAATTAATACCTGAGATTTAATTAAAAAAATAAAAGATATCATTCTCATTGTTTTCCAACAGAATTCTTTGTTGATCATAAAAATAGCGAGTGTATACTTCTTGGACATATATAGCTACATGTTATGTATAAAGATAAGCTTTATCGGTAATTATCTAGCATATATATATATATATATTATTTTTTATTTAATATATAAAAATGTTACGGATAAATATGATCCTCTAGTATATCTTAATCCTTTTCATATTTGGTGTCACAAAACCATATAAATAAGAAAAGGTAGTCTCTGGCTAGTGTCCTTCATAATTTAGCAGAGCGGAGCAGAGAAGTCTGAATAGTAAAGAAAAGTAAAGAGACAAATTCATTCTTCCTTGTGAGAAAAGTCTTTTTCAAGAAGTCTTAATAATATGTCTAATTTGGATATTGACAGTGGAATTCAAATTGAAGAAGAGGGCTTCATTATTGGCGAAGTGAAGTACACGTACAAGTACTACTACGATTACAACAAAGTAAGTGATCCTGATTATTTCCCACTCGGGTATAAGTTTCGGCCTTCCGACGAAGACCTTTTGGACATCTACTTGAGGAAGAAGATTTTGCATGAACCTTTGCCACTTGATAGGATCAAGGAGGTTCATCTTTACCACCATAATCCAGAATTCCTTGCAGGTTCGTTTACTTAATTAATTGTTTCTCTCTCTCTCTTTTGCTCGTGTACTCCTTTCACTTCATTCTTTTGATTTATATATATATATATATATGGTGATTCTAGTTCTTAATATTAATTTTTAATCTTCCCGAAACTACGCAAGACCGCAATATTTTGTTTTAGGGTTTTGCAAAGCATGCATTGTGTAATAAGATTTCGATTGGTTAATTATTTGGGTTTAGTTGTTTTATGGTTTGGACTATTTTAATGTTTTTTCTACAATCACATATTTCTTCTATTTTATGACAATCTTTTGATTTCTTTCAGAACAGGTAGTCTTTGGTAATTGTGAGCGGTTTACTTGATAAAAAAAATTGAATCAATTTTTTGTTTTGTTTTTTATTTATTTTTTTTTTAAAATTGATCTAACCGACCAAAATTGTAAAGAAAGTTGAAAATTAAAAAACTAAAATAATTTTGTTGGTTATCGATTGGTTCTGTTTAAATTAATTTTTTTGTTTTTTTTCTAGATGCTAATACGTGAAACTTATTTTCTTTGTTGTGCATTATTGTTGTTTACTGATTATGTTTTGTTAATTCATTATTTATTAAATATAATTTATAGTGTTAATTATAATTTTAATAAAGGAGCCTAAAATTTGATAAGGCTTGAAAATCTTAAATTGTAAAAGTATATTTGAGTTTAAGACTGAAGGGGTGTTTAGAGTAACAAAAAAATATAATAATTTAAAATAATTAATTTATAAGTTCGTACTATGTGCAGTAAAATAAAAAAATAAATAATTTTTAAAAAAATTTTAAAAATTTTTAAAATTTCTAACGTTTTATGTCACTCCGCACAGGTCTGACACTGCCTGAAAATCCTAAATTCATGCAGAAGTCTATTAGGACTTGAATACTATTTTATCTTTTCTATGTTGAATACGAAACTTGTCAACTTCGTGAATAATCAATTGATCAAATAATAGGATATTGACAATTCCGAAAAAGTTTAAATCATTATTTTTTACTAATTGTTGATGGTGGAATCGTAAATTTGGTGAACTAATTATTTTTTTAATTTTTTTAATATTCTTTAATTACTAATAGTGATTCATAGCTTAAAAATGTGCTTAAGAAATTTTTAAAATTTTATAAGTTTTTAATAAAATTAATTTTTCATCATTTTTGTTCAATCTCTAAAAATATTCATTATTTATTCACAATTTACTTAAATATCATTGTTTGTTATTTAACATAAATGGTTTAATCTTATTCATTATCTCATGATTTTTTTTCATTTTACTTAAATATTATTGTTTGTAATTTAGGAGGCGTTTGGAGTAACAAAAGTAAGATTATGGGTTTGTAATTCGTGCAGTAAGATAAAATGTAAATAATTTTTTAAAATTTTTAAAAATTTTCAAAATTTTTTATTTCACCAAACGCACTCTTAACATGATTGTTTTAATCTTATCATTATCTCGTTATTTTTTTTGTAATTTAGGAAAAACTAAGAAAAAATAATTTTTTTTTTATTTCTCTTACACACTTGTGTGTACGTCCAATTTTAATATATATCTAGATGTATATATGTGCAAAATTAGTTCACCATTTTAATTAATTTTCAAAATATGCATGCCTTGTTATTATCAACAGCAAACTACCAACCGGTTGGAGAAAATGAATGGTATTTCTTCACACCAAGGAATAAAAAATATCCTAACGGGCGTCGACCAAATAGAGCCGCAGGCGATGGCTATTGGAAGGCCACCGGAATCGATAAGAAAGTAGAGATGAAAGGTAGAATTGTTGGAACAAAGAAGGCCTTGGTCTTCTATTTAGGAAAACCACCAAACGGTGAGAAGACTAGTTGGATGATGCACGAGTACGTAAGCATTAATGCACCTTCCAGGATTAAAACTCATGCCAATGATATGAGGGTATGTACAAATCCTCCTTTTTCCCATTATTATAATTAATTATGAGAAATTATTTATTTATTTATTTTATGAAAAAAATCCATATGCAATCATGTCACATTATTTTAATATAAAATTTTAAAAAACAATGTAATTATTTGGGATTGATTCAATTAATTAAGCTTTCATAGTTTTCACCTATATTATTTTTTTTTATTAAAAACTTTCTTAGTAGATGTAGGCTCATACCAGTTTATTAATTTTAAAAATTAGTACAAAAAGGAGGAGGATTTAAACCTAACCTCCAACAAAAATAAAGGAGAGTGATAACTAAAAGAAGTAAAGGTGTGGTGATCGTTTTCACCAATATTATACATGCACTTCTCTTTTGTTAATTAAGAAAAATGCTTACCGATCAACTAAAAAAGTACACTAGAATTAGTTGCTAAAATAATATGATAAGGGTATTTTAAATATTATAGAGTACGGTAATAATATTTTAACTTAAAGTGATAAGTATACAAAGTGTTCACATTATACCGGAATTAATTGTTAGAATAATATGAAATTAAAGAGCATGTGTATTAATATAGTGTTGACACATCATTTCCGCAACTTATTATGTTTTCTTTCAATACGGGCATGTCACATGTAACAATTCTTAAAGAAGTAATATCATACATTTGATAAATAATTTTTTTTAATTTCTAGATAGTTAGATAGAAAATTAGAATATCGTTTTTTTTTTTTTTTTTTCTAGATTTCATCTAATTCCCAGAAAATTTTTAAATACTATTCTTCTCTTATGTCAATTTATTTCACAATGTGTTCTATAGATTTGAAATTCATATTTTAATATTCTAATATTAAAGTTTTAAAATATCTAGAATCTAAGTACATATGCCAAGACAAATACTACAAGTGACATTCTTACTCGAGTCTATTTAACTTAGTGTATCATTAATTTTTATATTCTTTTGTGTAAATATTTTATGCACTAACGTATCTTTGTATCCTTGCAGTTGGATGATTGGGTTTTATGTAAGATTTATAAATCAGACAGAGCCAAGAAGGATAAAAAAGCTAATGATGAGGATGAGCCAAGTTCATTGCCGGAGGAATGCAATCCACCAGTCGGCTATGATAACACACCTGGAGATAGTGATTGTGTTCAGCCATATTTCCAAAATAGACTTCCCCAAATTCCTCCTCAGAATTGTGACATTTCTCATCAAACTTGTGATATGCGAAGTGCTCTTCATTATGAGCAGCGGCAACAAGGTGTCAATTATGAGGCTCAACCAGTTGGGGGTTTACCTCTGCTTCCTCATTCATCAGAGGTCTTTTTCATACCCAACAAATTAGAAGATCCTTGCTTAGGAGTCCAAGATAACTTTTGCAGCCTTTCAGAGCTTGAAAATTTTGATTTTTCCGAGTTTGATGCATCTAATCGCTTTTATAATGTAGAGCCTGAGTCTTTTCCAAGTTCGGATAGACCCAAGTAATCATTGGTTAATTGTCCAGCAGTTGGCCAAGAAGACGATTTATTTATTTTTTTTTTTATTTTTCAATCTGGAGTTGTGTCTCAAGTGATAAGAGGTAATTAGAAGATTACCCGGTCACCCTAAGTTTAGTCGAGCTTACGCAAAAACTGGCTTGGGTACCCGAGTTATTAAAAAAAAAATTGTTTTTTATTTTCTTTTTTCTTCTTTACCATGTAACATACTTTCTAGTTATTTAAGAAGAATACTAGTTTAATATATATATGCATTTGTACTTCCATCTTTTCTTTAGGCTTTTTAATTATTTTCGTTTATTTTAGTTTTAATTTGAATCTTTGTTAAATTATTATCAGGCTCTCGAAACAAAATGAGCTGTAATTTTATTTGTCAGGTGGTTGATATATATTATTATAGATTGTTATTTTCAATACAACAATGGAATATAATCAATTTTGTTTAAATGTCTATGATATTATTACAAGGTATAGTATTCTTTTTAACCCCAGATGGCTGAATCATTGTTCGGGAGTTAGAAAGGTTGATTTATTGGCCAATAATTTTCACCTATTCTGCTTTTTTTTTTTTAGTCACTCCACATTTGCTATATATAAATTTCATTAATCTTTTTTAACTTTTTATCATGAACATAACTGTTGCTCTTCTGAATCTGTCTCTACTGCTTATTAGCTCTATTCCCATTGAGCCCCAAAAGAATGTCAGCAAGACAAATCTTCGAGTGCATGCAATTTTGGTGAATTAATAATGGAATTTTGTTTTTCTCCTCTCAATTTCACTATTGGTCCCCGCACGAATAACCTATTCATCAAGTTTTGTAGTTCTCATTGTACAAAATCCACTCTCCCAAAGTTTTGTTTGCATTGTATATATATAGGCATGCAATTTGAGCAACCTAAAGGGTAGTTCAATAGGTAAAATTTTAGATTTACTCTTTAATGGTTATCAGTTCAAGTTTTTTTAGGTGCGCATAAGTTAGACCTGATACCTTAAGTTATCAAAAAAAAAAAAATGTAATTTTGAGACTTTTTATGAAAATTTTGATAGGACTTAGAAGACTAAAAGTCTCGTACCTTGAAAAAGGGTGCAATATGAGGAATTTAGTTGTCTAAGAAGACTGAAAGTCTCATACCTTGAAAAGAGTGCAAACGAGAAAGGGTTTATTTCACCTATACTTTTGTGGTTTTAGACTTTTTATACTTAGATCCCATAGGTTTCATAAATATGTATTTAGACCTCCTAAGGTTTATATTACATTCACTCATACCTCTTCTATTAAATTTTTTGGTTAAAAAGTAATTTTTAGCCAATTCATTGCTACAAAATTACTTTTATATCCTTAGTATTAATAAAAAAAATTTATATTATGATATATATGGTGTATCTTTTTTAATATAAAAATTACATTATAATTTATATATTAAATTTTTTTGTGAATCTTTTATATAGTAGTAATTTAAATTATTATGCTTCGCATTGATATTTTAAATTTATATTATTTATAAATAAGTGCTCATACATAGTATATTATCATTAACTTTCTCTATTAATGATCTAGTAAACTAAACATGGAAATAGAAATTACACTACAATTAATGATATAGAAGTATCCCGTACCGCTTTGAATGAATAGATCCACTTGCCTTTAACCCGACCAGGGCATCCGAATAAGAATCCTATTGATCGGGACATGGGTCATTTGGCCTATGCTTGGTCAGGTTTCACTATCCAGGAATATTAGTGCTCTTTTCGATATGATGCTCTCGATTGGTGAGATAGACAAAACAACTTATGTCATAAATCCCACATGCAGTTTTCTCCTAACATTTCCAATATATATCCTATGAAAGTATTATTATAAATCACGTTATATGTAATAGATTGGTTAATGAACTGAGAAATCAATCTTGTGATGTACAACATAGATGGCATTATCCTACTGGAGAATGAGAATGCACAATAACATGTAGTTCATGCATGTCATTTCATGTGAGGTTTCTTTTATATATATATATATATATATATATATATATATCACCACTTCACAACTAAACAAGTACAGCTCACTTTACCAAAACTCTACCAAACTAATTTCTCAACTCTCTTATCAATTTAAGCATCAGAGGCTTTTGGGCAGGCACCATATCAGTGTTTTTGACAACTTTTCGAGCTTGGTTTGGACTTCCAAATAATACGAGGTTACTGATTTATGGGTTGGCGCTATCTGTGGGAAACTTTTTCTTGCAATTTTTATTAGAGAAACACGATCTATATATATAGGGGCGGAGCCAGAATTTTTGCTCAGGAGGAGCCCCGGGCGCTAGGGGGCATCGGGCGCCAAGGGGGGCACCGAACACCCAAGAAAAAATAACAACCGACTTATTATTCAATTAAGAGTAGGAGAAAAACGATGTTATTTTTAGAGAGAAAATAAATTATTCTTGAGTATTAACTAATGAATATATTTCTCACAGTTAATAGTTCAAGCACCTGAAGTTTATTAGAGATATCCCTTACTAAAAAAAATATAATTATTATTAAATTTTATTATCTATAGAATTTATTATGTTATATGCTAAAATTACTGATAGTATAAACAAAAATATGCAATAATGTATTAAAAGATATACTTTATTTCATAAAAAATACCAAGTTTGATTCTTTTAAACTTCTTATATGTTAAAAAAATTTGAGTTAACTTTAAATTTTTAATAAAATCAAAATATCTTAATTTTTAATTAATTTAATTTTTAAATAAAATTAAAATAATAAAGAGAGCATTTTAGTAATTTTATCTAAAAAATTGAGGGAGTTACTTACCTCCCTTGCCACAACGTAGCTCCGCCCGTGTATATATATGTTCTCTCTATCACTTGTAATTCTACAAGTAAAGTTGTAGCATCAACATCAATGAAAGTTTGAATGTAGGTATTTGTGGTCTTTTAGTTTTAAGATTACTTTTCTTTGTGTTTTTATTTATTTTACCGTATATCTATCGTACTTGTCCCTGATTAATTGTAATTTTATGCCTAATTCAAATAAAACAAATAATTTTATCATTTTTATGGTCAACATCCAACAAATAACCTTTGGAGGTAACTCAATGCCCAAATTTTATACAACGGGTAATTTTATCATTTTTAGGGTCAATAAACGTGAATTGGACCCGTGGAGGTAACTCAAAGCCCAAATTTTAAGCCGAAAGTACCGCGATGTGTGCAGTGTGCAGGTAAAAAAGGATTGAGTTGATTACATGAAGAGCCCACAGCTACGACTCATTATCACTTAATTTTTCTAAATATAAAATTACATCTAAGTCCCTTAATCAGCAAATTGTATGGTATGCAAATTTTATAAACATAAATAAAAAATGATTATAAAGCTGAAAAAAATTATATATATATATATATATAATGTATACTTTAAAAAAAATATCCTTGCATTAATTGAAGTGACAATTTTAAGTAAAATTAATCTGATTGTGAATTGTAATCAACAATAATTAATTTAGACTGTTATATGGTCCATACCATTTATTTAACAATTGCATATTATAGTTCTTTTTTCTATAATTATAAATAGAGTATAGAAATATAAAAAGTAAATCAATTTTCTAAAAGAAAATATTTGTTTTATATTACATTTGACCAGGAATGCAAATTCCATGATCATTTTATTAACATAATTAATATTAATTTTGATTCTTATATTCTGGGGGTCAAATCTGGTTGATAGAGTAATTAGCTTCAAAAATATTTACCTTGATTGTAAAATGTTTGGAACTCTCAGAAATTTTCTATGTATTTTTATAACTTTTTTAATCTAAAATATAAAAATTAACCATAGCCCACATTATATATGGACTTTCGCACATTCACAATAGCTCAATCTCAACCATTGATTTATTTTCCAACAGAATTCTTTGTTGTTCATAAAACGAGCGAGTGTATACTTTTTTGATATATATATCTACATGTTATGTATAAAGATAAGCTTTATCCGTAATTATCTAACATATATATATATATATATATATATATATATATATATATATTATTTTATATTTAATATATAAAAATCATGTCATGTGACGGATAGATTTGATCCTTTGGTATATCTTAATCCTTTTCATATTTGGCGCCACAAAACCATATAACTCTTTGATATTTTGTGTCAAAATATATACTAATAAGAAGAAGAGGTAGTCTCTGGCTAGTGTCCTTCATAATTTATCGAAGCAGAAGTCTACATATAGTAAAGAAAGGTGAAGAGACAAATTCATCCTTCCTTGTTTTCGTTACTTAGAGCAAAATTAATCGGGACCATTAAATAGATCAATGGTTGAAAATATAGAAAAGTTAAATCATAAATTTTAAAAATTATTAATTTAAAATCTTTTTTAAAAGTATTAAAAAATATAAGAGGTAATAAATCCAAAATATACAAAAATCAAATCATAAATTTTTTTATTATATAAATAAATAACAATAATAGCATAGAAAAAATTATATAGAGTGAGAGAGTGTGTGCATGGGGGCAATGATATTTGGTTTTGTCCAGCAATTCAAAACACTCTCCTTCCCCCCTGCTTTCGTTACCCGTGCAAAATTAATTATAACCGTTAAATAGATCAAATCATAAACTTCTTTATTATATGGAAAATATATTAAGACTTTTAGTTTTAAATACATTAAAATTTAAATTTTAATTCAAATATTTATTTTTTTAATAAAAGTTTAAAAAAATTAAAGTTTAAATATACTTTTTAATTAAAAAATTTAGTGGATTTTGTCTAATAAGTATCTATATATTATTTAATAAATATATATAATTTTATTATTTATTACAAATATTATCAAAATTATTAAAATATTAATTTAAAATTCAAAAATATATGGAAAAAAAGTAATTTTAACCATTGAATAAATTGCATTGAATAAATTGAACGGTTAAAACTATACAAATGTCAAATCAATAAGTTATATTATTGTATAAATACACATGACATTTGTAGATAATATAAGTAAAGAGAAAAAATTGTGACAGTTGGAACTGTCAATCCATATTTATTAATTGGAGTTTCATGTGAATTAGCGGTTGTTAATTTAACAGTGACGAATTTTTAATGACTTATGATAAAATATCAAAAAAATAATTAATTTTCTTTTTATTTTAAATATAAAAAATATAATAAAGTTTGAATTTCAATTTCCATAATTTAAAAAAATTTAAAAATTTAAATTGAAACACCTCGCGACCGTGCCACGTAGGACAACCCCGGGCCGAAGTCAGGTTGCAATTGAAACACCTCCCAAGCAACGAAGTAACCGAATTTGTTATATAGATATGCATAAGTAATATAAATTTTAAAAAATACTTTTCTGCTGTAAGAATATACTTAAAAAGATTTGAGAACATATTCTGGGTGTGTTTGGTATCTAACAAAATAATACAAAATTTTATAAATTTCTATAAATATGAATTACGAAACAATAAAATTTAAATTTTTCACTTACTGTACAAAAGACAAGATATTAAATTTTTATAATTTTATATAATTTTATATAACTCCAAACACATACTATCTTGAATTGGGAACAAGATGGGCCATCTGGAAGAATGGGACGTATTTATTGAATGTCATTAGATGTCAATCATGAAATTTTTTGAATCTTGCAATCAATTAGATCATTTGAATTCCCAATACCTTATTATTTGATCAATTGATTGTTCACGGAGTTGACAGGTTTCACATCCAACATAGAAAAGATAAAATAATATTTAAATCCCAATAGACTTCTGCATGAATTTAAGATTTTCAGGCCGTGTCAAATTTAACAACCCCGCTTAGCTTCGTTCGAAGCAATGTGAGACGTTAAAAATTTTAAAAATTATTTATTTTTTATTTGATTACATAAATTACGAATTTACTAATTATTTTAAATTATTTTACTTTTTATCACCATAAATATTTTCTTAGTCTCAAACCCAAATATACTTATGCAATTTAAAATTTTCAAGTCGTAACAAATTTTAGGCTCTTTTATTAGAATTATAATTAACACTATAAATTATATTTAATATAAAAATTATATATATACATATATATTATTTTTTATTTAATATATAAAATCATGTCATGTTACGGATAGATTTGATCCTTTAGTATATCTTAATCTTTTTCATATTTGGCATCACAAAACCATACGACTCTTTGATATTATATGTTAAAACACACACTAATAAGAAGAAGAGATAATCTCTAGCTAGTATCCTTCATAATTTAGCGGAGCAAAAGTCTGCATATAGTAAAGAAAGGTAAAGAGACAAATTCATCATTCCTTACGAGAGAAGTCTCCTCTTTCAAAAAGTCCTAATAACATGTCTGATGTAGATGTTGGTGGTGGAATTCAAATTGAAGAAGAAGGCTTCATTATTGACGGAGTGAAATACACGTGCAAGTACTATTATGATTACGACAAAGTAAGTGATCCCGATTACTTCCCATCGGGGTATAGGTTTTGACCGTCCGACGAAGACCTTTTGGACGTCTACTTGAGGAAGAAGGTTTTGCGTGAACCCTCGCCACTTGACAGGATCAAGGATGTTCATCTTTGTCTTCATAATTCAGAATACCTTGCAAGTTCATTTACTTAATTAATTATTTCTTTCTTTCAATCCATTCTTTTGGTTTATATATATGGTAGTCCTAGTTTTTAATATTAATTTTTAATCTTCCCAAAACAACATAAGACCTCAATATTTCGTTTTAGGGTTTTGCAAAGCATGCATTATGTAATAAGATGTTAACCTGATTATTTGGATTTAGTTGTTTCATGGTTTTGACTATTTTTCTACAATCACATATTTCTTCTATTTTATGCTTATCTTTGGATTCTTTTCAGAGCTGGTAGTCATTGTGAGCGGTTAACTTGATAAGAAAATGGAATCAATTTTTGTATTATTTTGTTTGTTTATTTATTTATTTTTTAAATAGACCTAACCGACCAAAATAGAAAAGAAAGTTGAAAATTAAAAAACTAAAATAATTTTATTGGTTTTCGATTGGTTCTGTTTAAATTAATTTTTTAATTTTTTTCCTCGATGCTAATACATAAAACTTATTTTCTTAGTTGTGCATTATTGTTTATTATTTATTAAATATAATTTATAGTGTTAACTATAATTTTAATAAAAGAGCCTAAAATTTGATGTGGCTTGAAAATCTTAAATTGCATAAGTATATTTGAGTTCAAGACGGAAAGGTGTTTAAAGTAATAAAAAGTAAGATAATTTAAAATAATTTGTAAATTCGTAATTTATACAATAAAATAAAAAATAAATAATTTTTAAAATTTTTTATAATTTATAAAATATTTTAACATTTTATATCAAGTCAGGGGTTGTTAAATTTGACATGGCATGAAAATTCTGAATTCACACAGAAGTCTATTAGGACTTGAATACTATTTTGTCTTTTCTATGTTGAATTTGAAATCTGTCAATTTCGTGAATAATCAATTGATCAAAAAATAGGATATTGGCGATTCCGAAGAAGTTCGAATCATTATTTTTTTCTTAATGTTGTCAGTGAAATCGTAAATTTGGTGAATTAATTATTTTTTTAATTTTTTAAATATTCTTTAATTACTAATAATGATTCATAGCATAAAAATGTGCTTAAACAATTTTTACAATTTTATAAAATAAAATTAATTTTTCATTATTTTTGTTGATTCTCTTAAAATATTTTTTATTTATTCACAATTTATTTAAATATCATTGTTTGTTATTTAACATAAATAGTTTAATCTTATTCAATATCTCATGATTTTTTATTTTACTTAAATATCACTGTTTGTTATTTAAGAGTCGTTTAGAGTGAAAAAAGTGAGATAAAGTAAGATAATTTATGAGTTCATAATTTGTGTAATGAGATAAAATATGAATATTTTTAGAAATTTTTAAAAATTTTTAAAATTTTTCAACATTTTTCATTTTACCAAACACACCCTTAACAAAAATGTTTTAATCTTATTCTTTATCTCATTTTTTTTTTTTTTTGTAATTTAGAAAAAACTATTAAAAAAAATTCTTTTTTTTTTATTTCTCTTACACACTTTGTGTGTACGCCCACTGTTAATATATATCCAGATGTATATATGTGTAAAATTAGTTCACCATTTTAATTAATCCTTCAAAATATGAATGCCTTGTTATTATCAACAGCAAACTACCAACCGGTTGGGGAAAATGAATGGTATTTCTTCACACCAAGGGATAAAAAGTACCTTAATGGAAGTCGACCAAACAGAGCAGCAGGCGATGGTTATTGGAAGGCCATCGGAATCGATAAGAAAGTAGAGATGAAAGGTAGAATTGTTGGAACCAAGAAGGCCTAGGTTTTCTATCGAGGAAAACCACCGAACGGTAAGAAGACTAGTCGGATGATGCACCAGTTCGTAAGCATTAATGCACCTTCCAGGATTAAAACTCATGCCAATGATACGAGGGTACGTACAAATCCTCCTTTTTCCCATTATTATAATTAATTATGAGAAATTTTTATTTATTTATTGATTTTATGAAAAGAATCCATATATAATCCTGTCGCATCATTTTAATATAAAATTTTAAAAAATAATTTATTTATTTGACATTGATTCAATTAATTAAGCTTTCATAATTTTCACCTCTATTATTTTTTAATTTTTTATATTAAAAGCCTTCTTAACAAGAGGGGAGTTATGCATGAACTCCTACCAATTTATTAATTTTAAAAATTAGTACAAGAAAAAGGGAATCTAAACATGACCTTCAACAAAAGTAAAGAAAAGTAATTAATAAAAGAAGTAAAGGTGTAGTGACAATTTTCACCTATATTAAACATGCATTACTCGTCTATTAATTAAAAAAATACTTATTGATCAACTAAAAAAATACATGAGAATTAGTTGCAAAAATAATATGATAATGGTATTTTTAAAAAATTATAGAGTATCTTAATAGTATTTTAACTTAAAGTGATAGGTACACAAAGCGTCTACATTATATCAAAATTAATTGTTAGAATAATATGAAATTAAAAAGCATATGTATTAATATGGTGTTGCCACATCATTTATGTTTTCCTCCAATACGGGCATGTCACATGTAACAATTCTTAAAGAAGTAATAACATACATTTGATAAATAATTTTTTTTTTCATTTCTAGATATTTAGATAGAAAATTAGAATATCATTTTTTTTTAATTTCATTTAATTCTCAGAAAAGTTTTAAATACTATTCTTTTTTTATTTCAATTTATTTCACAATGTATTCTATAAATTTGAATTTCATATTTTAACATTCTAACATTAAAGTTTTAATATATCTAAAATCTAAGTACGTACTCACGCTGAGGCACATATTGCAAGTGACATTCTTATTCGAGTCTATTTAACCAAGTGTATCATTAATTTTTATGCTCTTCTATGTACATATATTTATGCACTAATGTGTCTTTGTATTCTGGCAGTTGGATGATTGGGTTTTATGTAAGATTTATAAACCAGACAGGGCCACGAAGAATAAAAAAGTTAATGATGAGGATGAGCCAAGTTCATTGCCGGAGGAATGCTTTCCACCAATCAGCTATGATAACACACCTGGATATGGTGATTGTGTTCAACCATATTTCCAAAATGGACTTCCCTAAATTCCTCCTCAGAATTGTGACACTTCTCATCAAAATTGTGATATGGTTAGTGCTCTTCATTATGAGCAGCAGCAACAAGGTGTCAATTATGAGGCTCAACTAGTGGGAATTTACCTCCGCTTCCTCATTCATCAGAGATCTTTTTCACACCCAATAAATTAGAAGACCCTTGCTCAGGAGTCCAAGATAATTTTCGCAGCCTTTCAAAGCTTGAAAATTTTGATTTTTCAAAGTTTGATGCATCTAATCTCTTCTATAATATAGAGCCCAAGTCTTTTCCAAATTCAGATTGACCCATGTAACAATTGGTTAATTGTCTAGCAGTTGGCTAGGAAGACGTTTTATTTTTTTTATTTTTATTTTTCAATCATGAGGTGTATCTCAACTGATAAAGAGGCAATTGAAAGATTACCCGGTCTTGAGATTAGTGTTTGGGAAGAAGTATGATCAGGACAAGGAATTCGACGAGAGGGGATTCAAGGCTATTATTGGAGACCTCATAAAGTTGACAGCCATTCCTAATCTTGGGAATTACTTTCCCCATCTTGGGAGACTTGACCTCCAGGGAATGGCGAGGAGGATGAACGCTCTCAGCAAGGTGTTTGATCAATTGTTTGAGAAGATTATTGAGGAGCATCTTCAATCTTCTGTGGCAACAGCGGGGCAAACCAATGACTTCGTTGATATCTTGCTGGCCTTCATGGAATCCGATCAAGCTGAGTTTCGGACCGACCGCTGCCATGTCAAAGTAATGATGTTGGTAAGTATAACATTTAGTGTGTTAGTATGAAAGTAACCCTAGACACATGGCATCTTTTCGATCACATTACAAATGTGCTTGGCATAGATTTATTAATTAGCAAATCACCGTGGTTAGGTCCCATTACGTTGTTAAACCATGTTGATCCTAATCACAAATGCAAAATGATAATAAATGAACTGAATTTATTATTTTAAAGTTAACTCAGGTAGTTCATTCATTTACAAATGTGACATTTGGGTATTCCACGAGTTACATTCTATCTATTCAGAAGCTTTTGCTGTCACACGTGTTTAATGCAAAGTAGAAGGCATTAACCATAAAATGAAATACATTTAAAGAAAAGTGCAAAACGATTACATTTTTATTATTTGTTTATTAATTTATTTACACTATTTTACTATAAATACAATACTTATTGCCAAAACTCAGGTACACTCACTATTATTAACCTGGTACTTCACTCTTTATTTCACATTTTATAACTCTCTCCAGCCTTTACTGATTTTACCATCAGAGGATTTTCTGGTCAAAGACATTCTCTTCGGTCATAACCTCTGTTTCCTTTGTGTTTGGCAGGTTCGCACTTGTATTTTCGATTAACGTGATGAGTAGTTCCAACAGTGTTTTTTTATTGCCGACCATTTACAAATTTAGGCAAATACTCTTAGGCTTAATTTGATACAAGAAACTTGAAAAAAATATATATATTTTAAAAAGTCTAAGATAATTTTATACATATTTACATTTTCATGCAAGCATAATAAAAATAAATTTTATTTTATTTTATTTTCTAACTAAATTAAATGAAAATTAATTTATTTTATTTATTTTTATTTACATATTTTTATCATTTATACTTTTGTATAAATACTTTTGTGTTTGGCAAGTTCGCATTTGTATTTTCGATTGACGTGATGAGTAGTTCCGACAGTATTTTTTTATTGCCGACCATTTACAAATTTAGGCAAATACTCTTAGGTTTAATTTGATACAAGAAACGTGAAAAAAATATATATATTTTAAAAAGTCTAAGACAATTTTATACATATTTATATTTTCATGCAAGCATAATAAAAATAAATTTTATTTTATTTTATTTTCTAACTAAATTAAATAAAAATTAATTTATTTTATTTATTTTTATTTACATATTTTTATCATTTATACTTTTGTCATCAACCCCAAGTCATTTAGTAGAAATCTATATGAAACTTTAAAAAAAATAGAAAAAAAGTAAATGAATATATTAAAAATATTAACTTTTAAGCCAAAAAAAAAAAAGATTTATCATACAAAATCATAAGTATCATTATTCTAAAAACTTAATTTGATTTTTTATAATAAGAAAGAAAAAAGATTGGCATGGTAAGGTTATTCAAATGCCATAGTGGATTTTTTTTTTTTTTTTTTTTTTTTGAAAAATTAGATTGGCAATTGGCCGCCTATCAAAAAATTTAGAAATATTTTTGGTAAGTTATCTTATCAATATTTTGTTTATAAAAATATTTTTACTATAAAATAAAAGTATTTATAGCATTCCAATTACACCTTTGATTGAATTTTCAAATAAGGATATTTATAACATTATAATTATACAAAACATATAATCAAAATAAAGTGGAACAATTATGGATTCTAACTAATAAAAAAAGTAAAGTGAAGTGCAAGAGAGAAATTAGGGAATTAGTGTAGTGTAAATAGGCTCATCCTAAAAATTAATTTTATAAAAATCATTTTACTATGTGATTATTATTTATTGAAAATTAATTTAAATATAATTAACTAAATAATTTAAATCGTAAATTATTACTTGTTTTAATAAAATAAATCATGTTAATATGTAACAACTATTTATTACATATTTTACCACATGTGGCAATCTTTAGCCAATAAGCACTTAATTTTTTTCTTTTATAATTATTTTGTCAATTTTTTTTTCATAAAGATTTTATCAATTTTAAATCTTGAATACAACACCCCCACTTTTGTTTTCTAACTGGTAAGAGTTTTTGGCAAATAGAGACTTTGCAAGCTGAATACTAAAAGAACGGGGAGGGGGTTATGTACCTAACCAAAAGGCTCCTACATTCCCATCTGGCATATGCACCATCCCACCCTATCAATTAATTCTTCTAATCTTTCTGTAGAAGCTTCTCCCATTGGCCAACCTATGACCTCCTTCTTGCCACATTTCTCAACCAATAGGAACCCATCTCCTCTCTTACCTAATGAGAAATCAGCGATTTAAGGGGTGTTTAGTTGATTAAAATCAACTAAAACTTACCAAATTTTATCAACTTTTTATACTTTCTACTTAGCAAAAAGAAAAAAAAAATGTATACTTTCTTCTAATTAAATTTTACCACGTATCACTTTTATATCAAATTGTTGTACTTTTATTGTACTTTTTGGCCAATTTTTTTCAACCAAACACTCCCTTAAAACCCATGCATAAATACATATTAGACAACTAGATACTATATATATACATATGATTAATCACTTAAAAATAAATATATAAATTTAAAAAGTCTAATACTTTAAAATGAGATTTGAATAAATAATAGAAATATTATATTAAATTCCAAAACAATTAAATAAAAAAATTTTGGGTTATTGCATTATTAATCTACACATACTAATTTTGGGTTTCAAACTCATTATGAGACATTTAGTTTATTGATATAATAAGAAATGACTAATTTACTTACAAAAAATTAAGAATAATATTATACATTTAGAAGTTTTTACCATAATAATTTATCAGACTAGTCATTCTAAAATAAATAATTTGTTAAAATAATTTTTTACTAAAAAAGTTCTATAGTAAAAAATTAATTACTCTAGTACTACTTAAAAATTAGTCTAATAAAATGGTATTAAAAAATTAATGCTTTGTTAACGAACATACACGATATGCTAACAGCATCAATGGATACATTGGCAATAGCAATTGAGTGGGTCATCTCTGATCTGATAAAGCATCCAGAGGTGATGAAAAAGGTCCAAAATGAATTGGAAAAAGTAGTGGAGAGGGAGAGGATGATGGAGGAATTAGACTTGGAGAAGCTAGAATACTTCGTCATGGTTGTGAAAGAAAGTTTTAGATTGCATCCAGTTACACCACTATTGCTCCCCCATGTAGCAAGGGAAGAATGCACAAGGAATGGATACTATTTACCCAAAGGGGCAATAGTCACCATAAATGTGTGGACAATTGAGAGAGACCCAAATGCCTAGAGTGATCCTCACAAGTTTATACCAGAGAGGTTTGCTAGCGACAGTGGTGGCGGTGGCGGCGGCGGCGATGGCGATGGTGGTAATGGGAATAATAATAATACATATTTTCGGGGGTGTGACTTTCAACTTCTCCCATTCGGTGTTCATTGGAGAATTTTCCCCTGAGCTGCAGTTAGGGCTACTTGTGGTACGGTTAATGGTGGCCCAATTGGTTCATTGTTTTGATTGGGAGCTTCCGAGTTATACCTCACCATCAAACTTGGACATGACTGAGGAGTTTGGTCCTGTCACCACCCAAGCCAATCATCTCTAACTATTCTGACTTGTCACCTTCCTCGCAAATTATCGATATAAAAAGGCTTATTAATTCCAGATGAAATTGACAACCTTAGAAAGTTTTGTTTTGGAATTGCAAGCATAGTAACAAATTCGGTAAGTTACAATTTCTCCTAATATGATTGTTAAAGTTACAAGGGTTAGATGTTATGTTGGGTTTTATGTTAGAGTACTAATGCCTGATTTGACCAAGGCTCTATTATTATTTTATTATTATCGATCATTAGGTATTTACTCTAGGGTAGTTATATAGCTCTAATCATGGGTTTTGTTTAGTATGTGTAAAGCATGTGATTTATTTAACTCACCCTTTAGGTTAGAAAATTTGGGTGTGACAACCTCAAGTAGAAATTGATGCATCCATGGGCTCCTCTTGTTTAACCCACAGGAGTTGGTTGACATCAGCTCACCTTTCCTTTTCTAAAGACGCTCTAGTCGACCTCTAGGGCATTCCCTATTTACCGTCACCAGCCAAGACTTTGATGACATACAGCTAAGAGACTTGCTTTCCGAGTTGACAAATCTGCCCAAGAAGGGTAAGAAATCAACCAAGGGGCAAGTTCCTCATTTTTCTCCAATTACTCGACCAACTTCTCACCCCTCTAAGCAAACAGTTGAGTCTATTCCTGCTGTCCTTCCTCCTTCACCAAAGAAAGATAGGGAGACCAGCACTTACACCCTCAAGCCCTTGCCTAGCAAGAATGACTTGGTGGTCGAACCCATAGTGAACGGGCATTCAGTGACAAAAGCAGCAATCTACTGGTGTGTTGTGATGACCATGGTTCATTCTTCAATATTCTCTCTTAATTAAGAGACCTTATCTGGTATGGAGGATCGTGCATCATTGAATATGAGATACAACACACCCTCATAATAAGTATCCAAACCTAGTCTTTAGTTGTAAGTTATTTTCTTTTCATTGACTTGACTTGTTTTTATGTTGATAAGGACTTTAATGCCTCCTAATACTACTCATCGTCTGGGCAAGGTGACCACCTTCAACAAGACACTTAAAAGTCTAGAGCGAGCTTAAAGGGCTTAAGCAAAGAAGGCAGAAAGAAAATATTAGACCTTTGTACTCGGATCAAAGAGCTCACCCATGGTAAGGATGTCGCCAAGGCCACCAAGCTGGAGGAGGGGGGGCTAAGTTGAGACGACCAAGGGTAAAAGTCTTCGAGTTGGAGGCAAGGTTGGAAATGGCTCAAGAGGAGGGCTATAATCAAGTCGGTGATGACTATCAGTTGTAGATGGCTGTCAATAGCAACATGTTCTTCAGGGATGGATGATTTGCTATCTTAAAGAAGATCAAAGTGCCTGAAGACTCTAAGCTATTCACTTCCATCCCGTGGCCCATCAACCATCTAATTGTATTCCAAGGCTGGATGACGCCATCATCCTGAACACTCCTTTGGTAACTATCGCTGGAGACCAGCTTGAGACTTCTACTGGTGGGAAGATTAGCCTTCTGTCAACGGGTCAGACCATGCTAATGAAGATGATCAGCCTTCGGCAACCTAGTTTTTTACTTTCTTTTCTTTATTTTTGTCTTGGTAATCCGTATGTTGATTCTTTCTTTTTTTCTTTTGGTCGGAATTTTTCTAACCATTTTTGTAAATTTTAAGGGTTGGCCCCTCCTTATCAATGACGTACTTTTATTATCCTTTACTTGTCTAAATGAATGTTGTCACCTTGAACGCTTTCTGATCGGGTAGACCATAAATGAAGGTTGCTGAGACTTGAACTTCAGAATTGAACCTTGAATTTGAACTTCAAAACTAGAACTATTGGGAGTTGAACTCTAAAGCTGAACGTTAAAATTGAGGTTCTGTTTAGGAACTTTGACTTATTTGCTTATTTGTTTATTTAACTTTTTGAATAATGATCAAATTTACTCTCTTATATTTTAATTTTCCTTTAAACTTTCGAAGGTAAAAACGTTAAATTAACAAAAAATTAAAACTTTTTTTCCTTTCTAAACACCAAAAAAAAAAAAAAAAACTAACTTAAAAAAAAATCAACATTTTTACTTCATAAACCAAGCCTCAACTTTAAATCTTCTCGAGCAGATGTCAAATCTTAAAGATAGGATCTGACCATCCTTGATGAAGGAGTCAAATAATGAAATGTCTCGAACAAAAACTATGCGACTATCCTTAATGAAAAGTTTGTCCTGGCCAAAATTAACCTAATAATGTACTTTGTTTGGGATGAAAATGATCTTTCCACTTACCATGTTTTTGTAAACCTTGGTATTCCTTGATGGGTATCTACCAACCATCTCTAAAGACCTAAGTTAAACCCAAGCGTTAGTCGATTAGGGCACTAACGAGCAGCCACCCATTAGTAGACTTGTAGAACTTGAAATAAATCTAAGTATTTTGAGCTGTGACACTCCCAAACAAGTGCCAGGTGAACATTTATTAAGTAATTAGTTATTTAATTTATCAAATACAATAAATTATATAATTAATCAAATATAATAAATTAATTATTTTTTAATTATATAATGTTATATATCTACTAATTTAATATACTAATTTCTTAATATATGTATTATTTAATAATATATTAACTATTTTTTAATTTTATTAAGTTATAAATCTATTATACTTTGATATATTAATTTTTAAAATATATACTATTTCAGTTAAAAAGAAAAAAAAATTATGACTTTGTTCTAAAAAACCAATGAAAACAAGAATTGGTTCCTAGACGTCTAACTAGAAAACAACTAAATAAACAAAATGTTTGGTTTTTAAACTAAAAATTTGACTTCCAAATCATAAATTAAATAGACCATAATGTTCCATTTAGTACAAAATAATTAAAAGAAATACTTATTTTCATATTTTTATTTCATTACTTTACTCGGTATATTTATTTAAATACTAGTTTATATTTATTTGAAATATAAAATCGTTGTTATAGAATCATTCCATTCAACTAAGAAAATATTTTCGGTTCAAACTGCGGTAATTGGATCCGAGGCGCAATGGTAGCGCGTCTGACTCCATATTAGAAGGTTGCGTGTTCAATTCATGTCGGGTTCAAATTTTAGTTTTGGATTTTGATATGTGGTTTTTGTCTTTTTAGCGAAAGCAAGAGCTTAAATCCTTCTAAAACCACTACTGCCACTTAGCTGTGTAAATGGGTCAAGTCCGACAGCCCTTTGATTTAGTGTCGACTGCTTAAATCCTTTCCAAACCACTACTGCCACTTAGCTGTGTAAATGGGTTCGGTTGGGCTGCCCTTTGATTTATAGTCGACTCAACTCCCAAGTGACCCACTCTAGACGCTCCCCCTTTTTTTTCGAGTCAGGTCAGATTAAGTCGAGTTAGTTGATCCCCAACTTTGACCCGCCCCAGTTGATCTAGTTTACTTTTTAATATTTTTTTATTTTTATTTTTTAAAGTAAATAAAATACAATATCAAACTCAAACAAACACATTAAAATAATTATTGACAAAACAAAATTTTATTAAACAACAAGTAACTACATAATTAACATTAAATTCAAAATTAAAAATGTAGAATTATTTTAAAAAAACAAATGATAAAGTAATAAATAGGTGCGTCACTTCACATTTTATACATCCCAACTAGGTTAGTACTTATAAGAGTGACTATCATTTGTAAATATTACTCTATCTATACATCATTATCATTTATCACTAGATCTACTAATGCGTTATTCTCTTTCACCTAAATATATCACGTCACAGTTAAGGGTAAGTTACTCTTTTTCGGCGTCTTCTTGTTGTCTATTTTTGACGAAATACCAATCTCGTAAACACATTAAGGCCTCCACTATTAGAGGTCAATCGACTCCTGAATTGACTGATAATGCGCCCACTTTTGCTAAACGCTTATTTGGATGCTACGGTATAAACTTGAAATGCGAGAATTTCTCGAGTTAAAGCTAAAAAGACTGAAATCTAAGACTGTTGTCTTCTTTACCAGTCTAAAAGATTGAAGCTATTTTCATATTCTATCGGAGGTATACCCAGATAACGTTGCAAGTCGAATGAAATTGAACTACTACTCGCTGATGAATCTGTTCGTTGAGATTTCATTCTTCTCCGAAGGGAGGTATTTCCAAAGTCCCGATGATAGAATGGCATTATGGCGGTAGTTGTTTGGACAGTTGTACAATTAGTATCATACCAACCTATTATAACTTGCATTTGCTCTTTAATATTATTTAATTAGTCTTGGACACTTTCAGGGCCATATATCATCTCCAATAATTGAAAAAAAAAGGTCTTATTTATATCTAGGGTCTAAAATAGTGGCAATACCAAAATGTATAAGAAGTAGGTTAAAATATTTATCAAAAATTTCCTTCATTGTAACAACCATAGTAGCATAATATTCCCAAACAATATATTTTCTGAAAATTTCATCAATTACCCCCAATTGATAAACAACAGTTTTAGAGATAGCATAATAAATCCCACGAAATAATATTTTAGTAGCAATATCAAAAACATGTAAAAAAAAATTTATAAAAAATTGCATTTGCTCAATCAATGGGCTCAATTAGGCCTAAATCAATAGCTTGATTACTGAAAATAAATAAATCAATTACTTTTTGATATTTAATAGCAAATTTTAACAAAACATAAGTTGAATTTCATCTTGTATTAATTTCTATAGGTAATTTCCTAGGTTTTAAATTAATTTGATGACATATGCAAGCAAATAAATGATTTTTTTTTTGGAGAACTCCTAATACAAACTATAGTGCGTTTTATTTTAACAATAGAAAATTCATAAATATCCAATTCATCTTTTACAATTAAATTAAGTTTATTGGCATAAGAACTTCGATGAATTAATGGACTTATCGTTGGCAAAGTATTAAATAAGTAATTAAAATAGACGTCATTATATAAAGTATTATCTGTATTATCTAAAGTAATAGAAAATATTTTTTTACATAATTTCCATGATGTAAATTCATTAAAAATAAGTCTCCCAACACTCAATTCAATGAAGAATTGTTCAACTAATTTAAATGAAATAATGCGTTTATTTAATTTTCAATTTTCATCAATGTAATGTGCAATTATGCAAATATATTCAATATCTTAGCAAGACTTCCACATATCGACAATCAATACGGATGGCAATGGGGCAGATCGAAGGAGAATATGGCAATATCCAAATCCAAAGTCTAAATTCTCCATCTACCTCCAAATTTGCCCCGAATTCCAAGCAAATATTTTTTTGTACCTCCATTCTTACTCCAAATGAAGAACGGATATATTCACAGATATCCAAAACTCCGAATTATCCGTTCATCTCTGAATCTGTCTCTAAGTTAATACATAACTTGATTGCATATGTAACCTATTATTACTAAATAATTCATCTCTAAAATCAAAATAATACATAACATCATCACAATAATAGTTTATCAAAGTAATACGTAAACATCTTTAAAACCTTATAAAATTTTAAATTTTCCTCTTTAAACTTTCTTGATTTTTGCATATGAAAGAAATAAATTGAATTTTCAAACTTCAATTTACACAAAAGTAAAAAAAAAAATTAAATTTATAATTTCTTTTCCAAACACACCCTAATTAATACAAAATGATGAAAATTTTTGTTTTTAATTTATTTATTAATATTCATTTTAATGATAATAATAGTGAAATTCAATAAGTCTACAGTATTATGAATGTGAATATTGCTTGTCAAATTATGATGATGATGTTCTCATCATGGTTTCAAATGGTTCGAGGCTGTTTGGATATTTTTTAGGATAGATCGGGACAGATTGGAGTAGATCGGGGTATATTCGAATTAGATGTCGGATTCAGGGCGGAGTCAATCCCATTCCCACGTTTGATCCAATATCCAATTTAAAAAAAAAAAAAAAAAAAAAAAACTAAATCCAAATCCGATCCAATCTCGAAAAAAATTCAAATTCCACATCTATTCGGTTCCAGTAACAGATCGGATTTGAATGAGTCGGCCAAGATGGCCATCCTTAGCAATCAAGCAAACATTTCCTTCAAAATAAGTTTTTTAATTCATCTTTTTTTGTTTCAAAATCTCATAAAAATTTATTTTCTAAGTATTTCTTGAAAAACTGTGATATTGTGGTGTAAAACTATCGCGAAGAAATTCTTCAAAATGTTGATTTTCACTCATTGTGAAAGGTTGTTCATTTTTAACAATAAATTTAATTAAATTATTTTGTATTCTTGTGGGGTCATAAGAAAAATATTTAAATTACCCCATTCAACCTAATTGAATTTGTGTAGCATGTGGAAAAAATGATCAATTATAGAATTGATGCGAGGATTATGTCAGTGCTTTCTATTTAAATGTTTTTTTTAGATGACTAGTTCTAGAAGTAATCCTACCATCTGATAAATCTCCACAAATATTGTATTTACCCTTATATATTCCATCATCATATGGAATTCTAGTAAAAAAGTCCTGCACTTTTGAAGAGGTATGCTGTTGGCCATGTCGCGAAGATCATGCACCAACATCACCACTTGTGCTAGCAAGTGTTGGTATTTGTGGTGATGCAAATTGTTCTATTTATTTTTAAGGGAAAAAATATATTGAGTCTCCACCCTTCAAATCAAAAAAAAAAGTGTCTATAGGATCCATTTAGAAAAAATAATTTGATGAAAAAAATAAAGTATGCAAATTAAAAAAAATTAAATACTAACTCAAAATAATTTGAAACTTTAAAGCACTTGATTTTTAAATCTTGACTTTAAATTTGATAAAATTGTATACACTTGAGCACAATTAAAGAACATATTTGAGAATTGCTGACTTGATAGTATAGAAATTTGAGAGAGAATTGAAATTTTTGAAGTGTTGAATGAAATAGGTTGGGGGTATTTATAATGAAAGTTTGGGAAGTTTTGTAATTTTTTTAGGGAATTTTATAATTATTTAAAATATTTTGAACCGTTGGTAGCCCTAGCGGCCCAATGCCAGTGCCACTTTGTCAACAGATAAAAAAAGAATGCAACAGTCTGAAAAGAAAAAAAAAAAATAATTCCCTCCCCCACCCCATACGGTCACTGCCAAGGACGGTGGGAGTCCTGTGGTCTGCGGAGAAGTGGAGGGAAGGAAGGGTGCGGGTCTTCCGGGCAGGGTGGGCCGACGCGAGCGACCTAGGCATGCCGACCCAAGTCTGGACTCGGGGTATAGGGGCGGGCCGCACGTAACTACAGGGGCCGGGCCAGGGGCAGGTCTCAGCCTGACCCGATCCAATTCCATACCTACCGCCACTACAAATTAACGGCAAATGCATTATCTCTTTTAAATTGTGGAGAAATTCACGAAGGATGCCCCCAAATTCGTCTTGTTTTTCTCAGCAGCTCTCCTCTGTTCCTGCATTTGCTCCCAAAATCAGCAAACCCAACTCACAAATTTCCAGTTTTGCCCAGCCATGGCTGGTACAGGGGCCGCAGAGGAAGAGACCCAGTTGCAGAGTTTCCTGCGTTTCGACTCGACCAAGGAGGAAATCGGGTCCCATGGCAGCGAAGAGCTCGGATGCAGAAGAACTGGTTCGTGTGCTTCTGAGGAATTTCAATGACAAGAAGCCGTTGGTGTCGGTGCTGAATAAGTATGTTAAGTTTATCAGAATGGATCACTGTTTTCTTCTCTTTGAAGAACTCGGAAGGAGCGATAAGTGGCTTCAATGCCTTGAGGTTAGCCATTTCCTGCCCACCTAAAAAATAAATAAATAAATAAAATGATAATCATAATAATAATAATAAAATTGTTCGTTTAATCTTCTGGGTCATATGAGTTTCTTGGTTTTGGGTAATCCTTATTTGATAAGATGCCTTTCTTTTTTTTTTTTGGGGGGGGGGGGGGGGGGTCGGGTTTCATATTGAGTTTGCATGTTTATTAACTTATAGATACTGTTTAAGAACCATAACCCTTTATGTTCATGTTCATCATCATCACAAGGATATATATATATATATACACACACACACACCGAGTACGGAAAACATAGTTACAGTAGTGTTGCTAGCTTTGGTATATTTTTTGCCAAGCCAAATTGGGGAAGAAGTGTATGGGGTTTTGGTCGTGGATTGAACGGCTTTGCTGATGTATGTTATACTTAGGTCTTCAGGTGGATGCAGAAACAACGATGGTATATTGCTGATAATGGGGTTTATTCAAAGTTAATATCAGTTATGGGAAAGAAAGGCCAATTTCGGATGGCCATGTGGCTCTTCTCGGAGATGCGTAATAGCGGGTGCCGGCCAGACGCTTCGGTATATAATGCCCTCATCATTGCCCATCTACACTCTCGAGACAAATCAAAGGCTTTGGCCAAAGCTCTTGGGTACTTTGACAAGATGAAGGGAATGGAACGGTGTAGACCTAACATTGTAACATACAACATTCTTCTAAGAGCTTTTGCTCAGGCACGAAATGTTGATCAAGTTAATGCAATGTTCAAAGATCTTGATGAGAGCATTGTTACCCCGGACATCTTCACCTTTAATGGCGTGATGGATGCCTATGGAAAGAATGGGATGATCAGAGAAATGGAGTCTGTGCTGTCCCGGATGAAGAGTAATCAGTGTAAACCAGATATCATCACTTTTAATTTGCTGGTTGATGCATATGGGAGGAAGCAAGAATTTGCGAAGATGGAACAAGTGTTTAAGAGTTTGTTGCGTTCCAAGGAGAAACCAACACTTCCTACCTTTAATTCAATGATCATAAACTATGGGAAAGCACGGCTTAGGGAGAAAGCGGAGCTTGTTTTTCAAAAAATGACTGATATGGGCTACACGCCAAGCTTCATTACTTATGAGTGCTTAATCATGATGTATGGATATTGTGATTGTGTTTCTAGGGCTAGGGAAATATTTGATGGGATGATGGCGTCTGGGAAGGAGATGAAGGTTTCTAGTCTAAATGCTATGCTTGATGTTTACTGCATGAATGGCTTACCAATGGAGGCAGACAGGCTGTTTGAAAGTTCACGTAACTCCGGGATTTCTCCACATTCCTCAACGTATAAACTTCTTTATAAGGCTTATACTAAAGCCAACATGAAGGAGCAATTACAGAAGTTGCTGGCACATATGGACAAAGATGGTATTGTCCCTAATAAGAGATTCTTCCTGGATGCTTTGGGAGCCTTTGGCTCTTTACCTGCAAGCCTAGAGGCTTCTAGTGATCAAAATTGTGTGACCAGACTCACCAGACTACAAGGTACTGCAAAGGCTTAGTTAGGAAGTTGGCAATTTTGATGGATGTAACCTTCTCATTTTCTTCACCAAGCTAAAATTAGAGGAGCTTTTATATTAAAGTAATGGCATGTTGGTTTAGCAACTGATTGCTAGACTGCATTGTCTATATTGTTTCTCAAGTTATCTGGTATGTATATTTTGCTTTTTCTGAGTCCTCTGTCACTAAATATTTGCTTCTGATTTATAAATCTCTTCAGTACAGTAAGTGTATAGCTTATGGCTTTAGTGTAAAATTTAGAACATGTTTATTTGTTAAGTATTTGCGAGGAGGTAGGGTGACCAAAACTTGTATAGGTAGAAATAATAAGGAGAAATATGGCTCAATGTGGTTCAACTAAGGAAATTTTCCAGAGTACAGAAAAAAATATTTAAGTGTCCGACCCAATATGGTTGGCAAAAGGATAGGTTGAGTATGTTTATGTGGAAGTATGTCACTGGTAGATGCTACAACTTAATGACCCAGATGTATCTTTTACTGAATAGTTGAAACGTGAAAATTATGTGGATATTTTTATGAGAAAGTATGAAAAATAGTTGCCACTTACTCCAATAAAAAGTTAATCTTAGAATTATCCACCCACATGGTTGTAATGCTATAGGTTATAAAATCTAAGAGGTTTCAGTTACTTTAGCATTGAAGCAACACTCAATTGGAAGCATTTAAGCTTCGGTTACGACCTCATTCATTCAAGGAATTCAAAGCAGCATTATGGCTGCTCATCTTCCTCTAATAATTCTCACCTTTTGTGTAAATAGGAAATAAATGTATTGGTTGTGGCTCAAGGTGGAAGAATGAGAGAAGAGAGAGCTTGAGCTCAGGGGGAGCTCGGGCAGGGGGGCTGCTGGGTTTATTGTGGGTGAGATACAGAGTGTAGATAGCTTATTTGAGTGATTGGAGATCAGTTGGTCTCCTCCGTTGTAATTGTTTAAGTTATACTGAATCTCTCTCGATTTTTCCCATGAACGCAAGTGAGTTTACTGGACCATGTAATTCTTTGTGTTGTGCCACTTGTTTTTATTCTTGAACTCTAACAAATCCTACCGAGTGGTATAGATCTCAATTCCAGGTTGTTTGGGCGAAAAAGGTGCAATTTTTGCCCATCGTGCCGAAACATAATTGCTCGAAAATGGGTTTTTAGCACACAAAAACATAGATCTGGTCTAGATGAGCACAACGACGCAAAACATGTCCTTAGAAGTGCCCCATATGCGCCCCTTAAGATTTGGGTTGATTGTGAGTTAAAAAATGTTAGAATGTGAAAACAAATGAGAATGGCATGTGAACACATTTGATGCAGGATAGTATAGATTGAACAAATAAATAAAAGAAATTAGAGTTAAGAAGAAGAAGAAGAAGAAGAAGAAGAAGAGGGGGAAGGAGAACAAGCCACAGTCTTCAATTCAATATTTTTTTATTCATTTAAAGTCTGAATAACACTTACAATCTATGCTTTTATATAGGCATTCAAATTAACTTTATAAAGAAATCCAATCAAATAAAAATCAAATCCTAAAGATAAGATAAAATTGAACAAAAATCTAATCCTAGTAATATGGAAATAGAATTCTATTAAATTAAAATCTTAAATCTTTAATTTGCATCATTCTCCACAATTTAGAAAAACTCAACTCTGTCATCTCCAACAAGTCTCCCGATGGGAAAAGAATGTGATTCCGATAATTGAGCAAGCAGATGGTAAAAGAAGACCAAAAATGGATCGAATTGTGGGAGGGGCTTAGTTGTAGGGAAGATAAAATTCATAAAAGTACCATAGGTTTGGAGCATACACTTTAACCCAAAAGGTGGCACAATACTTGCAGGAGGAAGCACAGTAATGTAACTAGCAATATTTGTGGTATCATGAAAATCTGCATTAGTAGTCACAACAACTTCATCAAGTGATGTAATATGACAAGGTATCACATCAACTAACTCGTTCATAGTTGGTCACCAATCTCATCATCTAAAAAATAGAAGTCGTTAGGATTAGACTCATAAATTAACACTTTAAAGTGGTCATAATCAGTGTACTCCCTTTTGTTTATCAATAACCTTGGGAATATCTATGAAGCTACTCAATGGAGGAGGTGTTGAAACTTTCTTCAACTTTGAATTTGACATTTGGGTTGAATAATGATGATTCCAATCATCTAACAAATTGACCTTATATCCGTGGTCAATAATTCGTCTATCCTAGTGGTTAGTTCTTGAATTGCTTCTGTGATGGCTACTAGTTGGGTTTGCACTTGGTCATCCGCCATTGTGATAGTGGATATCAGTGTGCAACCACTATGCAAATACATGCTATGATTCTAGGACTAAACTTGTTGAGATCAATATCAACTCACACAAATTATTGCTAATATTAGCCTTGCCCAAGTATACATGTCTATATATATACATATATATTGTTGATTTGATTATTGAACAATTCGAACAAAGTGCAAACAATAGTGTTGTCTACATTTTTTTTTTTTTTTTGTAAATGAGGGATCAAAACACCAAGAAATAAAATGTTAGCTAGTTTAAAGGTATACCTAGTGAAGGTATTTCTCTTTCACTTTCAAGGTTACCAAGAAATAAAGAAAAAATAATAATAAGGAATAATAAGGTAGAAAGCAATAAGTGTGGGCAGTAGTTGAGATTAATTCAAGAGAGAGAGGAGTGTCAATATGGGTAAGGTCCAGTATACACAAGGATACAATTAAATGCTAAAATAAAGAGCTATTAATAATACCAAAATGTTATGAAATAAAGTTACCGCAGTGTACTTTTGACTTAGAAACTGTAGAAATGGACTGAAAGGTGTTCTAAATAGGTTTTGGAGTTCCCTAGAGTGTTGTCGGAGCTTCACCGGAGGTCTGGTCTAGGTTGTCAGAGGGATCACAGTGGTGGTGTTGTTTAGTCTCGTCAGCGATTGGAAGAGGTTTTTCTTTTTCTTTTTTTATTTTTTATTTTGTTAGTGTTTGGTCATATTGGGAAGTGGAGCATCAACGGCGAAGGGAAGCTGGACTGTTCAGCAATTAGGCTTGACACCTGAAGTCGGCAATGATACCATCGGGCATTGGATGGTTTGCTAGCGGCGACAGTAACCTTGGGTTCCGATCACGATAGTTCAAGATGAACAATAGGGTTTGAGGCTCTTGCAATGAATAAAATATTGATTTAAACAAGGTTTAGGAATCGAGGTTTTGATTTGATACCAAAGTTAATGTAGAACAATATAGATTAAACAAATAAATGAAAGAAATTAGTGTTAAGAAGTAGAAGAAGAAGCCAAGAAGAGGAGGAGAAGAAGAAGCCAAGAAGAGGAGGAGGAGAAGAAGAAGAAGAAGAGGGAAGGAGAACAAGCCACAGGCTTCAATTCAATATTTCTTATTCATCCAAAGTCTGAATAATACTTACAATCTATGCTTTTATATAGGCATTTAAATCAACTCTCTAAGGAAATCGAATCAAAGATAAATCAAATCCCAATGATGAGATAAAATCAAACAAAAATCAAATCCTAAAGGTAAGATAAAATCTAATCCTAATAATGTGGAAATAGAATCCTATTAAATTAAAATCTTAAATGTTTAATTTGCATCAATGCTGCTTTGTTTTAATGGAAATGGGAGACAAAGAAAATTAAAAATAGAGGTGAATAACAAGGAATCACTGTAGGAATTGATGCCTTATGTTTTTAATTCCCTAAAGATCGAAAATAATGATGGTGTAATATAATTGATCTCATCTTATTTAACTTGGAAAGAGGGAGATTCAACTTGATGATTATTAAGCAATCTTCAGCAAGTTAGGAAGAGAGTCTGGTGATTTTATACCAAATTGGCTCATTCGGATGGATGCATTCTTTTCTATCTTCTCCACCTGCAGATTGCATTTGCCATCAATATCTTAAGCTTCTTGTCCCTTGATGCATGGATGGTTTGTTTCTAAAGTTTTTATCCTTCCTGACATTCAATCTCTATCCATGAGGTTCATGCAGGAGCTAATTAACCACAATAACAGAATGTGACTCAGGATTGTTTGCTTCCATATCAATTGCTTCCTGAAGATTGTGAAAATGCCATGCTTGATCAGGAAGAAATTGCAGAGATGAAGAGTTGACCAATTGGAAAATAAGCCTGCACTTTTATTTACTAAAGAAGGGCATTTCTGTAATTTACATGCTCTAGCGTTAGGGCATTTTTGTAATTTAAATGCTCTACCATTACATTACAGGATTGCAATCACGTTTTTTATTGCTTGTGTAAAATGTCATTAAAGTTGACAAAAGTTTTAGTAGTTTCACTCAAGTCTGCAAGTTTAAGAGAGGTATTAGTGCAGGTTTTTTAAGTAGTATAAGTGATTTTTTTTTTTTTTTTTAAAGGTGTAGTATAAGTGATTTGGGGGGTAAGTACAAAGTTATAAAGGCAATTATTCCTCTCATCATTCTTTGTTTTGATCTGTTTTTTTTTTTTTTTAATTATTTTTTTCTCCGGTATTCTTTGTACAAAAACTGATCTGAGTTTTACCAATCTAAAACAAACTTAAAAAAACAAAAAAAAAAAAAAAAAAAACACACTGGCAGTGTGCACTGTTTCTGGTTTCCAAACATTTCCACTCTCTTTTGCTACTCTGATAGCATCAAGTGATGCACTAGAGAATTGTATCCTTGTGAAGCCAATTAGAGGCTAGAATATTATCTTATAAAATATATATTAGCGTGAACAAATTTTGTTTTGTACTTTTGGGTTGTGATCATATAAATATTTTGAAAGTTAAAATTTAGCTTATGATAAATTTTAGTTATGATAATCCATGGGTTTAATTTTTTTTTTTTTTAACAACTTTAGCCCTTAACAGTTATTACGTGTATTCTGGTCTCTCTCTAATTAATTTCTGACAAGCATTACAAAAGAAAACATAAGTTATGATGTTTTTTTAATTTTGAAGGTTCAATTTCTTAAAAATTATAATTAGACGAAATTTAAGTGGACAGTTTTGATTTACATATGATCATGCATCCTTAAAATATGGTAAAATTTAAAATATTAAAACCATTCTGTGAGATAAATAGTAGTAAAGTTCACTAACATAAAAATTGAGCGGAAGTTAAAAATATAAAAATAATCTCAATCGTTGAATGAAAGAAAAATAATTCTTATCCATTAGATCTTAATTTGTGAGAGATAAATTTTTAAAAACTGTTCTATTTTATGATACAGATTTTATAAAAAGTATCTTAGTTTAAGCAAATTTTGTTTTATACTTTTAAGTTGTGATAAAGTTAAAATTTAGCTTATAATAAATTTTAGTTATTTTTAAAATAAATATTATTTGATAATGTTAGATAATTTTTTTTTTGATGTTTTTAATATTTAATATTTGACCCAGAGCACAAGGGTTTTTTTTTTCCTTTTTTTTTTTGTATGTAATTTATTCTATTCTTGTCTTTTTTTTAGAAGGAAAGATAATTATATATAAACAAAAGAAGACAAAAACTTATGGGTGAATAAAAATTGCTTAAAATCAAAATTTTCAATTGAATCATTCATATTTGGTTTAAAATTTAGTTAATTTTAGTAAATTCATTTAGAGATTATACAAATTTCAGTTTTTAAGTCAATATCTAAAAAATGAAATTAAAGTGATTGAATTAACTGTATTACGTCAAAATATGTAAATATTAATATTTATAAAAAAAAATTAAATTTGTTAAAACTAAAATTGCCAAAATTTGGACCATATTTCGAAAGCCAACCAGAATAGTTTGACGATATGATTCGCGTGGTTTTAACTTTTTTTTTTTTTAAATAAAAAATAAAAATTATTTTGATTTGGTTAAGTATGCTCCAAAACCTAGAACCAAACATAACGTACTCACCCCTAATAGAAATACATGTACAAAGGGGCAGCAAACCCAGAAAAGAAACATCAACTCAAGACATCATAGAAAAGCCCCCAAAACCAACACAGGTAGGAAGGACAGTAAATCCCATGGAGAGCAAATCCTGAACAGAGATGGTTAAATGAGAATTTGAGATGGCGAGTTTCGAGTTCCCGGCAGAATTGTACTAACACTCCGTTTGGAAATATTTCACTTTTAAATTGATTTTATTTTAAAATTAAGATTTCATTTCATTTCATTTGATATGATAAATAAAATTTTGTATTAGAAATACGTTTTAAATTTAAGAATTGAATTAATTTAATTTAAATAGAATACCAAGTTTGACCATATAAATAAGAAGTAAAAAATATGATAAATATAATATAAGAAGATAAATTTATTCCCTTACTTAAATTGTTTAAAAAAATAATGAATTCTCATCAAAATCTATTGTTTTAGATTAGATTTCAAATTCAATACAAATCCCTAAATTTAAGCTATGAAATAAAATCAAATCCAACTCATAAAATTTCATCTTAGTTCCAAACATAAGAATTGATAAGAATTCTCATCAAAATGAAATTAAATCCCATCAAATCCACCATTTCAAACAGGGTACTACTCCGACTTCTTTAGAAGTTGCTGGCCAATAAACTCGCACTTTCAATCAATTTTAGAGATTTTGCTTCCGGCAGTGCTCATTCAGCAGTAAAACAATCCAGCTAGGTCCAGAAAGAGCATTAATTTCTAAATTAAAATCTGATCCGGAGGTTCTGTATTCTCATTTAACAGTGGCAGATAATGCCAATTTGCATAGAAGACTGAAAAGAGATTTCCCCTTAAAATTGAATATGCCCTCCATTGCACTGCAACACTGTATTATATTGCAAGCTATTCTACTCTTATCTCACCAGTCGATAGGGATGCACACTGTTTGGTTCAACTTAGTACCAAAATTTAAATCAAATTGCAAAATCATCTGTTTGAGAGATTTTAAGATGTACCGTAACCAAAACATTCAGTAAAATTTGGTTTGATTTGATTTAGTTTGGTTTGATGGTTTTACGAGAAATGAAGCTACAGTGATAGTAATGAATTTTTTGTGGACATCTTTTGAAAAAAAACAAAAAGGGGTAAAAATGTTCTCATGCCATAGAAATCAGAAACCAGCTGGAAATCCACCCTTTCTTGGATCGCTTACCGCCACAAGCTCCCCAAACTTTGAAGAAGCCTCCAGCTTTTGAACTACAAACTGGCAAATAGTTCCGCCAGCGAGGCTTTCCAAGACATGGCCCTTCTTTTGCAGCGCTTTTCTCGTCTCTGCGGGAACTTCAAAGTGGTCATGGCTCACGGTCGTCCAGTTTTCGTAATAAAGCACATTAGGAATCAGCTGCAAAACAAATTGTGTCAGAAAGCAAGTTCTCTTTTCTTTTTGCTTTTTCTTTTTTTAAATAAATAAAAAAAAATTGAGTACGTGAGCTCGAACTATGACCTCATGATAGTATCTAGGAGCCATTACAGAAGAAAGAGGATCCATTTGCCTGGCGAAATGATTTAAGAAAACCTCTGTAGTCCCAGCAATTATCATGCTCCCCCCACTTGCACCTACAACGGCTTTCAAGTGTTCTCCCTGCAAAGGCACACAAAATAAATGAAAATGCTGCACCAAATAGTCAAGAAAGTAATACATATACATATATATATATATATATATATATAGGATCACAACTCTTCCAAATTGAGTATTTCTAAATAAGAGTGCATCTGGGAAAAAAAGCTAATAACTCAGCTTCTAACTACTAAAGGGTCATTTGGTTTGTTTTTTTATTTTCTGTTTTTTGTTTTTATTTTCTATTTTCTGTTTTAATCTCATTTTTTATTTTGTGCTTTTAAAAATAAGAAAAACAACACAAAATTCATTTAGTTACTTGTGTTTTCAGAATTTGTTTTCGAAAACTCAAAATAAGTTTACACATGAAATAAAAAATGATAAAAAGTCGTTTTGAGAGTTTTTAACAAAAAATAAAGAAAATCTCAAAACAAAAAAAAAACAAAACATTTTTTGTTTCTTCATTTTAAGATTTTTAACACATAAAACAAAAACAGAAAATAAAAAACACAAAAAAAACCAAATGCCACCTAATTTTTTAGTTTTTTCTAAAATAACTAAATTTATCCTCTTATATTTTAAACTTTTTTTAAATCTCAAAAGGCAAAAATGTTAAATTAACAAGAAGCTAAAATCTAGCTACCAAAAAATCAACTTTTTTCCCATCCCAAACACACACACGCAAACTAGCTTTTTTTCTCCACAAACTCAGCCTAAGTTTTCTAGTTTTAAAAATTATCACCCATATTGTAAGAAAAGTATAGTACCAAAATATAACAGTACTCAAGGTTGCAAGAACACCTAGCAAGCAATTTAAATGGCGGAGAAGAAGACTAAATTAACCATAAACGGAGAAGATAGGACACGAACATTTAAGTGAAACAAAATTTTACCTGGAGGATAATTGTGGGTGTCATAGATGACAATGGCCTCTTAAAAGGGCGAATAAAATTGGCACGAGCTAGAGGTGGATCTTTTGGGGAAATATTAGCTGCAGGAATGGAAAAATCATCCATTTCATTGTTAAGGACTATCCCTGTACTTGGCGACAAAAACTGTGCCCCAAAGTACGAGTTGATTGTAGTGGTCATCGAAACAGCATTTCGCTCACCATCTACTATGGAAATGTGGCTGGTGCCATGGTCGTGAATCAGATTCCACCTTTGAAAAAAAAAAAAAAAAAAAAAAAAACCTTATATACGTGAAAACAAAAGTACCATCGTCGGAGAATTAATTTTCTTTATGAACAAGTGTGCTTACCGCCCACCATAGTGACTAGGACCAAATGTCATGTTGTCAAATATGGTTTTCTTCAGCTCTGCTGCAAATTTAGGAGAGAGCATATCGGATAGAACCTTTTTGACGTTAATAAAATCGGGATCACCAATATCCATCCTCACAGCAAATGCATGTTTCAGAGCTTCAATTTGTCTATGAATCCCGAGGGAGCCAAAAACTCCCCGAGGAAATCCATATTGAGAAAGAATGTTTAGCATCTGTTGGTAGTAGTACAAGCCCAGAAAAGAAAAAGAAAAGATGCCACATTACCCATTTTGACAAACGAAGGAGAAAGGCGTTAAGAGATGCAATTCGCTTGAATCTTTACTCTTACGTACAATCGATCAAATTCAGGTTCTTGTGGAGTTAGTGTATGGTATTAAGCCTATACGCTCAGTCCAAGTCCCATTCGGTATTTTGAGCCTTTACGAAATCTCAAATCTGATCCTTGAACAAATATGTGAATTGAAGCTCGTCTATAAGCCCAACCAAGAAATATATAATAAATAATGTATAAAAAAATCAAATATTTTATATATAAAATTAAAATAATAATTATTATTTATTAAAGTGGGTCAGGTGTTTGTAAAAAAATTCAAGCCTAAATTTATATCCAAGCAATCCCATAGGTAATTTTTTTATTGTCCAAACACACAAACTAGGGCCAATCTAGTAGGACCAGTCACGCCATGATCAGCTCTAAGAGAGAAACAAATCAAATACAATCAAACCAACAGGTGCATAATACAAACCCAACATAGCACAAAATAAGTTAACAAATTAAACCTAGCACCTCCTAGAGCAAGTTAAGTCATCAAATGTTCTAAAACCTCATTCGATTAAGAAATAAACCCAGTAACATATATCGAACCATATGTTATCAAAGAAGATATACTTACAAGTACCATAGCAGCACCACCTGAAGAAGGAGGCGGCATACCAAGTATTTTAAGGCCAAGAATATTGGCAGAGATTGGCTCTCTCTGTTTAACTTGATAGTGCCGTAAGTCCTCCATGGTCAATATTCCTCCAGCACTGCGAACATCTCTAACTAAATTTAAACCGACTGATCCATTGTAAAAAGTTTCCGAGCCATGTTCTGAAATTTCTCGAAGCGTCTTCGCAAGGTTTTGATTGACGCACACATGGCCTGGCCGCAATAAGGCTCCTCTTGATGTGAATATATTGCGAAGCCCCTTATCTGTCATGATACCCGATTCTGTTTTAATCATCTGCATGTGGAGATATGGTGAAATCTTGAAACCATTTCTAGCAAGTCTTTCAGCTGGCTTTACAAGCCTCTTCCATGCAAGTCTTCCATATTGTCTCCATACTTGATGAAGCCCTGCAAGCTCCCCTGGAGCTGCTACGGAGAGCGAGCCACTAGTTTTGTGAACAGGATTCCCCGTGTACATATTCTAGATGGAAAGAAAAGAGAAAATGAAAATTTCAGACCATTTCGACAAATTAACAAATGCTTTAAAGTTACTAACACCCACAATAGGCACTCTCATAAACCAAGAAGATAAGCAACATAAGCTACTAGTTTCATATGAAAAATTGGCGCAATAGAATTTAATCCAATGCTTTTCAGTAATGTAAACTAAGCTGAGACCAAAATTTAAATTGGCATTTGCAAGGTTACAAAATTGGAATTATTCTGCCACAATGCAACAAGCTAGCCAAAATCTACACCTACACTCCCCCTCTTCCAAACACCTAAAATTGGAAATGGATAAGCATGGTAAACAAACAAACAAACAAACAAAATTTGATGGGTAAACTTGTAAGCTAACTGGACCATGGAGAAGGGAAGAGAAAACAATAAAGTGGGTCCTCTTCTGATAATATCCTTATTTTTTTTCCATATAACAGTGCATACCAGTCAACATATTTATCCTTAAACCAAAAAGGTAAGAACTAAAGTTGCCTCAGTCATCATGCCTTAGGCTTAGGGCAATGAAAAGAAAAGCAAATGAAAATGAAAAAAATAAAAATAATAGATAGAATATTTTACCCATTTTCATTGTCACATTATCCAGGTTGTATTTTCAGAAAGAGTTTCATTTTTTTTTTCCAATTACCTCCGAGGATTTCATGGGTGCAGTTTCCCTCATGTCAAAAGCTTGTGTTGTCCCATTGGCTAACCTTACAAGCATGAACGCACCTCCACCGAGGCCACTTGAAGCTGGGCTCACAACACCCAAGCACAGAGCGACAGCCACTGATGCATCAACAGCGTGACCTCCTTCTTGTAGAACATCCCTCCCAATTCTGGAACATCGACCATCATCAGCAGCAACAACCCCATGATATGCTGTGGTTACCTCAGGTCTAGACGACTTTAAGGGAAATTTTCTAGCGCTTGAAGGGAATGCCAATAGCAAAAAGAAGATAAATGTAGTGGAAATCCATGATGAAGGAGGACCTGCAAACCAAAAAAAAAAAAAAAAAACAGAGTGATGATAATTTATGTAAATGATGAAGAACTCCAAAAGCTTAAAGATATGGAAAATGCTTCCCAACCAGAATTGTTTGCCAAATAGTCCTTCCACAATATGTGGCAATAACATTTGGTTAATATAAGGCTCTTTTAATGGATTATTTTATTTAAAGTGATAAGTTTATAAGGTTGCGACATTGTTCTAGTAATTTTTTCTGTTAAAATTTTCTATAGTATAGCATTGCTCAAAAGATGTACTTTTCAACAACTTCACACTGGTAAAAACTGCAGGGAAGTCTAGTCACATGGAATAATAGTTCAGAATCAGCCCTGTGTTGTGATTGTCTCGAATTCTCTCCTCTGTTCATTAGCTGTTTAGTTAATGACTTAAGTATATTCAAGCATATGAAACAAAAAAGAAACTGATGTTCATATACAGGGGACTAATTCTATTATATTATCTCGGGTAGGAGAGTTGTGTTGGGATTGAATACCTACACACATTCAAAGCATAATGCGCATAATAATAAGAGAAAACAAGAAAATCAACACACAGATTTAACTGGTTTAGCACCAACTTGCCTACATCAATAACCAAGAGATTATAAATTCCATTATAACTATGGAAGATTACAAACTCAACTCCCTTCTTTCTCCAAACGTTCATCCATGAGCACAACTTGGCTCATGAGAAAAACATTCTTCTATCAGCCCAACCTGTCTCATAGGAAACTATAACAAAATCCCCTCAATAAGACAAATCCTGCGAGAAACCATGGGCCAAAGCTACCTATGGACAAAAAGCCAACTCTATAATTCGGAATTCTTACTAGTTTCTCATTTATGGGCAAACTCTAGAAATCCTAGTCCACATACAAATAGGAAATTCATGCACATATTTGAAACCCAGTGGATCTAGGACTCCACGCACAATTCAAATACATGTAAAAATCTTAATCTGTGTAGAATTGCAAAATACAAGATATATATCCTAACAATTTGTTCAGATAAATATGCTTCTCTGGCATCCAAACCAAAAATTGGAAATTGGTAGTTGGCTTATTTGAAGTTCTGTGATAAATGCATAGTGCTATGTTTGGTCAAAATTATGAGACTTTGAAGTTGTGTGATAAATGCACAGTGCTATGTTTGGTCAAAATTATGGGACTTTGAAGTTCTGTGATAAATGCACAGTGCTATGTTTGGTCAAAATTATGACAAATAATTGCTTTTTTTTCCTTTTATTTTTTATTTTTTTATATTTTTGAATCATGACCTTCAACATGCACCTGTTCACTGTTTTATAATGCATTTCTGTAAATACTTGGTGAAAAATATGGAATTCTGCCTAGAAGGACAAGACCTGGAGGGAATTTTTGTGAATCTTCTCCATCCATCCAGGTAATTTTTCTGGTTTTCCTTTGGACCTATTGGTTGCTTGATTGTTGGGTCATCGTTGACAGGGCCCTCTGCCTTTTTGGCTGCCACTGCCAATAACAGTGACAGCCAGGCAATGCAATGGCTATGGATTGTGAGGGAGATTGGAGGTTTGAATATTGAAAGTTCATATGCTAGATATCTCAACGAAAAAATAATAAAGCGAAAGAAGGAGGCATAGGATTTTAACGAGGAAAAACTCAAACTGGGAAAACCTAAACCAAGAAAAAAATCTTGTCTTTAACGATAAACACAATTTTGGTTACAAAGACTTAACCTGTCAGTAGTTTGGAATTCATGAACTTATAACCGTTGACTCTTTGCTCAAATCTTCGATGTACCAAACCCACGTGGAAGATCAATCTCCACATCCTTGAAGATCGTCAAATCGACGCGGCACCTCCACAACCAACCAAATCCATGGCACGCAAAATGCGAAATCCTTCAAAACACCAACGCATGAAAGAGTATGAAGAATTGTTGACTAAGCGTGGGAGGAAACACAGATACTTGATTAGAAGTACTCACCCATATACTCATATACAACTCTGACTAGGCACAGAAGCAAGGAGCGGGTAAGGGGTCTGAAGAGAGATAAATAGCCAAGCCACTTGGTTCATATATACAAAAACGTAATAAAGGGTAATGGGTATTGGCGGAATAGCTGGCGCCCTCTTGTTTGGTTTCCAAAGAGACCTTCCAATTTTGAAATTTCTTTCTTCCCACAGAGTACAATTATTTTTGGTTTGGGGTATAAAGCAAAAACAGAAAAGGACTTTTTGCACTTTCATTTTGTTGTTTTCCTCGTATCGCCGTTCCATTCCAAGTGGCAAGTTTTTTTTTTTTAAATTGCCTTTAGGATCGATTAGATTGTACTAAAATTTCACGAGATAAATTTTATAGGGGTATAAAATAAGAGGAATATTATTTTTCGAAGGTTAGCTCACATTAATGTGATGTTTATGGAGAGGAATAACTTTTGACTTGGTTTGAATGTTTTATAAGTAAGAGGGGTGAATAATGGAAAAAGTAGTCAAATGACTCTTTTGTCCTTGTGGTGTCCCAAACTTAATTACCCATTAAATTAAATATTAAATTGTAAAACCCACTATATTTAATTATTTTTAGACAATTTGAAGTTATATTATTTATTTCATTGAAAATTTAATTTTTTATAAATTTATTTAAAGAACTTTTTTTTTAAATATGTACTTTTGAATAGTTGGTTATTATCTAATTTTTTTTATTTATATTTATTTTGACTTGTTGACCTATCTATTATTTTTTTACTAGTATTATATTTATTTTGATCAAGTTAACAATATTATTAACGAGGACTAAAAACGTAAAAAACAAGAGATTTAAAGGAAGATAACTTTTAATTAGGATTGAGGGTGCCCAAAAATTATATCGAGTGGGGGACAAAAATGAAAGGCGGGGAAACCGAAGAAGGGGGAAGAGTGGAGTTGCCAAATCATTGCAAAAGTGTGAGACCCACGGACATAATTTTTGGGGGAGGCTTTTTCCTCGTCCAATCGGACCCTTAGTATGAGGGCTATATCTATCAATGCAAGATGAGGATGTTTGAGTTGCAGAGATTAAGGAAACACAGGAGCTTGATCGAACTGGAAAAATGAGATGGAGACATTTGACATTTACAAGAATAAAAAATTTTGAAAAATTTGAACCCTTTATTTGTTATTAAAGTCTGTCTCATTGTAGGCGGAGGATGGGATAGCTGGTTGCAAGAACTCCTAGTTTGCCATTGATTTTGAGTTCCAATCGACCGGCCAAATATTAGCAAAGGTTTAAGGTAAATTTAATAACTAGGTTTTCTTTATAAGAATAATATTAAAATTTTTAGTATAACATGAAATATTTGAAAATTTTTATTTCAAGATAATTTTTTTAACTCTCAAAGATATTGAATCATTTATTAAAATTTAGGATAATTCTTTAGATAATAATTTCAGACAATTATTATATAAATAATTTATAATTATTAAATATTAAATATATTTTCTAATTGTGCAAATTACTTTTAAAATTGATGAAGTATAATAGAGAAAAATAAAAAGAAAATGGTCATATATATGAAGGTATGAAGCCTTATATGAAATGGGTGTGTATGAATTATATGTAATCATACATTTCTCTCTAATCCGATGATGTCACGTGTATTATAGATCTCAAGGTTAATTCCTCAATTGGTTAGCCAAACCGTTAAAAGACAATCAGCAATTATGCAGGCGCATATCTCGGAATATGTCAAGAGGCAATTATGCATGTGTCTCGTGACGTGAGCTATTTTGTTCATTCTAGGGGCTATGGTCGTTCGGGCCCGATTGGTGCTTATTTCATTCAGTTAGTTCAGCTTGTACCCTAGATCAGTCGGGTAATCGTGTTCGATCAGAAACCGCCCTATCAAATTAAGATAAATTTTAAAATTATTTGAGATTAAGATAAGTGTTAAAATTAATGAGATAATAAATTAAAAATAATTAAATATATATCTATATATATTTTTTTCAAATTTGAGACTTTTTTTATCATATGAAGATAGTCAAATTACTAGTATTTAAACTAACAACTTTGATTCCATACTAAAATATATATATTTATATATATTTTTTTTTATATTTGAAATTTTCTTATCATATGAAGACGTTAGACAATTGATAAATTACTAGTATTTAAACAGACGACCATAATTCCATTCATTCCCTCCTCAGCTTTATTCTCTTCCCCCCCCCCCCCAAATAATAATAATAAATAAATAAATAAATAGAACGTTTGTTTGAGAGCTGTAACGCCAACTTGTGTCTGTACAATTTCAATCGTATTGTGGACCTATATAATGTCATGATTCAAGAGTGATCCAAAAAGTTGTTCCTTCAATTTTTTATGGGCGGCATCTCTTTACAAGTTTGTGGAGCTGCGTGCGTGACGAGAGCTTCCCAATGTCTCTCTACCAAGCGTTCAAATCGAATCTTTTGCTTGGTACCAAAGAATCAAAATGGTTTGCTTCATCCGTGAGTTTTTGGAGGGAGAAGGAACAAAAAAAAAAAAAAGAAAAAATAAGTGAACATAAATGATAATAATTTTTCTTTTTTTTTTTTTTTCAAAAGACGTAAGATAGCAATTTTTTCTCTTCAAATTTGAGAATTGAAAAGGAATAGGGGAAAAAGAATAAAGCGTGTTTGGTTATTTTTACCATTTTATCATTTTTAAGGCATGATTCTCAATTTCTTTTCTTCGTGTTTATTTTGATGGGCAAAATGGTATTATGGATAAAATTTTCTTCTCTCTCCATTTAATTACATCCAACTTTGAGCGGATGAAAATATTAAAATTTTAGGCTCTTTTTGATTTTTATTTCTTTTTTTTTTTTCTAGTTAAAAGACGAACAAATACAGGAGAAAATTTCACATCCTTTGTTTTCTCTTATTTCCTATTCATTTAATCCCTCTAAAACGGAATTGTTAATGCTTGTTATTTATGTCCCACCACTCCATGAAAAACAAATTCATTAATGTAGAATGGCTTTAATCTATCAATATAAGGGATATTAATATAATGAGTATAAGAGAGTATTAAACCTGATTAAATTCTTTAAAATTTTGTTAAAAAATACTCTAGTAAGATTGAAATAGATGTGAGATTAAAATTTAATATCTGTGCGGCTTTATAATTTACCTGTAAAGAACTTAATATTCGATACTCATTTATTCTTATAAGGTACCTGTTAGTTACTCATTTAATATAATATAATAATCATAAATTTGATGCAAGCTTGAAGTGTTTCTCTATATGGATCGCACAACTGGCATGTTATTTTAGAGGTGGCATTGTTAATTTTTGCAGTAGAATTAGTCAGCAAATAATTCCCCACTTTCCCCTGTTTGTTTGCAACCCACACCTGGTCTTAGCATGATACTCAATTAATTCACAATCACATAGCTACGAAAGAAGGGGTCAACTACACATGGGTTTTATCTTCTTGCATTTTCTGATTGTTAATTAGTTCATGGTTTATGCCTTTGCTTTAGTTTAGGTAGTTAGTTATCTTTGATAAATTCATTGTTTGTAATTGGTTATTTACAAGCCATTAGTTTTTTTTTTTTTTAATGAAATTTTCAAATAGCTTTGAAAATCCAATTAACTGTGTTGGAGTAATTCCAATTTATCCGAAAGTGATTTCCAAAACATTTTTGAAATCAATGTGTCACGCCTTATAACTCATGACCCAAGGAGTGAGTGAATGACATCACACATCACATGCACCAATACAAACATTCCCTAATCAATGCCATTACACCTTGGAGCAATTATGCATAATCTATAATACTAACATAATAAAATTGTAAATAACCAACCTCGGCGTGGCCAGGTTACAATGCTCCAAAACCAACACCAAGATAACGAAATGATAATAATCTTGGCCTTATGACCTTACAACCATATTGAACTAAGTCCAAATAAATTAATATCATTACAATTCCAATTGAATAGAAATAAAATCTCAACACACTGAAAAGAAAACAAATTCTCCGTAGTTGGCCCACCTAATGATCTGTACCTACACTAAAGTCTGTAAGGATGTGAGCACCAACCACTTGTGCCCACATGCATAATACCAACATACATGACACGTGATAACAATAACATTATATTAAATCATTATCCAATAATCACATGCTAGACAATATCAGGATAATATATCACAATTTAATATCAAAGCCAAATCCTATGTAAACAGTTATTCAATTGTTATTTTAATTCTTTTGCTATTTTCACCACATCATATCATATCATATCATCACAATCATGGGGTGAATAATACTTACATCACCCCTTTTTTGGGTCAACACCCAAGGGTCGAGTCACCCATCACACCATTATCCCTTTCTTACGTTAACACCTAAAGGTAGTGAGTCGCCCAACTAATTATCTCATCAATGTCATATTGTAGGTTACTAACCTACTGGCATGACAACCAAATCCCTATGCAGGTTTTTGGTCTTTTAGCCCTGGGGTGATCTTTGTATCCTTCCTATTTTTCCAGTATCTCCAACCCCGCAAATCACAATATTAGTTTTCATTCCATTGATCTTTTTCCAAGTTTTTACCAAATCATAGTCATAATCATCATCTTATCATCATAACCATGTATAATGTTATATGTTAAACTCAATATAATAACCTATATTGTCTAGTTCAATATAATAATCTATTTTGGAATCCTACTTATCAAGATTTAAGGTGAAAAGTGCTCTACACGGGTGAACAGTGCTCTACTCAGGAATAGTGCTCTGCTCAGGAATGGTACTCTGGTCAGGAATAGTGCTCTGGTCTGGTTGAGAATAATGCTCTAGTCGGCAATAGTGCTTTGGTCAAAAATGGTATTCTGGTCTGGTTGAGTATAGTACTCTGGTCGGGATTAGTGCTTTGGTCTAGTCGAGAATCGTACTCTGGTTTGGTTAGGAATGGTACTCTGGTGGCGAATAGTACTCTGGTTTGGTTGGGAATGGTACTCTAGTCTAGTCGGAAATGGTGCTCTAGTCGACAATAGTATTTTGGTCAGAAATGGTACTCTGGTCTTGTCGAAAATGGTGCTTTGGTTGATAATAGTACTCTAGTCGAGAATGGTGCTTTAGTCAAGAATAGTGCTCTAGTTTGGTCGAGAATGGTGCTCTGGTCAGCAACAATACTCTAGTCAAGAATGGTGGTCTGGTCAAGAATAGTGCTTTAGTCTGGTTGGGAATGGTGCTCTGCTCGGGTGAATAGTTATTTTCAACCTTTTGTAAACTAAATTGTTGTCTATTAAAGCGTTTTATTCACATTTTCAGTGTTCATTCTACATCCTAATACTCATAGTAACCAAATCATGTAATCAATTTGTAGTTTTATATATAATAAAGCAAAATCTACTATATTATTCATCATCTTCCCTACCACCTATACATATATATATACACACATGTATATAGCCTTCATTGTTTTTAATAGATCATATCCAAACCTTATAATAATCATGTGAACAACATCCTAGCATATTTTACATGTCATATATGAAAATAAAATGCATAAATCCGTAATTCAAGTGAAGATATGAAACGAAAACGGAGAGAATCCAGAGACCGTAACTTGCCGGAAAAACACTCGAACTTTGAAAATCCTATATGTGCAAATTGTTAATCCTTACACCACAAAATTTATACCAATGTGTTCAAATCGAACCCAATTTTATTTCTGCAAAATTAATTTGAAAATAGACGAGGTTTGTTACACTTACCACACTCACGAACTCAATCGTTCTCATCATCTTCTCTCAGCTAAACTCACAGACACTCACATGAATACTCACATGTAGTCTTATTTTTATGCACCCATGGTGCTTGGGGAGCAAGCCTCTCCCCCTCCCTTGTCATCCCTATCCTCTAACTGGCTTGGACGTGACGAGCAGATGGTGTGCTCAGTGAAAAACACGAAGCTACTGTCACTCACATTAGTTAAATCTCCCTCTAGGTGCCCGGCTCCAGACTCATGCGCCTAAGCCCTTTCCACTTTGGCCTATTTTATTTTCTTTTGGGTTGCATTTTGGCCCAATACCCAGCCCAAAAATCATGACTTTAGCCAAAAAAAAAATTGAATTTATTTTCTATTTTGTTAAAATTACAAAATTATAAAAATTGAATTTTTTGGGTCATTACACAATACGACTTTGTCTTTTAGAAAGTTTAATTTCCTTTTACATCATATTGGTATCAAAGCTTAAGTTCATCCGAGACACTATCCTTTTATACATGAAACTAGAGGCGACAAAATCTATAACTCTATGGCTCACGCTTTAGATAACCCTAGCTCATCTGATCCTCCGACCAACCCAAACACTCACTCAACCCAAACACCAGCCAACGTACAACAACAACTAGACCAGATTTCTCAGACCTTGGGTATTGCATGAGTCAATTGGATGCATTTGAGGGCCACCACAGTAATGATGGAGGATAGGGAACAGAGGGTGAATATCGGCCATGAAAAATAAAGGAGAGTTTGGAAGATAGTGGTGACGAATGGGAAGTGCCAATGGGCGGAGTTCACTAACGAACACATCAACCGGTGCAGTAACATTGACTAGACTTGCGGCGAGAACCAATAGAAAACTTACCAAAAGAATGAAGGTTAAAGTATCAGACTTTCTTGGAAAGCTTAACCCAATGCTTTCCATGATTGGGTCATGGCCTTGGAGGACTACTTCAATTGGTTCTCCATGCTTGATAAACATAAGGTTGGTTCGTTAAGCTTAAATTAAAACGATCCGCACATGCTTGGTGGAGTAGCGTTAAAGAGCAACTTTGGAGGAGACACCAGCCATCAATCATTGAATGGGAAGAAATGAAAGGGCACTTAGAGTTTAAGTATTTGCCTGTTAACTATAAGCAGATGGTGTATGAGGAGATGCTTTAGTGGAACCAAGGGCCCAAGTCGTTGGTAGATCAATACATTGAGTGTTTCCATCAACTCACTGTGCAAAACAATGCTATCAAGTTCGAAACATAGACTTTGGCCCGTTATTTAAATGGGTTGAAGTTGGAGCTGAGGAAAGAAATGGTTATAGCTTGAGTTTACAGCATCGAGGAAGCCTATCAATTAGCTTTGCAATTGGAAAAGTAGTCCAATGGGTTTCGATGCAACTATGTAATAGACTTAGGAGCAATCCGCTCCTCTGCAGCCCCGACCCAGAAATTTGGTAGAGAATTCGATAAAGGCAGCAGAGTAACCGACAGCATAGGAAAAGCCAAAGCCACAGGAAAAAGTCTGTAATACTGCAAATGTCGAGAATTGGACATTTTACCACTGTGTGCCCCACCAGAGATCAGTGAGTGGCTTTCATTAGGGAGAAAACACAAACTACTATGGAAAACGAAGAAATATGGGATAAAGAAACTGATCCAGAAGCTACTACAATTGAGGAAGAATGACTACCGGCTGTTGACCTCCCCATATATGTTATTTAGTGCGTCCTCACAGGTTGTCAGGATTAAAAAAATAGCCAAGCACCGACTAGAGAAGAGCAAACATTTTCCACACATGTGTGGTATATGGGGATAAGGCTTTGAACGTGATCATAGACAATGGGAATAGGATGAATGTTGTCTCAAATGAATTGGTTATCTAGTTGCACATCAAGTAAAAGATCCACCCTGCCCCCTACTGAGTTAGCTGGATTAATGAATCAAGTTTAGTGGCAGTCAGATTTAGGTGTCTCATCAAATTTTCAATGGGAAACAATTATTTAGATGTAGTATGGTGTGATGTGTTTCCTATAACAATATGTCATCCACTTCTAGGAAACCTTGGCTTTATGATTGTAAAGTTAGTTACGATGGGTTTGTCAATACATATTCTTTTAAATATCAGAATAGAAAATTGGTGTTGGAACCACTTCATATTTTTAAATTTGATGTGGCTAAGTAGTCTAACCCTATTCTAACTATTATGGCATTTTCAAAAGAGATCCAATTGGGATCCACCATCTATGTCTTAGTGAATAAATCAATGAAGGAGACTGATGGGCATATTCCAACTGAGATCAACAATATTCTCTACGAATTTTGTGCTCTTATGCTAGAAGAATTACTAGATTAACTCATTTCTCTACATGACATCCAACACATCATCAACTTAGTTCCTAAGTCCACCTTGCCTAATCTACCTCATTACCAAATGAGTCCTGCAGAAAACACTGAATTCCAATAACAGGTGTAGCAACTCTTTTGTTTATCCGTGAAAGCTTCAGCCTATGTGCAGTTCTGGCATTGTTGGCACCAAAAAAAAATTGTAGTTGAAGAATGTGCATTGACAGCCATGTGGTGAATAAAATCATAGTCAAGTATAGATTCCCAATTCCTCACTTAGATGATATTTGGGCTAATTTGAAGGAGCCACTATTTTCACCAAGCTTGAGTTATGTAGCGGATACCATTAGATTCGTTTGTGTCCAAGGGATGAGTGGAAGACCGCCTTCAAAACCAAAGACTACCTTTGTGAATGGCTTGTTATGCCATTCGGATTGATGGTCGTCCCAAGCACTTTCATGCAAATGACAACCCAATCACTCAAGCTATTTTTGGGTAAGTTTGCTGTAGTCTATTTTGATGATATACTCATCTTTAGTTGTTCCTTGTCAGATCATAAAAGCCATCTTCGATAAGTTTTGAAGGTTTTGCAATGAGATCAGCTATACATTAATCTCATCAAGTGCTCCTTCTGCAAGCCTCAAGCGACATTCTTGGGCTTTATTGTGTCCTGTGAAGAAGTCATCACAAACCCAACGAAGGTGAAAGCAATTCTTGACTGGCCTGCACCACGTTTTTTCTTTAAGGTGTGAAGCTTCCATGGCTTGGCAACCTTTTACCAATGCTTCATTCGACACTTTATCACAATTATGGCTCCAATCATAGAGTGTTTAAAGAAAAAAGCCTTTGTGTGGGCCACAACAGCGACAGCAGCCTTCGACGAAATTAAGAACCGAACGCCAATAGCCTTTATCCGAAAACTGCCAAACTTCTCTAAAATCTTTAAAGTCGCATGTGGTGCTTCTCATGTCGGCTTTGGCGGTGTGCTCAACCAAGAAGGACATCCAATTATTTACTTCAATCGGAAATGGAATAAAGCAAGAAAGAAATATTCAACTTATGATGTGGAGCTTTATACTCTCATTTAAACTCTTAAACACTAGCATTCTTATCTTCTTCATTGAGAGTTTATTTTGTTTATTGATCATGACTCTCTTAAATATCTTAATTCTCAAAGCAGATTGAACGCTAATCATGTAAGATAGTTTGATTATTTACAACAGTTTGATTTTGCAATCAAACAAAAACCAGGCAAGGAGAAAAAATGGCAAATGTGAGTCATGACCTCACCTCCTAACAATTTCATCTGTCCACTCCAATAGTTTTGAAGCCCTTAAACCATTGTATACAATGGATCTTGATTTTAAGGAGCCTTGGACAATACTACAAGACAACCTAGTTCTCACAAGCCATAGGTTCATTCTTCGGGAGGGCTATTTACTCAAGAATTCTCTTATTTGCATTCCCAGAGGTTCAATGCATGAGTTTTTAATCCACGACCAACATGGTGGTGAACTTACAAGCCACTTTGGTGTTAACAAGACCTTAGCACTTATGAAGGACTGTTCTTTTTTTTTTTTTTTTGGACCAAAATGAGGCACGATGTCACCACCATTGTCGCTTAGTGTCGTGTGTGCTAGACTAAGAAAGGGACATGAACCAATGCTGGCCTCTATGCTCCTCTGCTGACTCCCCATTGTCCTTAAATTGATATTAGCATAAACTTCGTTTTGGGGCTACCAAGAACACGACGAAGCAACAATTCAGTTATGGCAGTGGTGGACTATTTTTCTAAAATGGCTTACTTTGTGCCTTGCCGATGCAGCTATGATGCCTCCCATGTCGTTGATCTATTTTTCAAAACAATTGTTTGTCTCCATGGCATTCCCTCAGCCAGTCTCCGATCGCGATGTCAAGTTTGTAAGTTGCTTTTGGAAAACTTTATGGGCAAGACTTGGTACTAAGTTATCTTTTTCTAGTGATTTTCATCCTCAAACGAATGGGTAAACAAAGGTAGTTAATAAGAGTTTGGGTAATTTTCTACAGTGCCTAATCAATGACCACACGACCAGCTGGGATTTGTTCTTCTTGCATGCCGAATTTGCTTACAACAATTCAGTGAACAGCACAACAGGTTGTACTTCATTCCAGCTAGTCTTAGTCTATGGTGTTCAACCTAACCATCACTGGATGTGCACTATCTGTTACTGCCCAGCAACTTAGTGAAGTTAGGCTGGACTTTTTTTGCTACATTATGAATCTGCACAAGAAGGTACACTAGTGGATTGTTATTAATACTGACAACTATGCCACTTTTACCAATTTATAGAGAAAAGATATCCAATTTGAAGTGGGCAAATAGGTGATGATACGACTCTAACCCGAAAGGTTCCTACCGGTAGCTTTAGTTCCAGGCGTGCAGGCCCCTTCTCCATCTAGAAGAAACTTAGACCAAATGCCTGCATTGTTGATCTTCCACCTGTGTTCCACATCAGCCCTATATTCAATGTGGAAGACCTCACTCTTTTTTGTGGCACCAATAGCAACTTAGATTCTACAACCGCACCAACATATGTTCCTTCTACTCCTCCGCCCACTGAAGGAATCACAGCAATTAAGGATCACCAATTTGTCTCCACGCGTTGTGGTAGCACTCACAAGTTTCTAATTCAATGGGACAATAAGCCACCCTCTGAGTTAATTTGGTTACACGTTGATGAAGTTCTCTGCCTCAACCCTACTCTGTTAGACACTTACTTATCGGACAACTTGCCAGAGACTAGTTTTTAGGAGGGAAGCAGTTGATGTAAGCTTGAGGTGTTTCTTTACATGGATCACACAGCAAGCATGTTATTTCAGAGGAGACACTATTAATTTTTGCAGTAAAATTAGTTAGCAAATAATTCCCCACTTTCCTCTGTTTGTTAGCAGCCTACACCTGATTTTTGGATGATACTCAACTAATTCACAGTCACGTAGGTATGAAAGAACAGGTCAACTATACGTGGGTTTTATCTTCCTACATTTTTTGATTGTTAGTTAGTTTATGGTTTATGCCTTTACTTTAATTTACATAGTTACTTATCTTTGGTAAATTCACTGTTTGTAATTGGCAATTTATAGGCCATTAGTTTTTTTTTTTTTTAATGAAATTTTCAAATGCTTTGAAAATCCAATTAACTGTGTTGGAGTGATTCCAATTTATCTGGAAGTGATTTCCAAAACTTTTCTAAAATCAATGTGACTTTGTCTTTTAGAAAGTTCAGTTTCCTTCTACATCAATATTTTTATACAATTATAATTTTGTTCTAACATAAAAATAGTTAATGACTTGGGTCTAGTGCTATTTTATAATTAAGGAAATTTAAATAGATAATAACTAATTAAGAAGTACTTAAAAATAAAAAAATTACAAAAATAGTATGTAATTAAAAGGTATTTAAGAAAGACAAAAATATAATTAAAGCTTAACCAACTGGATGGTGAGTGTCATTGGAGGAAGACAAAGATCAAATTAATACTCCAAAGCCTTCAAGATTAGATCAAGAAGGTTAATGAGGTGTCAAGATCCAAAATAGGTAATGAGTTTTACTGTTTGAGCAAATTATTCGAGAGCAATTTCAAAAAAATAATTTAGGAGGAAGATAATGTTGCAAAGAGAATGATTGAAGTCCGTTATTTATGAGTCAACTTAGTGAGTGGTAAGATGAGTTCAATTGAGCTAAGGATGAATTGAATGATGGTTGATCTTTTGGTTAATGGGTTTGGGTTGAACCAAATTGGTAAATGGGTTAGGAATTATTTAGGTGAAAAGTCTATTAAATTTATATTAAACTCTCACATAGAATGAATTTAAATTAAAAAATACTTTCAATAAATTTTATCATTGCAAATATTTTTATTAAAGTTACTTAATTAGATGATGATTATAAAAATTTACTTTTCAATTTTACTAAAATTGCGCATAGTTATAGGGAGTTTAAGGGAATTATAAGAAAAGAAAAAGAGGGAGGGAGAGAGAGAGAGAGAGAGAGAGAGAGAAAGAATTTATCAAAATAAAACTTTATAAACTTTAAAGTTTCATTATTATTGTTATTATTTACTTTATATAAAAGTATGGAATATCTAGGAGAGATAAGTGTAATTTACCATAAAAATAATGAAAAGCAATTGTCAAAAAATTTTTGAGCTTGACAAAACAAAGTAAGCTTGATTTGTATACTATTTTTTATTTTATATGATTTTTTATCAAATTTTAATATATTTTTTTATCACATTTTAAAATAATTATAAAAAATACTTAATAATAAAAATATTCAAGCATAGGTGAAAATAATTGCAATTATTTATTTTAAGATTTTACAATTTTCTACGGTGAATAGCATATGTAAAAGTTACTAAAAATAAATAAATATAATTTGATTAAAAAAAAAGCTATTATGAAAAAAAAGACCGTCATCATTTGTTTTGCCAATAAGCCGCGTGTCAGCTCAACCGAGTTCAAAAGTCAACCTTCAACTCATCAATCGTCACAAGCTGGAAACGCAGGCGGTGTTCGAAGGCAACACATCACCGTCAAAAATCCTCTAGATCATCACTGTTGAGTCCCTTTTGAAGTGAACCTCCAATCCCGCCACAACATTGGTTGGCTAATTTAACCCGAGTTCCGGTTCCTGTTGACCGCTGGTGAAGAACCAATCCCATCACTCCCTCTTCCTCCATTCCGGCACTGGTTCTACTAATTCACGGTCAAATATTATTTTTTTATAATAGATGGAGCGAAACCTTTTTCTTCTTGTGAGAAAGCTCTGATGGAGTCTTCTATTCCACCATCCCTTGCACCTCTTTCGGATTTTTATGCATCGCTCCTCCGAACAAGCCTTAAGACCGGAAACCCACTTGCCGGAAAATTGATCCATGCTCAGATTATCAAGTCTGGGCTTCAACTTGGTGTGTTTTTGATGAATAATCTCATCAATTTTTATGCGAAAAGTGGGTCTCTTAATGATGCCCACCATGTTTTCAATGAAATGCCTTATAAGAATACGTCCTCCTGGAATACAGTTTTATCAGCTTATGCAAAACAGGGCAGGATAAGTGCAGCACACCATATTTTTCAGGAAATACCCGAGCCTGATGCCGTTTCATGGACCGTGATGATTGTGGGTTATAATCAAATGGGTTGTGTTAAAAATGCAGTTAAGATGTTTCTAGAGATGATCTCATATAGAGTCTTTCCAACCCAGTTCACGATTACCAGTGTTCTTGCCTCCTGTGCTGCTATAGAAGCTTTGGATATAGGTAGGAAAGTTCACTCTTTCATCCTTAAACTTGGGCTCGGCAGCTATGTCAACGTGGCAAATTCCCTCCTCAATATGTATGCAAAGTCGGGTGATCCAGTGACGGCAAAGTTTGTTTTCGATACAATGAAATCAAAGAGCATATCAAGCTGGAATGCTATGATTTCACTGCATATGCAATATGGCCGTCAAGATCTTGCTCTTGCACACTTTGAGCAAATGAGTGAACGAGATTTAGTTTCTTGGAATTCAATGATTACGGGTTACAATCAGCTTGGTTTTGATTATGAAGCATTGGATCTTTTCTCAAAAATGTTAAAGGACACTTGTTTAAAGCCTGACAATTTCACCTTGGCGAGTGTTTTGTCAGCTTGTGCCAATCTTGAGGAGTTGAAGCTTGGGAAGCAAATACATTCTCACATTATTAGAACTGAATTCAGTACTTCAGGGCCAGTTGGAAATGCTTTGATTTCCATGTATTCCAAGTCTGGTGGGGTTGGAATTGCTCAAAAGATTTTAGACCAAAGTACAACTTCCAATCTCAACGTAATAGCATTTACAGCTCTTCTGGATGGTTACATCAGGCTTGGAGATATAGAACCAGCTAGAAAGATATTTGACTCATTGAGAGGACATGATGTGGTTGCATGCACTGCAATGATCGTTGGTTACATGCAGAATGGCTTGAATGTTGATGCAATAAAACTCTTTAGATCAATGGTTAGCGAGGGCCCCAAACCTAACAACTATACTCTAGCAGCGATGTTGAGCGTGAGTTCAAGCTTGGCTTCTTTGGATCATGGAAAACAAATCCATGCATGGGCCATAAGGAGAGGGGAAGGATCATCTGTTTCTGTTAGCAACGCTTTAATTACCATGTATGCCAAGGCTGGAAGCATCAACGGTGCAAGGCGCGTATTCAATTTGATACATGAGAGTAAAGATACTGTCTCTTGGACTTCCATGATCATAGGTTTAGCTCACAACGGCCTTGGTGAGGAAGCTATGGAATTGTTTGAAAAGATGTTGGGGTTGGGCATTAAGCCTGATCATATTACATATGTTGGCGTGCTCTCTGCCTGCACTCATGTTGGATTGGTAGATCAAGGTCGCAGCTACTATAAACTGATGAAAGATGCACATGGAATCGAACCAACCCCAAGCCATTATGCTTGTATGATTGACCTGTTTGGACGTGCTGGGTTGCTCCAAGAAGCACAAGATTTCATAGAAAAAATGCCAGTTGAGCCAGATGTCATTGCTTGGGGTTCACTTCTAGCTTCCTGTAAAATTCACAAAAATGTGGACCTGGCAAAAGTTGCTGCAGAGAGATTGCTTCTCATTGAGCCTCACCATAGTGGGGCCTACTCAGCACTTGCTAATGTCTATTCTGCCTGCGGAAAATGGGAAGATGCTGCTAAGATTAGGAAGTCGATGAAAGATAAACAGGTGAAAAAAGAACAGGGATTTAGTTGGGTCCAGATGAAGGACAAAGTCCATGTCTTTGGGGTTGAAGATGCGCTTCATCCTCAGAGAGATGCAATTTATCAGATGATTGCGAAAATTTGGGAGGAAATCAAAAAGATGGGTTTCGTTCCAAACACTGAAGCTGTATTACATGACCTTGACGAAGAGGTAAAAGAGCAGATTCTTAGACATCACAGTGAAAAGCTTGCTATTGCTTTTGGGCTGCTCAACACTCCAGATAACACTACTCTGAGGATCATAAAGAACCTCAGGATATGCGATGACTGTCACTCTGCCATCAAATTTATCTCCAAACTTGTGGGGAGAGAAATCATTGTGAGAGATGCTACTCGGTTTCACCATTTCAGGGGTGGCTTGTGTTCTTGCCGTGATTATTGGTAGAAGTAACAAAAATGTTCCTTTACTATCAAAGTTAAGCTCCACATAACAAGCAGATGCTTTGCACATTGCGCATCGCGTTCCATCTTTGGAGAGGCCTTATTAACAAATGTTTTGGAAATGACACAATGTCCTGACGGCGTTTGGACATTGAAAATTGGTTGTTTTGGGTTGGAGTTATTATTGGTGGCAGTGGCATATTGGTTATTTTGCTGCAGTGTGAATTCTTAATGAGGTGCAGAATTGATTCATTAAGATCTTTGTTCACTCATCAACGGTGAGAGAGTGATAATCTAGTACACCAGTTCATACATTTCTTTTTTCTGTTGAACCTGCGTAAAAATATGTTACAGGAGTGTTGGCATATGTTGTTTGTTTTTGTAAACTTTATTATGCGGCAAATCCAAACAATCAACTAAAATAGGAAATAAGGATATACTCAGATTAGACGTTTCCTAATTAGAATTGAATAAGTAAAATCAAGGTTTCCTAACTTGAATAGAATTCAAGATCTTCCTGTAATAATACCAATATACTTGGAAGGAAGGAGTTCTAATTGCCTAAAAGAAAATAACTTCTAGCGAAACAAGAAGTCTAAATATACTCCAAAGAGGCTCGCGGGCAAGTCACAGGGAGGCCGATAAATCGAGCGTAGCAGACTTGAAGTGGAAATCCAAGGCAATGTGCCTTGTAGTCAGGGCGCAGGAAAGGCGACCCTTCAACTCAATGGTATACCTTGCAGGGAGCACGCTGAGAACTTGAGGGTTCAAGTTATATATTTGCTGCACGATTCTATTTCCTATTCTGCTAATCTAAGGCAATATCTTGTGGCTCTATATATACGTACTTGCTCTTAATATAACGTGCCCGCTCTTAAGGACATATTATAGAGATTTAGAGAGAGAGATTTTTTATTTGTGAGAATTTAACGGTCTTTCTCTCACTTTTTTTTCAATTCTTTCTTTACTTTCCGAGTGAATCAAAAAGTCCGCTTGTTAGGATTCATTGAGTGATTCGAGTAAGAGTGACGAAAGGATTTGTGCAAATGAATCGTATTAAATTTGAGTAAGTCTTGTAACTTGTTGATTGTGGAATTATTTTTTGAGGTTTTTTTTTTTCCCCTTTGATTACGTTTCCTCGTTAATCATCTGATGTTACTCTCTTTATTCTATATGTGATTGCTTGATTAAAAAATTTTCAGTTTTTTAATCAAATAAGAAATGCCAGTAATTTTACTTCTGAGTGCAAGGGCAATATAACATTGTATATAGCTTAAATTTATATAAGATCTGGTTGAGTTTTGAATGTCAATGTATGGCAGGTTAAGATTCAGCTACAATTTTGAAGTTGGATAAAATAAAAATTCAAAAACAAATATCCTTTTGGACTACAATTCCATTTTAGAAGCCGTTTGGAGCTTAAAAAGTTAGAGTAAAATGTGATTTGGGTTACTTTTTTGTGTTTGAAGTGTATTCAACAACCCATAAAAAATAAAGATGAACACTAATTCTTTTGAACGGATTCTGGCAGACATTTTTTGACTTTTTGTGTTAAAACTTTTTGAAATTTTGTAGAGATTTTATTGAAATTTGTAAAAATATAGATATTTGTAGAAATTTATATAAATTTATAGAGATTGAGAAATGATAAATGCACTCTTTCATTAACTTCCTCCACTCTACATTACTTTTTTTCATTAAAACTATTGTGGAGTGGAGTAAGTTAATGGAGCAGTGTAAATATTCCCACCCATAGAGATTTATAAAGATTTTATAAAGATTTATGTAGTTCGAGGTGGGAAAATTTTTGTAGAGATTTATAGAAATTTTTGGAAACTTTTTAAGCTCCAAATGTACTCTTAGACTGCGTTTGTCTGAGGGATTAGATGATGAGGGATAAGTAATACCGTGGGATCCACTGATGGGATTGGATAAAAGATGAGATTAATTTTTTATGTAGGATTATTTTTTTGGTATTTGGTTGGTGGGATATAAAACGGGATAAAAGATGTGATTTGATATGTAATGTGATAGGAAATAATTTTGGACATTTGGATTTTGGAGGGAAGCAATCCAGAGAGGGGGGATAACTCATCCCACACCCCTCATGGGATAACTTATCCCACAAATTCCTTCTTTATTCATCCAATTCGTGGGGCCCATGGATTACTCATCAAATCCCACATCTTTATCCCTCAAACAAACACTCCCTTAATGAACTAAAATCTTAAAATTTCAAGGAATAATTAACTTTTTGCCTCTTGTACTTAAGTTAAAAATCATTTACATCTTTAAATTTTAAAAACTTACATTTGAATTTATATCATTTTCCATTGACAAATCTTTTATTTAAACACAGCCTATGAGTAATTTTGTACAAGAGTCTATTTAGTAAAATTCCAGAAGTGTTGTGGGAGAGTAATACAACTATTGTGCTATTATGCGAAATGATGTACTGAGTGTTGCATATTAAATGACAAAAAACCTAAAAGAATTAATTGAATGGGTGCATTTGGAGTAGTAAAAAATTAGTAAAAATTACTAAAAGTTCTAATCTTGTAACTCGTGCAGTGAGAGAGAAAGTTAGATTCTTTTAAAAATTTTTAGAGTTTTTTGGTAAAATTTAGTACTCCAAACTGACCAAAGTTGAAATTCTCCGAATTGATTTCCCATCTTCATAAGTTAATGATATAATTGATAATTTGAAATTGCACATTATCCTTGCGTCCATGTACACATTGGTAGGCTGAATTATTGTCATTACACCTGGCGATGTCCCCTTAGTTAGGCGTGGCGTGAAGTTTGTCCGTCCTCTTAAGTTAATTTTCCTAATAATTTTCCTAATAATACTCCATGTTAGTAAAACTTATCATACCAACATCTAGCATGCATTCTCAAATTGATAGGCTAAAATTACATCATTGCTAATAATACCCTTTGTTGTGATGTCTACAAAGTTTCATTATGTTTGTAACTTTAATTCTCTTTCTTTTAAAGTGAACATGTACTATTAATAAAATATTTGATACTGTGATATCATATTAAGACATCGATGACGTAATATGCTCTACTTTGTTTTTCGAATTTGTAATATATTGTTTTATGGTACTAAAAAGAATTACTATTTTCATTTACATTTTGTTCTTTATATCTTTATATATATAATAAAGAAAAAAATATAACAAGTATTTTCCAAACATATTTTTAGATTTTTTCCCCTTAAATACAAATTAAAACTTGAAAAACTGAACAAAAAACTAAAAATTGGAAATTTTGTCAAACGGGCATAAGTCTATCATTTCTTTAACTACATGTTCTTATTAATTATCCTTTGTAAATTTTGTTAATCTCATCACTTGTTTTGTTAATTTCATCCCTTGTTTGTTGCTCCTATACTTTGCTCATTGCTTGTGCACTCATTTGTAAGCTTTGGTGCCTTTTGATCCAAATAGCACTCAAAGTCATACATGGCGATTTACAAAACATTAATATTCAATTCAAATTGTACAATGTTCTCGTTTCTTTTCAAAAAAAAAGTTTCCTATTAATATTATTACTAATGGGCAGACATTTTATTACATATATATACAAATTAGGATTAATCTAATTCTCTTTGAGATGCGCAGACAATGTGAAAAGGCTTCATCATGCACTTCTCACAAACATCATATTATTATTATTGATTGAGTATTTTGATCACCATAAAACAAGAGATCACGTTGTGAAATTGAATTGTGTGAGAAAAAATGACTCTAGGCATCTCTAAGTGTTTAGATGAGCAAGGTACCTAATACCTGTTGGCGTTTATAGCATAGGGAAGAGGAAAATACCTTAACTCCGAGCTTGAAGATAGATGCACAGCAGAAAAAATTTTGATCATCAATCCAGTATTCCAAACTATCTTCAATTACTTTTTCTTTTTTGATTAAGTGGGTGATCACATATATGTCTTTTGCTTATATCAGGGAGGTTGTGATAGGTAGTAGAGATATTATCTCTCCAGAGATGTTATCCTAACTACCCAACCACTTAGATACTGATACTATATCAGAGAGTTCTTTTTAACCTCTGAACAGCATAAGTATGATCTAAACTAACTATATTTGGGAGTTTTTCTTAACCATTAAGATAGTATCAGAGAAAATATCTTACCTTATCTTTGATGCACGTAATATTAGCATATTACGTTGTAATTCATTTTCAAACAAAAAGAATTTATCTAAACCAACTAGACCTGACCCATCAAGAAATAATTAAGCTACCTTGAGACTAAAGGCCCTTCGACTCCTCGCTCTAACTCAAAAGATTTAGGCCCTAAAATCTCTTGACATCCCATTAGTCTTTTAAGTTAACCCCAAGCTATTTCACTAAAAACCCTAGGTTGAACTCTAATTACCCATGTTAAAATTCATTTAATTAAAACAACTTTTAATAAAATAAATTTTTTTAATTAAATAAATTTAGTCTTATACCAATAATATCTACTTAATTAACCCTGCATTACATGCTCGTAATTAAGTTAAGCCCCTGTAAAATGCCATGCCTCTTAAATTATATATTTATCCCTAAGTCACTATTTAATAAACTATGATCATTCTAAATATTTCTATATTTGTAAAATAATTTACAAATAAATAGTATTATTCAATAAACATTTTATTAAATAAACTGTGACCGCAGATTTAATGACCAAGTATAATAAATAGTTTAGATGAGCACACGAAAATAGATTCCATCTTATAAGTATATGCTCCCACGACTTATAAAATTAAATCTCCAAGTTATCGAGATTTTAATCGTTTATATAGGTCTCGCTCTGTGTGCTTGCTCGATTTCAATGTTATTTAATATTGGCTCGACCTCAAGTGTAGGGTATCTATTGAAGCACAATAACTAGTAAATACCGAATCCTGTTCATAGAGAGTCTTAAACAAAAATCAGTGAACAAATAATTTTTGGAAAAGTTATAGACAAAACTTGGCCTCACAATGAATTGTAGAGATTGAATTGGCTTTAGAAATGGTGATTTGAGCAAAACTTTTTGATAAAGCAAATTATAGAAGGTCTTGGATTCAAAACAAGCTTATAGTAACTTACATAAAATTCCAAGGAATTCATTTACTCAACCTACACCTCATAGTGATTTACATAAAATTCCAAGGAATTCAATTACTTAACCTACACCTCAAAAATGGTAGATCGGAAGATATTTCTACATAAAACCAATTTGGAACAATTTAAATTTGAATTGAAGAAGAATTTAAGTACAAAATCGAATTAAGATTTTAATTGAATACCTTATATGCATAATCTATAGATCTTATATATGAAATCTAAAATTAACAATCACCACACAATTTCAATAGAGATGCATGATAATTCTAAGTAGAATTTCATAGGCAAAATCCATAAACTATAAAATTTAGAATTCAAATGAAATCCCAACCCAAAATCAAGAATGAATTCAAATCAAACATAAATTGATCCTTGAACACATGAAAATTTAACATTAAACTCATTACCTTGGAATATATGTAAATCAACTACGAGACTAGACTTGAATCCAAGAAAAGGATCTACTCACACATAATGAAATTGAGATTACTTGAAAATGAAGAAAAAAGATTCATAATCTGAAACATAGATACAAAATTCAAGAGACAATGTGAATTGATATACTTTCTCTCTCTAAGTTCTCTCTCTAAAAAAATGAAATTTGAAAACTGAAATGTATGTAATGAAGAACTTCCCAAACGACCTTACTCTTATCTATATATAATACAATTTAAATGTACTTAATTGCCCTTTCACAGCAAGCTCAATTTTAGTATTCTCGTTTTGCAGGTTGGTTCGAACAAATGTTCGAATAAGATGGTGGTTCGAATAAAGGTTTGAACCAATTTCTAGGACTTAATCATTTTTGCTCTAGTTGAACCTTGCATGACTTTTGTTGGTCAAACCAGCGTCAGAACAAGGGCTAGTTTGAACCAATGTTTGAACTAAACTTCCGCACTTAGAATTTTTTCTTGCCTCCAAATGTTGTTACCCTTCTGTTGATCGAACAAGGGTTCGAACCACGTTTCGTTAGTCAATTTTCACCTTTTTATCTACACCAGTTTCTGTTGTTCCAACCATGGTTTGAATAGCATGTGGTTTGAATAAGGGTTTGAACCACTTTTCTTCACACTTAGCCAATTCTACTGTTGTTTCATCTGTTGTGCTTTTCTGTAGTTAGAACAAATGTTCAAACAAACTGTGGCTCAAACAAGTGTTCGAACCACTTTCCTGATTTTTTTCTATTTTGGTCCAATTCTGTTATTTTCCTTCCAAACACCTGCAATTCACAAGAAATCCTCATAAATCCATTAAAACTAATTTTTTTCATCTTTCTAAAATATAAATTCACTGAACAACCCACAATTTAAGGTTTACGATTGTACTTTTCAGAGTGCAATCACTATGATATCTCAAATAGATTTAATTTATGAATGTGAGCCTACTACAAACTCAAGATTAAACTTTATTAAACTTATTAAAACTTTAGTAAATTATGATCAATGACATTTATTAAACCAAATCATAATTTACAATAGTCCATTCAATATGCATATCATATATACATATTAAATTTTCCACTCAAAGTCCTTCAGTGATCAAGACAAATCACCTAATTAAGAAATAGAAAAGTTATAGTTTTAATATAATGAAATGCCCGTTTCATTAAGAATTGTGAATTTACTTTTGTTTATAAAAACTTGTGATTTAAGTGTTTCTGTATTGACATTTTATGCCCAATACTATATCATATACTTTATAATTAAGGGATAATAATGCGTGCTTGAATAAATGAATAAATTTATTATCACTAGAAAAATAAAATGTTATTACAAACATCCTTTTAAGGGCATAAATGTAATGCAAGTCTAACAATCTCCTATTTACCTAAAGATGTCACGCATATGATGAACCCCCTATATTATAGATATGATCATCAAAGCTCTTAACTGCCAAGGTCTAAGTGAATGGATCCGCCATATTTTCTGCTAATGCAATCTCAAATACCATCACTTTACCCTTCTGAACCAAATCTCTCACTAGATGATACTTCTTCTCTATGTATTTCCCTTTTCCCTTTCTTGTGATACTATCCCCACTATTGTCATAGTAACGAACAATGAACATATTAATATTGGAAACCACATTTAGTTCCATAAGGAACTTACGGAGCCATATAGCCTCTTTTGCCACCTTTGAAGCAGCTACGTATTAGCTTCTATGGTGGAATCTACGATGCAAGTTTGTTTCACGCTCCTCCAATTTACAACTCTACCACCTAAAGTGAACACATAGCCAAAAGTGAATCTTTTGGTATCTCTATCTACTTGAAAGTCAATGTCTGATTGTACGGTAAAACGTACAATTTAATCTCCTAAATGAGTGTTGTTAAACCACTTGATATGAATAAATGCATTGAATTGACAAATATTATCATTTAAGAAAGTTTTAAATTTGTTTGATAGGAAATGGAATTAAAAGGCATGAAAAGAAATAAATGAAGCAGTAGAATACATGCCCATCCATACAGTTGTGTAGACAACCCTCTGTACAGACAGGGTAATACGTAATAGAAGCCTAGTTTGAATGGGCGATGAAAATTTGACTAAATATGAAATCCTATCTAGACCCTTGTCCAAACAGCCGTCTGTGCTAACAACAGTTCAAACAATAGAGACCATGTATGGAGATTTGGATGATGAAATTCTAAGTGTGGGAAGTCTGTCTGGACAGGGGTCCAGACAAACCACTGTTCACACAATTGTTTGCACAACAGAAAGGAGTCAAACATTAGATAGATGAAATTTTTCTAAGTGTTGAAGACCATATCTAGAAAGTCAAGCTGAACTTTCCGTTGTAATTAATTCATTTTTAGAAAGGGCATTTTTATACATAGACATAATACTCTTTGGATATAAATAGCAGGAGTTAGACTGAGAGAAGAGACACTTGATTACATACAATCCAATTTCATATAGTTGAGAGAATTTTTAGAGAGAGAATTTAGATCTTCATTGTTTCCTTAGAAAATTTCATTTTCTTTTTCAATTTCTTATAATCAATGACCGAATGCAATACAAGTTTAGTTCTATTTTCAAGTATCAGTGAGTAGTCTTTTTTTCTTGGATTTGGATCAAGGATAGTGGATGAATTTTATGGAATTTCAGGTAACATGAATTTCAATTAATCATCTACATATTTCGTAAGGTCTAATTGATAATTGAATTATTTTAATTTGGCTACACTCTAGTTGAATTCTTGTTTAAATTCTAAATTTGTATTATTCATGATTTACACATATGATTTCTAATTAGAATTTTCATGCACATCTTACGATTTGCATGGAGATTGCTAAGTCATATGTTAAGATTATGTATTATGTAGGTTAATTTTCATGCACATATTAAGGTTTCAACCAAGAAATTGTGCTTAAATTCCAATTCAATTCAGTTTTCAATTATTCCAAATTGATCTTCAATTCCACAATTCCCGATCTACTCTTTTGTGTTTAGATTGAGTTATGTTACTACCTTGAATTCTTATAGAATTCACCACTTGATTTGATTTGAATCTAAGATCCTTTGTAAATTGTTTAAACAAAATTTGCAAAATCAACCGTAATTTCAACTCAAGTAACGATTTCTATAATTCTTTGTGGGATTCATTTTCACTTGAGAATTTCCAAATCCATTTGTTCACTGATTTTTGCACAAGGCTTTCTATAGACATGATCCGATACTTAACGGTTATTGTGCTTCAACTAATGCATTGTACTTGGGGTTGAGCCAATATTATATTCATTGGTTTAGAGCAAGCAGAGTCTATATACCCAATTGGTATAAGATCTTCACTAGAATACACAAGCATATAATCTCTTGTTCTTCGAAGATCTTTAAGTATATACTTTACCACAACCCAATGTTCTGGCCCTGAATTTGATTGATATCTGCTAACCATTCCTACTGCATAACAAATATCTAGTCTAGTACATAGCATAGCATACAAAAGGCTTCCTACTTTTGAGGCATAAGGAATCTATTTCATGTTTTTTTTTTAATTTTTTTTTATCTCTTGAGGAGTCCTAGGAGACTGATCACGAGATAGACTAACTCCATGTCTGAAAGGAAGTAATCATTTCTTTGAGTTTTTTTTTATAGAGTATTGACCAATATTTTGCCTAAGTAGGTAGCTTGGGATAAGCCTAATGTTTTATTTTTGTGATCTCACCATAGTTTGATCCTAAGGATATAACTAGCTTCCCCCAGGTAATTCATATCAAATTTACTTGATAGCCAAATTTTAACTGCCGATAATACTTCCATATCATTCCTAATGAGTAGGATATCATCAACATACAGGACTAGAAAAACTACCAATCAACCCTCTATTCTCTTATAGACAAAAGGTTCATTATGATTTTGCTCAAAAGTAAATGATTTGATTGTCTGATCAAATCTGATATTCCATGATCTAAAAGCTTGTTTAAGCTGATAGATAGACTTTTGTAGTTTGTAGGCCTTATATTCTTGGCCCTTAGTTATAAAACTATTTGGTTGCATCATATAGATGTTTTTTTTTTTTTTTTTTTTTTTTATTTTTATCAAGATTACCATTTAGAAAAGTAGTCTTGACATCTGTTTGCCCAATCTCATAATCTAGATTTGTTACAATGGATAAGAGAATCCTGATAGACTTAAGCATGACTACTGGCAAAAAGGTTTTCTTATAATCGATACATTCTTTCTAAGTATATTCTTTTGTAATAAGCCTAGCTTTGAAGGTTTCAATTTTCTCATCTACCCCTCTCTTTCTCTTATAAACCCATTTACACCCAATGTGTCATGCCCCGGAATTTCATAACCGAATGCCTAGGGGTGACTTGGGATTTATTTGTTAGGTATAAAAATAAGATGATGATTGGAAATTTATTTAAATTATTTTGAATAAAATAAAACTTATCAATTTTGCTAAAAATTAAATATAAATCCAAAAGCTATTTATTATCTTTATATTCCATAAAATAATAAAATAAAAGGTAAAAGAAGCAAAAATCGAGATTTGCAGCCAATGAGGTTCGAACTTGCGACTTTAAATCGCAATTAGGGTCGCTCACCCACTAAGCTACCAACCTCAGCCTAATTAATATACCATTAGAAATAATTTTATTCTTATCAAATTTGGTACGGTAAACTTGTCAAAACAATTAACTAAAATACTAATTCGTATTCTAATTTTTTTTTTTACTTGCTACTTGTTAATTTACATGTAGTACCTACCTTTGTGATAATGATATTGGCGACTATGTTAAATCTTTGATTTATTGAGAATTACTATTAAATTATGGATTTAAATAAAGTGCTTAAAAATATATTGCATGTGACTGAATAATCCCACTTTTGATTCATCGCCCGGGAACATTGCCGATTGTTATAAAAAATGTCTGATTTCCATACAAGGTACCCTTGGAATGTAAAAAGGTGAGAAGAAATTAAGGCAATCGGTGCTGAAGTTATTTTTGACAATGGGGTGACGGGTGGGTAGAAATGGCCTTTTAGATGAAGATGGGAACATGCATTTTATTTGGGAGATGCTCCCTTCTGACCTGGCCAGTCAGGTAGCCGGTTGCGACGGCTAGGTTTTTGGTAGGTGACACCGTCGGTATGTATTGGATGCTAAGCCCGTAAAGTCACTGGTTCCCAAGGCTGGGGGTAGAGGAGGATAGGAGTATGATTATCTTAGGACGATTTAGATTAAACTCCTTTACAAAATTTTACTGTGACTAGTAACATCTCTTGTTATGTATAAATGATGTATTGGAATTATTTAATTATATTTAATTCCTCTCGATGAATATTTTATAAAAATATATATGTATATATGAAACCTGTATCGCTACGGGGTTTGATCCCGAGACCTTGAAGATCTAAATCTGAGATCTCTACCACTGCGACACAGACTTCATTGTGGTACACACATCAATATTTAACTATTTTTATATGTAAGTAAAATAGCAGTTACGGTGACGGTTTCATCGAACCATTGTAAGTATAATTTGCATTATTCAGTTGAGATCTATTGAATTAATTGTTGCATAAACAGTATGCCACCTAAACACATTTACTGTAATGGGTCACTTAATATAGTATAGTATTATAACCACTGCATATAAGCACCTAGGAGATTCTGATTACTGGGCTTTAGTAGCTCACCCCTTGTGGGAATATTTTTTTCAGGATATTAAGCACAGGGATACAGAAGATGAGCTGGAAAGAGATTAATTTCTCCTAAATATTCCATCAGAAGAATTATCTATTTTTTTTTCTTCTTTCCTGCGCAGAGCTGGAGGACTTTATTTTTGGTCTGTAACAATTGTTGGATGATTATAATTATTAAGCATAGACCTAATTTGCTTTTATTTGGTATGTAATGTTAATCGCGTGGTTGGGACACTTAGATGGCTCTGTAATATTTTTCTCTATCTTTATTTTGTGCCCTGTAGTTGAAATCCCATCAAATGATTCAGTCCAATGACTTATAAATATTGTTTGGGATAAACAAGAGATTTTGAATATCTTAAATTTTTCTTGCGGGTCAACCCCAGTTTGGAGGAAAATTCTGGGGTATGACAGCGTGTTATTATCATCTTATTTTTATACCTAACAAATAAATCCCAAGTCACCCCTAGGCATTCGGTTATGAAAATCCGGGGCGTGACAGCTTGGTATCAGAGCCATAGGTTTACGATTTACCTAAGGGTAGTGGGGATTGGGTATTTTTATACTTATTGCGTGTATTTGTGTGTAAGTACCAACTAACCCGTCAATCTTATATAGAATGGAAAACATCGGAAGAGGTCGTGGACGACCCCGAAACAACAGCCAAAATGGGGCGCAATCGCAACCAACAAATGCACAATCTGCAACCACCACCAACGTTACCAACGAGATGGCCCAAGCTATCCGGGACATGGCGACAGTTATGGCCCAATTCATACAGATGAATCCACGAGCGCCGGCGGCAATACCGGCAGCGGCTGTAGCAGGAGTAGCACCAGTAATACCACCAATAAGAAGACATGATGATGACCTGAGAAACTTCTTACAGTATGACCCACCATCATTCTATGGCGAACTCGAACCAGTAGCAGCTGAGAACTAGTTCAAAGAAGTCTCTCATATTTTAGAGACTATGGGAATAATCTGTCATGCTACTAAGATAACCCTGGCAACGTTCCGGCTACGGGGTGATGCATATGAATGGTGGACTTTCGTTAAAGGAAGTCACGACCCTGCAATCATGACCTGGGAAAGATTTGAAGAATTGTTCATGGATCATTTCTTTCCACAAACTTTCAAAGATGTAAGACACGGGAGTTTTTATCCTTGAAGCAGCGTGGCATGACCGTTATGCAGTACGAAGCAATGTTCGCTAGTCTGTCCAAGTATACCAAAAATTTGAATTTAACTGACAAGGTAAAGACCGATCAGTTTACATGGGGCTTGCGGACTGACATTCGAGGGAGAATCATTGGTATGATGCACACTTCTTATGCTGCAGCTGTGAGGGCAGCCATTGCTGTGGAAATGGAAATGCAAGACACAGCCAAGCTCAAGGGATCAACGTTCAAGGGTTCAATCATGAGGCAAAATAAAAATGCTGGACAAAAACTAGGTAGATTCTTTGAAAACAACAAACAGTATGGTGGTCAACCGCAAAAGAAAAATGGAGGAGGGAGTCAACCTCGACATCAGCAAAAGGATCCAAATGCTTGTTACCAGTGTTGGTAACTTGGGCATTTTAAAAGGGATTGTCCTCAGAGGGCAATGACATACCCCAAGCAAAATCAACAAAATTTCCAGAATCCAGGACCAGCACGAATCACGTACCCACCTCCACAACAACGTTTTCAACAAAGACCACCTTTTCAGAATCGTAACATGAACCAGCAAGGAGGACAACAGAAGAACAATGGCGGAGGACGAGGTCGTGGTGGAAGAGGACCAGGGCCAAGAAGGGATAATAATGTTCCGCAGGGACGCGTATTTGCACTTAACCATTTGGAAGCACCAGAACCCATTACAGCGGTACCAGAAAACACAGTTATTCAGGTTACCTCATTACTCTTTAGTACTTGGGTGGTAATCCTAGTTGATACTGGCGCTTCGCATTCCTTTATATCATCCAAATGTGCATGTTCATTGAAGTTAATACCAGAGGAATTAAATGGAACCTTAACCATTGATTCCCCTCTGGGAAATAACACTGTGGCAAATAAGATCACTAGATCTTATGCGATCCAATTCAGGGAGATCATAGTAGAATGTGATCTTATCTGGTTGGATATGAACACCTACGATGTCATTCTAGGAATGGACTGGTTGTCTTTACACCAGGCAATTATTGATTGTCATCTGAAGAAGCGTGTCTCGGCGATTCTTCCATCAGGAGCTCGATTCTATATCCAAGGAGATTCCCGAGAAGATCCAATTATATCCCCAGTACATTCTTAAGGTTGCAGGCAATTAAATAGCTTGCTAGCCAATCTGACTTTGAATGAGGAGCTTCCACAGACTGCTCTCCCTCGAGTAGTTTGTGAGTTCCCAGATGTTTTTCCCAATGAGCTTCCAGGTTTGCCACCTCGGCGGGAAATAGATTTTCGTATAGATCTACAGCCAGGGGTTGCACCAATTTCAGTAGCCCCTTACCGAATGGCACCATCAGAACTTCAAGAATTAAAAGTACAACTTGAAGAATTGCTCTAGCTAGAATTCATTCGACCCAGTGTTTCCCCCTGGGGAGCGTCAGCTGTTTTTGCAAAGAAGAAAGATGGAAGTTTACAGCTATGTATTGATTATAGAAAGCTGAACAGAGTCACTATCAAGAATAAATACCCTTTGCCAAGAATAGATGATTTATTTGATCAATTGAGGGGTTTACTATTCTTCTCTAAGATCGATCTTCGATCAAGATACCATCAATTGCATATCCGAGAGGAAGACATTCCAAAGACAGCGTTTCGTACGAGATATGGGCACTACGAGTTCGTGGTTATGCCTTTTGGACTCACCAATGCGCCAGCAACATTTATGGATCTTATGAATCGTGTTTTCCGTCCATACCTGGATAAGTTTGTTGTAGTCTTTATTGACGACATACTTATTTATTCAAAGGATGAACGGGAGCATGAACAGCACCTTCGTATCGTCTTACAAACTTTATTAGATCACCAAATGTATGCCAAGGCTAGCAAATGCGAGTTTTGGCTAACAAAAATACCATTCTTGGGACATATAGTCTCAACAGATGGTGTTGCAGTAGACCCAACGAAAGTAGAAGCCGTAATAAGCTGGAAGCAACCGAAGACAGTCTTCGAGATAAGAAGTTTCCTCGGTTTGGCAGGGTACTACCGACAGTTCATTAAGGACTTTTCTCGGATCGCTGCACCCATGACACGATTAATCCGTAAGGATGTCAAGTTTGTTTGGGATGAGAAATGTGAAAGAGCTTTTCAAGAGTTGAAGGCTCGATTGACCCAAGCCCCGGTTCTAATCATACCAGAACGAGGGGCAGGGTATACAGTATACTATGATGCCTCAAGAGAAGGATTGGGTTGTGTACTAATGCAATTAAACCATGTAGTCGCTTATGGTTCTCGACAATTGAGAAACCATGAGAAGAACTATCCAACCCACGATCTAGAATTGGCCGCAATTGTTTTTGCATTGAAACTTTGGAGGCATTATTTGTACGGTGAAAAGTTTGAAGTCTTTTCAGATCACAAGAGTTTGAAATATCTATTCACCTAACGAGACCTAAACCTACGACAACGACGCTGGATGGAATATCTGGAGGATTTCGATTTCACCCTTCAGTATCATCCAGGAAAGGCAAATGTTATAGTAGATGCACTCAGTAGGAAATCACATTTAACATGGGCGAATTTGGCAATGCGGGAATGGAAGATGCTAGAATCTGTGAATGAATTTGAGATCAGAATTGACCAGGGAAATGCTACAGTGACAAACTATTCTCTGATGGCAATTCCCACCATACTTACGAAGGTGATCGATGCGCAACAACATGATGAAGAATGCAAGAAGATGGTAGCTTAAATTTTATCTGGAGAGATTATAGAAGGATGGACACTTCACTCTGATCAAGGACTACAGCATTGTGGAAGGTTGTATGTCCCGAATTCTAATGGCCTTCGAAAGGAGATATTGCATGAGTTCCATAACTCAAGATTTGCCATTCACCCTGGAAGTACGAAGATGTACCGTGATTTAGCACGACAGTATTGGTGGAAGGGAATGAAGAAGGATGTTGCTCGATTCGTAGCTAAATGTCTTGTTTGTTAGCAAATCAAAGCAGAACACCAGAAACCAGCTGGATTACTCCAACCTTTACCTGTGTCCGAATGGAAGTGGGAGCACATTGCGATGGATTTCGTCGTGGGCTTACCTAAGATGTTGAAGAAAAATAACTCTATATGGGTTATTATTGATCGATTAACAAAGTCAGCGCATTTTTTACCAGTGAACACTACCGACACACTCCAAAAGCGCAGCCAGCTATATATTCGCGAGATCATCCGGCTTCACGGAACACCAATCTCCATAGTATCTGACCGAGATCCATTATTCACAGCTCAATTTTGGAAGAGTCTGCAGGAGGCTTTAGGCACTAAATTGACCTTTAGCACGGCATTTCACCCTCAGATGGATGGACAGTCAGAACGGTTAATTCAGACATTGGAAGATATGCTTCGTGCTTGCATATTAGACTTTAAAGGAAACTGGGAAGAACACTTGCCATTGATAGAGTTTGTGTATAACAACATCTATCAAGCAAGTATTGGAATGGCACCTTATGAGGCATTATATGGGAGGCCATGTCGCTCTCCTTTGTGTTGGACCGAGGTAGGAGAATCGGTTATGATGGGACCCGACCTAATCAAGCAAACATCAGAAAAGATTGCTATCATTCGTCAACGTCTACTTACTGCCAAGAGTCGTCAGAAAAGCTACGCTGACCGACGAAGACGACCTTTGGAGTTCGAGGTTGGAGATCATGTCTTTCTTCGAGTTTCCCCACGTCAAGGAGTCGCACGATTCGGGAAAAAGGGGAAGTTAGCTCCTCGATATATTGGACCATTCGAAATCCTTGCAAAGGTTGGGCAGGTTGCATATCAGCTAGCTCTACCACCTCAACTATCACGTGTTCATGATGTATTTTTGTACCCATGCTTCGAAAGTATGAACCTGACCCAAGTCACGTGATTGATTGGACTAAACTTGATATTCAGCAAGATGTTACATTTGAACAACAGCCAGTTAAGATCAAGGATCGGCGTGAACAAGTCCTACGAGGCAAAACCATTCCATTGGTTCGAGTGTTGTGGAGGCACCGTGGTGTGGAGGAATCCACCTGGGAGCGTGAGTCTGTTATGCGTGAATGATACCCTCATTTGTTTAACACTTGAGTCATGCTTTGTGTAAATTTCGAGACGAAATTTATTTAAGGGGGGTGGATTGTAATAACCTGAATTTTTTTTTTCTTAATTAAATTGTTTAAGTGTGGTGGTGATACTTGTTATAGGAAAAATCTAGAAAATTGAGGATTTGAAAATTTTTGGAATTGGTTGGAAAGATTTTCGGATTTAATTTCACCCTATGTGGGAGTTTAATGTAGAATTTCTAAAATTTTTATCCAAACACTTCCTAGCCCAATTACTTATTTGGTTCAAACCAAGCCCATTAACCCATGGGTCAACCCTTTTCTTTGACTCACCTCAACTCACTTCAACTCACTTTATCACTCAATGAGTTGACTCATGAATAGTTGCTCTAAATTATTTCCCGACAACTTCATTTTCCATCTTCCATACACTCTCACCATCTTTCAAAATTATTTGACTAATTAGACAAAGAGAAGACCCTACATTGATGACCTTAAAGCATCTTTTTCAAATTATTTAGCAAACAAGATTTAAAGCATTTTGTTTGAAAGCTAGCATGATTAAAGCATTTTGTTAATTTGTCAAAAAGCTAGCATGATTGTTTAAATTGTCAAAAAGTTAGCATGATTCCCGGATCATGCCACCCATCCTCATCCATCCTCCAACACCTATCTTTAATTATGTGGTTAGATAGTCAAAAAGGCTAAGCTAGATACTACCTAATGCATAATGCTACTTTAGTGGTTTTCAAGTTTAGGTAGTGGAACTTGTTTTTCTCTACCGACACTTCCTTTACATTCCCTATAAATTGTGTGTCTTCAAAGAGAAGAAAATAAGAGAGAAATAATAATAAATTATTAATTAGTGAGGTAGAAGATTTGGTGTCGCTTGGAGGAAGAAGAAAGGCTTGGAATTTTCCAATTTGGGTGGTGTTCAAAACTAACTCATTTTTCCTTCTCAGACTTGGTCATTAATATCTTCATTGAGGTAGGATGACTAACCTCCTAAAATATATTTGATGCATTTTCTAGGTTTGAAGTATGAAACTTGATTGTGATAAAAAAATAAATACCCGTATATTGGGGTAGGAAAGCCAAAATTTTGACTGATGTAACTCAGTATGCTGACAGCTCTCTATTTGTAACTTCTTATGTGCTTCTGACCCCTAAAACGGTGGAATTAGGTTTCGGCTAAAACATAAAAGTTGTAGCCCTTTCAGTTTTCTTTCTAACCCAAAAAGAATTGCATCAATCCGATTTGTGAGTCAAAAATTATGCCCAAAAATACTGAGCACGTGTAAAACTGTATTTTCTGAACAAACTTAATTCAAGGCTATTTTTGCACCTTTAGACCTTAGAATTTTAAAAAGTGTGAAACATGAAAGTTTTAGGTCTTAAAGTCTAGTTTCTACAGATATAAAGTGTATAGATATTGGAGTTTTGCTCTATTTTATATGAATTTTCTTTTAAGCTGCTGTCTCAATTTAGTTTTTAATTGATGCTTGTTTGGATTTTTTTAGAATATTATGTTTAAAGATTTATTTAAATTTCCAATTACCTTCTGTTAGTTATTGTCATGTTAATAATTTCTATTGATATGAAATTATTTTAAATTGAATATTATATATTATTTGACACTCTAATATTGATGATAATTGACTTAGATAATCAGTTTCATCATGGATAGTTGGATGACTTATTCAAACTAAAATGCTAAGCATTTGATAAAATGCCCAAAAGAAACAATGGACTTGTTTTTTTTCATTTGGTCTTTCTTAAATGAAGTTAATTTATTTTTAGGCATTGTTTTGTCAATCTAGCATGTTATATAACTATATTTTTATGATTAAGTGAATTTAATGAAACTCATTTAATACCCTCCTAAACATTGGAATAATTCTGTGGACATTTGTGGATATCTTGAAGCCAAAAACCTATGATAAGGGTTTGGTTATAAATAAGATGATGATTGGAAATTTATTTAAATTATTTTGAATAAAATAAAACTTATCAATTTTGCTAAAAATTAAATATAAATCCAAGAGCTATTTATTATCTTATATTCCATAAAATAATAAAATAAAAGGTAAAAGAAGCAAAAACCGAGATTTGCAGCCAATGAGGTTCGAACTTGCGACTTTAAATCGCAATTAGGGTCGCCCACCCACTAAGCTACCAACCTCGGCCTAATTAATATACCATTAGAAATAATTTTATTCTTATCAAATTTGGTACGGTAAACTTGTCAAAACAATTAACTAAAATACTAATTCGTATTCTAATTTTTTTTTTTACTTGCTACTTGTTAATTTACATGTAGTACCTACCTTTGTGATAATGATATTGGCGACTATGTTAAATCTTTGATTTATTGAGAATTACTATTAAATTATGGATTTAAATAAAGTGCTTAAAAATATATTGCATGTGACTGAATAATCCCACTTTTGATTCATCGCCCGGGAACATTGCCGGTTGTTATAAAAAATGTCTGATTTCCATACAAGATACCCTTGGAATGTAAAAAGGTGAGAAGAAATTAAGGCAATCGGTGCTGAAGTTATTTTTGGCAATGGGGTGACGGGTGGGTAGAAATGGCCTTTTAGATGAAGATGGGAACATGCATTTTATTTGGGAGATGCTCCCTTCTGACCTGGCCAGTCAGGTAGCCGGTCGCGACGGCTAGGTTTTTTGTAGGTGACACCGTCGGTATGCATTGGATGCTAAGCCCGTAAAGTCATTGGTTCCCAAGGCTGGGGGTAGAGGAGGATAGGAGTATGATTATCTTAGGATGATTTAGATTAAACTCCTTTACAAAATTTTACTGTGACTAGTAACCTCTCTTGTTATGTATGAATGATGTATTGGAATTATTTAATTATATTTAATTCCTCTCGATGAATATTTTATAAAAATATATATGTATATATGAAACCTGTATCGCTACGGGATTTGATCCCGAGACCTTGAAGATCTAAATCTGAGATCTCTACCACTGCGACACAGACTTCATTGTGGTACACACATCAATATTTAGCTATTTTTACATGTAAGTAAAATAGCAGTTACGGTGACGGTTTCATCGAACCATTGTAAGTATAATTTGCATTATTCGGTTGAGATCTATTGAATTAATTGTTGCATAAACAGTATGCCATCTAAACACATTTACTGTAATGAGTGACTTAATATAGTGTAATATTATAACCACTGCATATAAGCACCTAGGAGATTCTGATTACTGGGCTTTAGTAGCTCACCCCTTGTGGGAATATTTTTTTCAGGATATTAAGCACAGGGATACAGAAGATGAGCTGGAAAGAGATTAATTTCTCCTAAATATTCCATCAGAAGAATTATCTATTTTTTTTCTTCTTTCCTGTGCAGAGCTGGAGGACTTTATTTTTGGTCTGTAACAATTGTTTGATGATTGTAATTATTAAGCATAGACCTAATTTGCTTTTATTTGGTATGTAATGTTAATCGCGTGGTTGGGACACTTAGATGGCTCTGTAATATTTTTCTCTATCTTTATTTTGTGCCCTGTAGTTGAAATCCCATCAAATAGTTCAGTCCAATGATTTATAAATATTGTTTGGGATAAACAAGGGATTTTGAATAACTTAAATTTTTCTTGCGGGTCAACCCCAGTTTGGAGGAAAATTCTGGGGTGTGACAGCGTGTTATTATCATCTTATTTTTATACCTAACAAATAAATCCCAAGTCACCCCTAGGCATTCGGTTATGAAAATCCGGGGCGTGACACAATGGGTTTAATCCCTTGATTTATTTGAGTACATAGAACCTATCTTTGATTTCATAGCTTTGTACCAACAATTTGCATCCACATCAGTCATTGCTTTATCATAACTACTGGGATCTAGTTCATTTTCATCAGGAACTACTTGATAAGACTCTCTAATTAACATGTATTTGGGTGGATGTCTAATCGTCCTCCCATCATAATGGACCACTGGTGACTGTTGCTCTGCAACGAGCTCAGGGTGGTTAATAAACTCTAAATTAGGAATTATTTCATTAATCTAATTTGGAAAAGCACTAGTGTTACCAGATAGTTCTTTGAAAATTATTTTACTTCTAGGTTTGAAGTATTTCATATAGTCTTCCTTAGGAAAAGTGACATTTGTGCTCACAAATACATTATTTTCTTTAGGACTATAAAGTGACCTCCTCTCATTCCTTTAGGGTAGCCTACAAATAGGCAAACTTCAAACTTAGGTTCCAATTTATCTACCTTTCCTTTCAGCAAATGTGCTGGGCAACCATAAATATGTATATGGCGTAAGCCGGGTTTATTGCCATTCCACATTTGCAAGGGTGTACTAGGAACTAACTTCGATGGAATTAAGTTTAGAAGATATATGGCTATTTTTCCAAGGAACAACCCCAAAATGAGATAGGCAGTATTAAATAACTGATCATCGATCTCACCATCTCAAGTAGGGTTCTATTTATCTTTTCCGTTATACCATTTTGGGGGAGTCCTTAGTGTAGTCAATTGGGAGGGTACCTCATTGTCTTACAAATAAGTTCTAAACTCATTAAGGAGGTGCTCGTCGATCAGATCGAAGTGTATTTATGTGTTTTCCTAGCTGTTTTTTTCGTTTTCGCCTGAAACACTCTAAATTTATCAAAAGCTTCAGACTTATGGTGCATTAGATACACATTACCATACCTTGAATAGTTATAAATGAGTGTGATGAGATATTTAAAACCCCCTCTAGCTTGTATGTTCATGGGACCACATACATTAGAATGTAATAATTCCAACGGGTTCTGTGGCTCTATTGCCTTTTGGAATTAAAAGGTCTCTTGGTCATTTTACCTTTTAAGTAGGATTCATACACTAGTAGTAGTTCGATACCTAGTGAACCCAAAGGCCCACTTCTAACCAATCTTTGGATCCCATCTAGATTTATATGACCTAAACACAGATGCCACAGATACGTTTCATTAGTTTGGGATAGCTTAATCCTCTTGCGGTGATTGATTTTATTATTCAACTATATGTCATGCAGTGAGTTTATTTAGGATGCAAACAGTATAAATTGTTAACTGATGTACTAGCACATTTAAACTTTTTATTCTTTTTGATTACCACAGTAGAGTTAAAAATAACTAAATATCCAAACTTATTCAAAGAACTAACTGAAATCAAACAACATTTAAGTTCAAGTACATATAAACAATCCAAAACTAAAGTTATAAATGTATTGAAAAATAAAGTAACAACTCCCACTGCTCTGGCTGCAACAATTGCACCAATTCCCAACCTTAAACTAACTTCTCCATCATTGAGTGCCCCGGTTTCCTTGAACTCTTGCAATAAATTACAAATATGATTAGTGGTTCTATAATATACTATCTAGGAATTTATAAAATTAACTATTAAACAAGTCTCGATGATAAGAATTTTACTTGAGGTTCTAACTACCCCCTTGGCCCGTGTAAATTTTGCTAAGTAAACTGGGTAGTTCTTCTTCTAATGCCTCTTTTGCCTGTAGTGGAAACATTTTCCTTTGGGCGTCTTGTCAATTTTTTTATTTTGCACTACCCTTGGATTGGCTACTTTTTTGGGCTTGTTCTTCTTTTTCTTAATTCATTTTCCTTTACGATTAGGAATAGTAGAGGAAGATGCCCCTTGAGTAAGATGAACACTTAATACAAGTTTCAAAATTGATTTTGCAACCTTCAGCTCATTCATCAATTCAGTCAATGTGCAATCATTTTTCCCAATAATGTAATTGAGCTTGAATGGCTTAAAAAAAGGAGTCAGGGTAGCTAAAACCATATCAATTTGCTCTTTAGCATTGTATGTTCCACCCAGTTCCTTTATTTCTCGAAACAGTGCAATCAATTTTAATCACTGGAGCTCCTTTGGCTTAGTGAATGTTCATAATCTCACTTATAACAGACAACTCAAGTTCTATCCTTTTCAATGAATATCTCAAATAAGCTTAACATTATGTTAGAAGCAGTCGGTATATTCTCATGTTGTTTAGACAAGTCACTAGATATAGAGGCTAGTATATAACAAAAAGGCTTGAACTCAGCTTGTTGAAATAACAAAAAGATTAATTATATGTTCACCCTTGAACTATGGTTAATTTTTTCACTTTTCGCCCTCATCTAAGAAAGTTATATGTTGATCTCTTAAATTATCAATTACTTATAATAGTGTACCATTCCTTATGCTAATAGTTGTGATTTTAATAAAATTTTATTTAAATGATGTGCATGTGATATAAAGGAGAAAATATTTGAATCTATAATACTCATACATAAATTTATATAAAAAAAATTCATAATATAAAATTTTAATTAAAAAATATCCTCTTTAAAAAAATTAAAGTACCTTTACAGTCCATTTGGAAGAGTAGATTTGAAGGGATTTGATTTCATTTGATAAGAATTTTTATTAATTTTTATGTTTGGAACTAAAATAAAATTTTATGAGTTAAATTTGATTTGATTTCATATATTAAATTTTGGGATTTCTATAGAATTTGACATCCTATCCAAAATAGTAAGATTTGATGAGAATTCATTATTTTCTTAAGTAATCTAAGTAAGTAGATAAATTTATTCTCTTCTATTATATTTACCATATTTTTCACTGCAAGGTTTTATAATGGTAAATCCATTCAAAATCTTAAATTAAATATGACAAATTTGAATATTTCCTAAATTGAAGATTTTTCAAGATATCTATAAATTTCCAAAAGAAAGCAATATTGCAATCAATGTAAAATTCCATTACGCGTCGCAAGCGTCACTCAGGGAGCGCGCCACTGCACCACATTGGCATTGGAAGCCTGCAGGATACGTGAGGGGTTCGCCTATATTAATTTCTGATCCAAAACAGATTCCAATAAATCTCGCAGTCTGGCCGATGAGAGCGCGATGGCTCGAGCGAATTATTTTATAGAAGATTTTGTTTCCTTTTAGAAAATCTGTTTATATATTTGAGTCCTAAGTGGAATAGGATTTTGTAAGTCAATATATATACACCTAAGCTTAATGTACAATGTGAAATTGAGAGAAATTGAAGGGAATTGAAATGACATATTATATAGTCTTTTGAGAGAGAGAATTTTTTTTTGGTGAACTTAATAGTCTTTTTTTATTTTTCTTTGTATTCTTTCTTTATTTTCTGTGTGAGACAGAAAGCTTGCTTGTAGGGTTAGTCGAGTGAGTCGAGTAAGATTAGCAAAAGAATTTGTGCAAGCGAGTCGTGGTGAATTCAAGTAGGGTCTTATAACCGTTGATAGTGGAATTTATAATTGAGGTTTTTCTACTTGTGATAGGGTTTCTTCATTATTCTCTAGTGTTATTATTTTTGTTTTGTGTGTGATTACTTGGTTTGGCAAATTTTCAATTGGTATTAGAAAGAGAGAGTAGAAAATTTCAAATTCTATGATTTTATTTTGTGGATATCTTATGGTCCTACATATTTGGAGAATGAACTTAAACATTATGCTATGAATGATGTTATTTCAAAAATTTTGCTATATGATGCCTTGATGTGTTTGTTCAAGTGTTGCAGATTCATTTTGAAATTTAATTTAAATTTTGATATGGAAATGTCAAGGGGGAGATTGTAAGGTTTTATAATGGTAAATTCATTTAGAATTTTAAATTAAATATGACAAATTTAAATGTTTCCTAAATTGAAGATTTTTCAAGATATCTGCAAGTTTTCAAAAGAGAGCAATATTGTAGTCGAAGTCTAACTAGGAGTGAAGAAGAAGACCATACAGATTAGAAACACACGCGTAAAATTCTAGTACACATTGCAGGTATCATGTAGGGATGTGCGAGGGTTCGCCCATGTTGATTTCTGGTCCAAAACGGATTCCAATAGACCTTGTAGCCTGGTTGATGGGAGCATGATGGTTCGAGCGAATTATTTTATAAAAGATTCTGTTTACGTTTAGGAAATCTGTTTATATATTTGAGTCTAAATTAGAACAGGATTTTTTTGTAAGTCTATATATATGCACCTAAGCTTAATGTACAATGTGAAATTGAGAGAAATTGAAGGGAATTGAAGAGGCACATTATAGAGTTTTTTGAGAGAGAGAATTTTTCTTTAATGAACTTAACAGTCTTTCTCTTATTTTTCTTTATATTCTTTCTTTATTTTTTGTGTGAGACAGAAAGCCTATTTATAGGGTTAGTCGGGTGAGTCGAGCAAAATTAGTGAAAAAATTTGTGTGAGCGAGTCGTGGTAAATTTAAGTAGAATCTTGTAACCCGTTGATAGTAGGATTTGTAATTAAGGTTTTTCTCCCTTTGACAGATTTTTCTCATTATTCTTTGGTGCTATTATTTTTGCTTTGTGTGTGATTACTTGGTTTGGAAAATTTTCATTTACTTTCTATTCACATGGTTAAACCTGGTATTTTACTTAAACCAAATCAATTCAATTCTTAAATTCAAAATATGATCTAAATGCAAAATTTTATATATCAAATCAAATCAATTCTTTATTTTAAAATGAAATCGTTTCTAATAGTAGAATATTTCTGAACGTAGTGTTAGTATTTTACACAAGCATTACTTATATCTTAATAAAATTTTAGGATATCTATTACAGCGTTGAATTTGTCTATTTTTGCTTGGTATCTATATTTATTAATTTTTTTAAATTATAAATAAAAACCAAACCAAACCAAGCCTTTTCCCACTAGGTGGGGTCGGCTATATGGATTTGTTGACGCCAATTAGATCTGTTTAGGGGCATGTCCTCCGATAAATCTAGGTAGGTCAGGTCATGTTTAATGGTTTCTTTCGAGCTTCTCTTGGGTCTTCCTCTACCTCTCCTACTCCTGGCAATCTCCATACTTTCACACCTTCTAACAGGTGCCTCTGCTGGACGCCTTCTAATATGGCTAAACTATCTTAATCGGTTTTCTCTCATTTTATTTTCAATTGGTGCTATTCCTACTTTGCCCCTAATCTCCTCGTTCCTAATCTTATCTTTCCTTGTAATCCCGCACATCCACCTTAACATCCTCATCTCTGCAACTGCCATCTTCTGACCATGATTATGCTTTACTGCCTAACACTCTGATCCATATAGTAGCGCTGGTCTAACCGCTACCTTATAATACTTTCCTTTCACCTTGAGGGGGATTTTTCGGTCGCACAAAACTCTCGAAGTACTCCTTCATTTGGTCCACCCAGCTTGAATCATGTGACTTACATCAGTATCAATCCCTCCATCTTGTTGCACCATAAATCCAAGGTACCTAAATTTATCTTTCTCTACAAACTTTTGTGTGCCTAAACTTACTTCTATACTACCCATTATTCTATTTTGACTAAACTTACATTCCATATATTCCATCTTGCATCGGCTTAGCCTAAACCTTTTTGTCTCTAACGTATCCCGCCACAATTTTAGCTTAGCATTCACTCCTTCTCTCGTCTCATCTACTAAAATAATATCATCTGCAAATAGCATACACCACGGCACCTCATCCTGAATATGTCTTGTAATCTCATCCATAACTAAAGCAAACAAGTACGGGCTTAACGCTGAGCTTTGATGTAAACTAATCGTGATAGAGAACTCATTAGTCTTTCCACCAGTCGTTCGTATAGATGTCATGGCTCTATCATACATGTCCTTTATCGCCTCAATATATGCGACACATGCTCCTTTCTTTTCTAATACTCTCTATAGAATCTCCCTAGGAACCCGATCATATGCCTTCTCTAAATCGATGAACACCATATGTAAATTTTTTTTACCTTCTCTATACTGTTCCATTAACCTCCTCAAGAGAAAGATAGCCTCCATGGTTGATCTTCCAGGCATGAAACCAAATTGGTTCTCTGAAACGTTTGTTGTCCTTCTTAATCTTCTCTCAATAACTCTCTCCCATAATTTCATCGTATGGCTCATCAATTTAATCCCGCGGTAGTTCGCACAGTTCTGAATATCTCCTTTGTTCTTGTATATGGGTATAAGGATACTTTTCCCCCATGCATCAGGCATCTTCTTACTCTTTAGCACTACATTAAAAAGTTTTGTCAACCAACTTATGCTATCATCTCCTAAGCACCTCCAAACCTCAATAGGGATACCATCTGGATCAACCGCTTTCCCATTATTCATCCTTTTTAATACTTCTTTTACTTCTTCCCTACTGATTCTCCTATAGAACATAAAATTTAATTCTTCCCTAAAAGTGGTAAACTGCCCCAAATGTATGTCACTACTACTGTTTTCGTTAAATAACTTGTAGAAGTAGCTCTTCCAACGCTCATTTATCTCCTCTTCCTTTACTAATACCCTTTCATCCTCATCCTTAATGCATTTAACTTGGTTTAAATCCTTGGTCCGTCTATCTCTAGATTTAGCAAGCTTAAATATCTCTCTTTCGCCCTCCTTAGTGTCAAGTCGCCTATATAAATCCTCAAATGTCTTTGCCTTAGCCTCACTAACTGCCTTTTTGGTTTCTCTTCTAGCTTTTCTATACCTCTCCAAGTTCGCTTCATTTCGATCGTTTTGCCAAGATTTAAAACACTCTCTTTTAACTCTTATCTTATCTTGGACAGCCTCGTTCTACCACCATGCCTCTCTCTGTACCGGAGCACTCCATTTGGATTCTCCTAAGACTTCTTTTCCTACCCTCCTAATACACTTTGCTACCTTATCCCACATAATATTTGCATTCTCATTTACTGTCCAAATGTTTTCCTCTAGTACTCTTTCCCTGAATGCTGCTTGCTTATCACCTTTTAAGTTCCACTATTTAGTCTTTGAGCATCTATACGACTTTTTTTTTCTAGCCCACCTTTGAAGCTGCACATCTATGACCAATAACCTATGTTGGGTAGTCAAGCTCTCCCCTGGTATAACTTTACAATCTTTACAAGCTACACACGGTCTCTTTTCCTAGTTAAGAAGAAGTCAATCTGTGCCTTTGAGGAGCCACTTTATAAGTCACCAAATGTTCCTCTCTCTTCCTAAAAAAGGTGTTCGTCATCATGAGATCATAAGCCACTGCAAACTCCAAAATATCATTCCCTTCTTCATTTCTATCACTGTAACCATATCCTCTGTGTAATCTTATGTATCTATTTATGTCGCGTCCTATATGACCGTTCAAATCTCCTCCTATGAAGACAATCTCTCCTTGAGGTATCTTTAATAGCATTCCTTCCAAATCTTCCCAAAACTTCTCCTTATGTACATCTCCTAAGCCCACCTGGGGGGCATAAGCACTAATTACGTTTACTATTTCTTCTCCTAACACTAGCTTAATTGCAATAATCCTATCTCCACAGCGTTTCACATTAACTATATCTTCCTTTAGGTCATTGCTTACTACTATGCTGACCCCATTTCTCAATCTATTAAGTCCCGTATACCATAACTTATACCCATTCCTCTCAATCTCTTTAGCTTTCTGTCCCACCCACTTCGTCTCTTGCAAACAAGCAATTGCAATTCTTCTCCTTTCCATTGTATCCACTACTTCCATAAGTTTCCCAGTTAAGCTCCCAATATTCCAAGTACCTAATCTCAGCCTTCTATTTTGGACTAGCTTCCTTGCCCCCCACTCGTCCAGGAAAGTGTGAGGACCCTTGCCTATTTAACACCGCACCTGGGCGCCGATGCAACGGTCCTTGCTTATTTAACACTGTACTCGGACTATACAGCGCGTCGCTAAGTGGGAAACGCCCCCACGAAATCTCATTAGGTGTCAGAAAATCCATAAAAAAAATTCGACAAAGTTTTACGCTGGCTGTCGACTACCTAACACAACCCTCCTCTTTTATCCGGGCTTAGGACCGGCCATGAAAAAAAATATAGGCGGAGTTAAATAATAATGTAAAAATTGATCATTTTGTTGCAAATTAATAGTTTAAAAGGAAGTGTAAAAAGTTTTAGTTGAAGAACAAAGTAATACATAGGCTTTGTTTGGTTAAAAATAAAACTTTTGAATTTTTTATAGTATTTTTTGTCTTATATGACTTTTTTTATTGATTTTTTAAAAATTATAACTTTTAAGCATATTAATCGTATTCGCAAAAAAAATTAAAAAACAAAAAAATTCATGTTTGTTTGGATAAAAGCAAAAAATTAAAAAAAAATTTTAATTTTTTAGACAAATAGATGACGATGAATTTTTCAATTTTTATTTATTTATTTATTTTATTTTTTTGTGAATACAATTAAAACACTTAAAATTTACAACTTTTAAAAAAGATTAAATTTGGATAAAAAAATTATATAAGACAAATCATAGCTAAGCTTGTTAAGGATGATCTCATAACTAAGACTCTATTTATTTAAATATAAAATATTTTTTTAAAAAATTATATTTGTTTATATTTTTAAAAATTATTTTTAAAATATAAATTGAAGTGTTTTCTTAAAAAGTTATTTTACATTTAAATAAACGGAACCTACCAAGCAAAATCGAACATCTGAACTCGGTGAGTCATGACTCACTCACGGGACTTTGCTTGCTCCGTCGTTAAAAGTCAACTGACGGTCGTTTTGAACCCAGTTTAACCTCACTCAGGTTAATTCTCTAACTATGATTTATCAGAGTTCATAAGAATTTAAAATCACAATTAATCAAATCAGAATTAAACCCCCACTTGATGTAAAATTTTAATGCGCGGTCCTCTTTTCGGGCAGCCCCAAGCCTCCTGATATTTGTTTATCTCGCATCGACGAGGACGCTGCCCGGGTGCCCGTAACCCTCTGAGAGAATTACGGGCAGCTCTCCCAGTAACAACCAACGCACACCAGTCTCATTCTTCTCTTCCCTTCTCTCTCTCTCCCATTGTCTCTCTCTTTCCTCTGATTGTATCTACTTCTGGTCTCCGCTCTGCCTTTACGATCTCGATCGAACGGTCCACAATGAACGCAGCCTCTGATCTCTGTTTCGTGAGGTTTTAGCTCCCGAAAACACCAGATCTGCCTTATCCGAGCTCAGATCTTGATCTCTGGTACGTTTTTCTCTCCGATTCGCTCATTTGCGTGATATTTTGATCATGTGTTCGTCCCATCTCTTATGTTTGCAGTGATTTGCAGCTGAAATTATGTAATTTCTGCGTTCTTAGTGTCACTTCGCGCAGTTTATGCTTTGATTTGTTTGAATTTTTCTTTTTCCGGCGATTTTGTAGTCGTTTCTGGTAAAAAAAAGTCAGTTCTCGTGTTGCAGCGAAAACTTCACGTCGTCGCACGAAAAAGAAGTTCTCCTATCGCTCCTTTTTCTTTGGTTACTTTTTTTTTCTAATTTTCTGTTCCGCTTTTTCATTCTTGATCATATTATTCATATGTGTGTGTGTGTGTGTGTGTGTGTGTGTGTGTTTTGACTTCGTTTTGATTTGAAAATTGAAATCCAATGGTTGGGGATGGAAAAGTGAACAACAGATCTAACGGTCAAATCGGACGGTGTTTGCAGATTTGGGTGCGCCGTACAAATGGAGACCAACTGCCGCTCAGTCAGTGTAGAAACTACTGCGCTCGACCAGTATTTGCTAACATGCGCCGGCGAAGCTTTAGCCGCTATGCTGATCTCGGCTCTGGTCAAAGGGCAGGTTTTAAGTCAAACTCAGGTAAGTAACCGTTAGTTACTCCAGATTTGGCTAGCTAACCCTAACCCTCTTCTCAAAGTTGCGGTATATGGTGGGAAACGCTACTGTTTTTATTGCTTGGTTCATTTTTTTTATTCCTTTTTCTCGGTACTTTCTGTTGTTTGTTGCTATTAGTTTTCTTTTCTTTTTTTTTTAATAATTTTATTAATATCATATTATTCTATAAATTAAAATAAAACAATTACATTAAATATATAAATATATTTTTCGTCATTTCATATTATTAAATAAAAATTAATAAATCTGACTTTTAAATATGTTTTCACATTCGTGTATGATCCGGTAACGTAGATTAATGAAGTTAATCAAAGTATCTTTTTTGTTTTTGGTTACCTGAATCTTATTGAGTTTTGTCTATGAGTAAATTAGGCGAAACATAATTGGCCTCCTTAACCATGCCTTCAAGTTAAATCGCAGGAGTTAAAATCTTACCAATAATATGGAAGAAAGCACACCCATTTCTCAATTTGCACTCAAAAGTATACTTTTTTTTTTTCAGGCCTTGTTTGGTTTATATAAATTTATAAAAATTTATTAATTTTTAATTATTTTTTGTATTTTTTAATTAAATTTTAATATTTATCACTTTTAAATTATATTTTTTTATTTTTTTTATATTTTTTAATCAAAATTTGACCAATTAGACGGACCCTTCTTTTTCAATTGGTGGAGAGCGTCCAATGGGTGAATCTTAGCAAAGTAAAAATCAAAGCATAAAATCTGAGCTAGCCCTCAGGATCAGCCTTAAATGCGGCGTTGTGTGCCTCTTTATTCTGTTAGATTTTTCCTGACTTTTTTTTTTTTTTTAATCTTTTGGGCTAAAATGCGCGTGGGACCATTTTAGCGTAAAAATTAAGGTGACCAAAGGTAGTGGGATTTTGAAAGTTTGGCGTTTGGGTAATTGGGTGCGGTCAGTGGGGTCAGTGCTTGGCCCAAAAAATATATATATTTGTATATCTTTTGTCGTATCTTATAAGACAAGTTGAAAGGAGAAAATTTGTTATTTGTGTATCCTCACCTTTTGTTGGTTTGTCTGATTTGTTTTTTTGTTTTTTTTTTGGTTTTTTAAATGCCTTGATGTTCTGGAATATTCGCTTGTAGATGCTTTTTCTAATCAACGCCCGTTTGAACGGACCCGCGTCGTCCTCTGAAATGCACTTTTTGGATTAAATAATTAAATAAAAATAACATGAATTTGTATTTATTAATTGTATATTGTTAATTTTTAATTTTGGAAATTTTAATTTATTTGTAAATAATATTAAAGTTATATATAAACAAAAATATATGTATATATATAATATTATTTATTGATGTGTTTCTCGAGAGCTTTGATATATTTTAAAATTAAAATGTTAATATATCCATAAAGTATGTCTTGTATCTTGCCTCCTTTTCCAAGCATACTCTTTTACAGTTTTGTTGTCAGTTTTTTACATAAATACAAATATTAATTTAAGATTTTGCTAAAGTTGAATGAAGTCAAATTATTTACGAAATCAGGGTGTCCGGCATAATTTTATTAATCAATTAAAACATATTTACGTTTTTTTAGGTAAGTAATTCAAAACTTAAAGAAAGATTAATACAAAAGTTAATTTTATTTATTAATTAAAAATATTTATTTTTTAGATAAGTTCATCCAACAGTTTAAAAAATTTTAAATAATAAGTATACTTCGAATTAAAAAGTTTTTTTAGATCATGTTATTTAATTTTTTGAGATACGTAATTGAAAAGTTAAAAAAAGATAGATAATAATTCAAAAACTTCTAGATAATTTTATTGATCAATTAAAAATAATTACTTGTTTTTAGATAATTTCATTCAAAAGTTTAAAAAAAATTAGATAATAAGTATACTTAAAATTTAAAAGTTTAAAATTATCCCAAAAAACGTAAATATTTTTAATTTCTTATGAGCGTTTCACAAAAAATAAATGTATCAACTTTTCTTGCACTTGAATACACAAATTGGTGCAATAAGTGTAAACAAATAAATTGACTATTAACATGTAAATTTATTTTAATTTAAGTTACTTAGTAAATTAAAATTAAAAGATAAATTAAACAATGTTAAAATATAAGAAAATCAGTTAAGTAAATTAATTTAAGTTAAGTTACTTAGATAAAATACAAATTTGATCCTGGTTAGATAAGTTAGGTTAAGTTAGGTTAGGTTAAGTTGTCAAAAATGTTCAAATTTCAAAATCCAAGTCAAGTTATTGTCTTAAAAGTTTAAAATTATCCCAAAAAACGTAAATATTTTTAATTTCTTATGAGCGTTTCACAAAAAATAAATGTATCAACTTTTCCTGCACGTGAATACACAAATTGGTGCAATAAGTGTAAACAAATAAATTGACTATTAACATGTAAATTTATTTTAATTTAAGTTACTTAGTAAATTAAAATTAAAAGATAAATTAAACAATGTTAAAATATAAGAAAATCAGTTAAGTAAATTAATTTAAGTTAAGTTACTTAGATAAAATACAAATTTGACCCTGGTTAGATAAGTTAGGTTAAGTTAGGTTAGGTTAAGTTGTCAAAAATGTTCAAATTTCAAAATCTAAGTCAAGTTATTGTCCCAACTAATACTATCAAATAAAACTTTTCTCAATTTAATACATTTGCAAAGATATTGAGTTAAGAAGGTATGATATCTAATACTCATTTTTTGCGAGGCTGTAATCTATCATTTCCTAATTTAATACCCTTGCAAAGAACGACATATTAAGGGCTTTAAAAAAAATGAGTATTAGGAATCGTACCCTCTTAACTTAAGACTCAATAACTTTGTAAGGGTATTAAATTGGGAAAAGTTTCATTTGATAGCATTTAGTTGGGGCAACAATTTGACCTAGATTTTGAAATTTGAACATTTTTGGTAATTTAAAAGTCTAAACAATAAATGAAGTTTGAATTTTTTTTTTTTTTTTTTTGGAAACCTAAGCTTTGAACAAAAAAGGGAAAAGGAACTTAACTTAACCTAACTTAACTAACTAGGGTTGAATTTGAATTTTATCTAAGTAATTTAATTTAAATTAATTTACTTAATTTATTTACTTATATTTTAGCATTGTTTAGTTTATCTTTTAATTTTAATTTATTAAGTAACTTAATTTAAAATATATTTACATATTAATAGTCAATTTATTTGTTTACACCTATTGCACCAATTTGTGTGTTTAAGTGCAGGAAAAGTTAATGTATTTTATTTTGTGGCACGCTCATAAGAAATTAAAAATATTTACTTTTTTTTTAGATAATTTTAAACTTTCGAATTCTTAGTATACTTATTATCTAATTTTTTTTTTTAACTTTTGAATGAAATTATCTAAAAATAAGTAATTTTTAAGTGATAAATAAAATTATCTAAAAAACTTTTGAATTATTATCTTTTTTTTTAAACTTTTCAATTACCTATCTTAAAAAACATCAATATATTTAATTTTAAATAAAATTATCCAAAAAAAAAAGTTTTGAATTCAGAGTGTTCTTATTATCTAAAATTTGTTAAACTGTTGGATGAACTTATCTAAAAAATAAATATTTTTAAGTGATAAATAAAATTAACTTTTGTATTTGTACTTATTATCAAATCTTTTTTAAACTTTTGAATTACTTATCTAAAAAAATATAAATATCTTTTAATTGATTAATAAAATTATCTAAAAAATTGTAAACTATTGGATGAACTTATCTAAAATAAATAAATATTTTAAATTGATAAATAAAATTAACTTTTCTAAAGGTACTTGTTATCAAATCTTTTTTAGACTTTTGAATTATTTATCTAAAAGAAAGTGAATATCTCTTAATTGATTAATAAAATTATCTAAAAAATTTAGACAAGTGTCATTAGTGGTATTGACGAGACTTATAGGGATGTTGTTACTGGCAGAGGGAAAAACTCTACATTGTCTATCTAATATGCAGAGGGAAAATCTCTATATTGTCTATCTAATATGCAGAGGAAAAAGTAAAAACAGGAAAATAAAATTACTAGTTCGGTAAATTCTTTATGCTTAAATGACAAAAATTGATCATATTATTAATATATTTATATATTTTCATATGATATTTAGTTTTTATTGAGACAGTTTAAAAAAAAAAAAAAGTAGGTATTAAAGATTACAGGGTAAACTTTATGCTAGTAATAGTTACACTAGTAATGCATAATTTTTAACCATGTTTGATAAAAGGTATAATGGTAATGATTACATTAAATTTGGGATGAATACAACAATTTATACTTATAATTTAACGTTGTTTGATTTGAAAATAACAATTAGTCTGTATAAGATACCCATTAAAATTTGTAATAATCATTTATTATTTATTTTAATAAAATATTTATTATTTGTTTTAATAATAAATCATTATTTCATTTAATACTAAATTATTAATTTAAAAGTAACTAATTTAGTATTAACTAAATATTAAAATAATAAATAATTTTGATAGTAAATTATTATTCATTATAATAATAAATCATTATTTTCAAAATAATTATTTTTAATTTTCAAAAATATTTATTTTTATTTTGTAAATAATTTAATATTAGTAAAATACTCATTTTAATAATAAATTATAATAGTGAAATATATAATTTAAAATTAAATTACTATTTATAGAAAATTATATCATAAAATTTTTATTAACTAAAACTAATTTTTTAAAAGTAATTTTTATTTTTATTTACTAAAGATAATTATTAATTTAATTAAACAAGTCATTGTAATCACAAATTATTATTTTATAATAGTTATTATAAATTAATTTTTTAGAGTTGTAAAATGAGTGTAGGAGAAGGATAAGAGAAGTGTACGCTTTCTTTATTACATCCCTTTACCTTAAACTATGGGTAAACTATGGGTGTGTTTGATGAAATGAAAAATTCTGAAAATTTTAAAAATTTTTAAAAGTTATTTACTTTTTATCTCACTACACGAATTACAAACTTACAAATTATCTCACATTTTGTCACTCAAAACGTTCCCTGTGTTTGAAAGATGGACTTGTGGAAGGAAAGGAAAAATACGGAAAATTATGGGAATGCAAAAAGAATTGAACAAACTAAATTTATTTTTTTTATTGAGTTAGAAAAATAAGACTAAAATGAATAGATATTGATCAACAAAATTTAACTTTTACTTTGTTATGTGCACAAAAATTGTATAAATTATTAATTTTATTTTTCCTTCAATTTTTCTTTCCGCTACAAATTCATGTTCCATTATTCAAAATGAGGGGAATACTTACCTTCTGATTCTAAACTTACATAAAAAAGGTTAACAGGTTAATAGTTAAGTTGTAACTTTTCACCATTTTATCCTTGTACCAAACACACCATATTGGCAGTCTATTTGTTTCTTGTTTGCATGGAGCGGGGAACGCAATGGGCTTGCAATGTTCAGATTGAAGCTCGCCATGCTTTAATTTGCATTCTCTACAAATTATTTTTAGCAAAGAAGACTTTTGATTAAAAGTTTTTTTTTTTTTTAATAAGTCAAAATTGTTATCAAAGCATGAGACCAGAAATAAAACTAATCCTAAGAAATTACATTAGAATAGGCATATTGTAATAACTTGACAAGTGTACAGATAGAGATGATAAGAAAATCCAAATTATTATTAATGAATTTGCAATCTTGGGTGAGTTTGGAGTGATAAAAAGTGGTTTGAGAAAATTTTTTGTATTTGGTGCACACATTTCAAATCACATTTTTTTGAGATGAATTGTAAGATTCTCGTCTCGACGGATTGGATTTTCGTTTGGACGGATTCAAAATTTTGGACAATCATGGCTTATTTGCATTACAATCTGTCCAAACGGATTGTAGAAACCGTTTGGACGGAAGTTGGCCCCGCGAATCCGTCAGAATGGTTTCTATAATCCGTTAGAACGGTTTTTACGACTCCACAAAAATAGTCAAAGTGGGTATCATTTGGTAGTTTGAGAGTCCATGGTGAGAATAGTGAAAAAATTTTTGTTATTTGTTAACCGAATTCTAGTTATCGACTTTTTTTTGAAAGGTATTGAATTTTTTTTAAATTTTGATAAGGTATGAATGTGTAAAAATATATAGAAATTTTTAGAGATTTTTAGAGTTTTCTAGAGATTTTTACTAAAATTTGGTGCGCCAAGCTTGTTTGCTCTCTTTCCCTTCAAGCTTGTTTTTTTTTAAGAATGGAAGCTAGTTTTATAATTAGCACTTGGCTTTTTAGTCTCCAACACTCCTCATCTAAAAGTAGAGTGAAGAAACTAAAAGTGGACTGCGAGTACGGTTACCTTCTATGAGTATTTTAATTTGTTAACTTCGAGACTTTCAGCAGCCTAATTATACACTAGATCAGAAAATCATATTAGTATGTCATGAAATAAGTTGCATGTGCGAACTTTGACATATTTAGTGTAGAGTTATGCATTTTGAAATATACATATATATATATATATAAACATTTATGCGAGATTTTCATACAAAATGATGTGGTTTACTGTGCTCCCATCGCTTGTAAATAAAAGATTTATTGCCTTGGGTTGTAATTGGAAGAATGCCATAACCACATAACTTTTTATGGAACTTCTTTATGAAAAAACCTTTCCAAAAAAAAAAAATCGTTATAAAAATAGTTTTCTTGGCATTTTTTCATGTTACTTCAAAAAAAAAAATAATAATAATAATTTGCATGATTTAATTTGTGTCAACAATGTTGGATTTTGTTGCATGACATAGGGGTCAACAATGTTGGAACTTCCTTGCTGTTTTGCATGGCAAGGAATCACAAGAAAGAAATCATCACATGAACAGGGATTTTTAGTTAGAGTGGCTTTGTACAGTCGGAAGTTGCTTTCCTCTTCCTACAACTTAGTAGCCATTGCATGGAGCTAATATTACAAATGCTAGTTGAAAGTTAATGTAATTGTTCCATTCTTGATCTACATATGATTTCATCTATTAAGGGTAAATTACTATTCTACCTGCACCAAATCCATGGATTTGGATTACCTCTGTTTTACATTCACATTTAAAGTTAAAAAAGTAAAAGCACATTTTAACAGCTGAAACTTGAAAGCTTGTTCGGGCCATTGCTTCTCTCTATATTTTTGCAAAATTATATATATTTGAGTTCTTTTGGTCGGTGTAATGATATCATGTCTTTGTATCCATGTCAAGTATTTGCCAATTCATATCACCATTTTTTTTTTTTTTACCATTGATGAGATTTACCATATTCTTGGCTTTTCTGAAATGGTTTCAGGATTTCTTTGGCTCAGCAATCATCATTCCTAGAATCAAAAGAGAGCATCATGCCCAATGCCATTCCGAGCCTGTAGATGCTGAGGGAAAAAATGATGATGATGACGACGATGGTGATGGTGACTTTGGAGAAGGCCAGGAGGATTTGTCGTCGGAAGATGGAGGGGATGCAGCTGGCAAGAACCCCAGCAACAACAAAAGCAACTCAAAGGAAGGACCAGGTGGACCAGCGGAGAATGGTGAAGAAGAAGAAGATGATGACGATGATGATGATGAAGATGGGGATGACCAAGATGAGGGGGACGACGACGACGGTGATGATGACGATGATGAGGATAATGATGGCGAAGAAGAGGGTGAGGAAGAAGTAGTTGAGGAGGAGGAAGAGGAAGAGGAGGAGGAGGAAGAGGAGGAGGAAGAACTCCAGCCCCCAAAGAAGAGAAGTAAAAAGTAAGGGAAATTTTAATGTTAGGAACCTCCTCCCCTGCATTAGTGTACTCTCTGTGTAGACTCTGGTTCCCCAACTGTATGTTAATTTAGTTTACGAGGAGGCTTATCTAGGATATTAATTGTTCCTTTGCATAATTAATTAGAACTTGAGAACTTTGAATGGCATAACCTAGGTAGTAGTTTATGGGCTTTTGGGAATTATTAGGTGCAGCCCCTGATAACGGAAAGGACGAAACCAATCTCCCTATTACATAATTACTCATTAAAGTGGAAGAAACGTGTGGATACGCTTGAGATTTGATTTTTCTACTTGGGTAATATGTACTTAATCAGAACTGATGGAGGGAATGATCCAAATCAGCACTGAAGGTACCCATCAGCCAGGGGGTTTGTGTTCTCTCTATCAAGGCTAATATATACCTAAACAAAATTAGGCTTGTAAAGAGGTTGAAATGAGTTGAATTAAGCTTAGAAATAAATTCAAGCTTGCCTTGTTAAATTTTAAAGTAAAATTTTTATTGAGCCAAGTTTAAATAACTTAATTATTTGATATAAATTTAAGCTCTATTTAGAGTTCTAAAAGTTACTGAAAAATACTGAAAATTTCTAAAAGTTATGAATTATGAATTGTACAAATTACTTGCCAAGTTTTCTAACTTTTGTATCAAATTTTTTAACTTTTTGTCACTCTAAATGCTCTTACTTGCCAAGTTGAATTCAAACTAAACAAACTACGTATTATGTTTGAATTTAATTTAATTTCACAAGATGTTCTCCAATGAGATCCTTCAACGAGTCGAATCATTCTATCCATCAATAGGCAGGAACTAAAAATCACGAGGCAACTCAATTCGCTAAAGAACAAATTTATAAGCTTTGCATCAAATTTCACAATCTGGGCGGCTGCCCCTCAGATTTGGTCGGTGATGCATATTTCCATTATAGTAAGGATGCCCAAGCCCTCTAAACACGCAAATTTGATATTGAGGAAAATACTTGGTAAGAACTTCTTGGTGTCATTACTGTTGAATTATATTGAGTTCAAGCTGCTTTTTTTTTTTTTTTTTTCGGTCTTATTGATTATTTGAATTTTATTTGAGTTGATGATTGACTTTAGTTTATATAATTGAAAATTTTAATTTATTTTTATTTTGAGGATTTAATTGAATTAGTTATATATTATTAAATTTTGACATGAGTTGCATAGAAGGAAGTAAAAACGTAAATAAAAGGGATATAGAAACTTACCAGTTATGAATCTCAATGAACCATGAATGTTTCACTTCGGGCTCGTTTTGTACTAACTTCTAATTTAAAAAGTTAGCTGAAAGTAGATGAATGTTTACGATAACTAAAAAAATTTGTCCGGAGCATTTTGGTAATCTTTTAAAAAGTTGACTTTTATTCAAAATTTTGTGCTAGTTTGAAATAAAGTTGATTGTTTTATACAAAAAAAAAAAAAAAAGAGCTTATTTAATCTAATTGGGCCATGTAGAAACTCAAATCTGACTTAAATTCAAGTTGAGATAGGTACTGAATATAACTATTTTCAACATTCAACCATCAGATCTCTCTGTGTCCACAACCAACGTAATGCAAAAGTCTATGAAGTCTCAACTTTGTTTACTACCAAAGCATGAAAAACGGTAATAGTCCATGTGAGTGATCACATTAGTATATTAGCATACATTATCACAAAATAATCTCAATAAACACATCAAAAGATTATCATAACAACTAAATGACAAATTAATATAATATCCCAATGTCTGAAGGAGGATATAAGATGCTAAAATCATACACACATCACCATGTACGCAATCATAAGACTTTAATATGACTAATGACAAAAAATCTACTAAACAGTTTTCTTATTAGATCTTTCGTATACGACTAGCAGGAATGTGAGTTAAAATAACCTCTCTCTATCATTGCAATCATGTCTCTAATGATATAATAACAAAGATTTATGTGATTTGTATGTTCGTGATACTTAAGATCATTAACATAAGCTAAAGCAACCATGTTATCATAATAATTAGTCACAGACTTAGTAGGAGATGTGATAACATCAAAATGATGTAAAAATGTTGTAACTACACAACCTCTTGTACTACTCTTACACAAGTAATCAACTCTCATTCCATGGTGGATAAAGTAACTTATAACTGCTTCTTAATATTCCAAAAAATAAAGCCATAAGAAACCATATATCAAGCTACCAATTGCATTAAAATATGATAATTGGGACATCTAGTATATTTCTTCTTGTTTTTTGCGTCCGATTTTGAGAGTGATGGATTCACCTTTCAGGACTTACTTGTTAAAGGGCTCACAATTTTACATATTACATAGTTTAAGAACTTCCTCAATAAAAGTTTCCTAAACAAATCAAGAGTTTCTTTGAACTATCCCTTAGGATCTTAATTCCAGAGGAAAGTAATCTTACCTTTCACGTCCTGAATAACATATTTTGGGGAAGTGAGTTGAAACAAATGCAAATATACAATATCTTCACAAACACCCTATCCTAATCATAGCCATACAATAACTTGGAGCTAGGCAAAGAAACAACAACAATAATATATATATATATATATATATATATATATATATATATATATATGTCTTAGCCACGAGCTGGGCACGATACTTTAAAATAAAAGATATTGGACTCAACTTGAATTGTATAACCCAATCAAATAAAATTATGTAGAAAAGTATATATACTACTCGTCTCACATAAGAGGGACAGAAAAATAAAATGTCACGGCCTTAGGTCCGAGGTACCAAAAATATAAGTACTTAAAAGAAGTAACAAAAGAACTAGAAAATCTAAATCTCACGAGTACTAGGTTTAGTAGACAACCTTACCTCCGAAACTTTGACAAAATTGGTGAGGGAGTGAGCATGAGATATTGGCATGATAGGACATCTTATTATGTTCCTTGTTGCATAGTGAGCAACACGTGGATATTACAATTTTTAATAAGATAATAGGATGTCCTATCATGCCATTATCATAAATATGTATTATAATTTAATATTGTATGATATAAATATATCACTAATATCAACATCATTAGTACTAACACTACAATCACAACAACCACACACATACACATATACACATAGAGTAGGTATTTTACAAAGCTGACCCATGGCCTAGGCATCTAGCAAAAAATACATCGTTCCTAGGTGCCTTCATCTATGCTAGAGTTATGAACATATGTCATCATAGGCATATTTGCATCTTTGGTCTTAACCAAAGAAAACAATTATTCTCTCACATATCTGCATCGTTTTATAGGTAACTAGCCTACTAGATATAAACATCAATATCTATGCAGGCTTAGGGACTCTCAATCTATGTGTACGTATACCCTATCTTTTGAGGATCTTTTGACTCAAAATCAATGACTAACTCTCAAAATCAGTAAGATATCTTATATCTAAACACAACCATATCTTAATAAATTGAAAATAAAACTCAATCACCAATCTAAACAGGAACCAAAGTTCTGCATGTTATACATAATTCATATCTTATATTCCAACATCTCATAGAAATTCTTAATCTATAATCTATCATATAGCTCATCATTTAGTTAAAATTATCTAAATGAGTACCCATTTTTTTATTCACATCAACATTCTAAGTCATAAAATCTTATAAAGTACTTGTATAAACATTCCTAAGGTGTTATTTTAAACAATAGCAACCAATCATAGCATTAGTAAGCATAACAGCTAATAAAGGAAGACAAAAGTGCCCAGTAGCTCTGTCTTATGCATAAGTGAAAAGTCCTTGTGCCCACAACAAAGCCAGACAAAGCTCTCATACACACGATAACACCCACCTAAGCCAACCTAGGTCTCTAGTTGTTTGTTGCCCACTGTTTTAATTTAAAGAAAACAAAATTTCAAACTTCCAATTTTAAATCCATTAGTAATTCACAAATTTCATTTCCAAGAATTTCATATGTATTAAAAATGGTTTTACTCATGAATCACACAACAATTTAAGGTTTAAATCCTCAATTTTGTCAAATGAGTCTATCTTACTCTTCCATTCCCTCATACCTAGTTCCTACATGTTCACAAATATATCATCTTCTTTAGTTCAACCCAATATTTAGCATGTATAACTACCAAGTTAAGCAATTGAATTCACATGAGCAAGACTTCCCTACCTCAGAATAAGAAGAATGAGAAAATGATGATAGTAGGGAGAAGATGAAAACCAGAGATACCAACCACGACCCAAGCACTACACCAAGGACCACCATAGTTACCAAACTACACCACATTCACCCACAAACTCAGTTCTAGACACAAGCTCAGAACACACAACTCACACAAATACTCAAACCAGTTCACTTTCTCTATTTTGATCTCTAATACAAAATACACACACATATGCCCTTGGATTTGTATTTAAAGAAAAAAAAAAGGAAGGTTGATGGCAGAGTGGACCAAGTGTGGCTAACATGCTTAAGACCAAGTGATCACAAAGTTTACAGTGAGTACCATAACATTAAGCCTAAAAATTGAAGTAATAGGTAAAACTGCCCAGATTTAACACAGGGGGGGCTCCCCATGCACACAAGGAAAAGTAAGTCATGCACACGACGTATAGCAATATCAAGTTGTGCAGATAAGAGAAGGCATAATGTGCATACATTGATAAAAAAAATTGTAATTTTTTAAATGTTTTAATCAAAATGCTCAACCACAATGCTAAAATCCTCCAACTTAAATAAAATAATTAAATAAAATTATAAAATATGTAATTATGATGTCATAAATAGTAAAATAAGAATTTGGTCATTACAATACCCATTGGCCACCAATTCAGCCTTATATCTCCTACAATACCCATTACTTTGTTCCTAGTAGCCTTATATCTATGTGGTAGATCAACTAGTTTATAGACTTAGTTGGTCTTCACAAATGCAATTTGTTCACTCAAAACATTTGTATATCTATTTTTTCATATCTAATAATGTTAATGCCTCTCACACAAACGTAGGCTCTACATCATCCTATGAAGCAATCATGAAAGCCTCATCCTTAATCTCAAAATGACGATGAGGTATGGTTTCAGGAGAGCTCTTATGAAATGGTATGTCCTAAGAATACTTATGATGTAGAGTGTCAAGTGACACATTGCTTTATTGTCCCAATCTCTCAATCTTAACTACTTTGTCTGGTGTGATTTCCATATGATCCTCCTATAAAGTTCTATCTCTCTCGATACATTACCTCTCTAAGAAATCCATGTTATGTGACTATTTTAGTTAAAGTTCTATCTAACTACTCTCTTATTAATACAGAGCACTTTGATTTCTAGAATAACATATAAAGATATATTTTTCCCTCGAGAACCAAGTTTGCCATACATACAGGAAGCTTTTTGTACAAAGGCTATTGAACCCCAAGCACATGAGTTGTTTAATAGTTTGATAATGCCCATATTCTTAAAAAGATTTTTGAATTGCTTATAAAGATATTCACAACTTCTATTAAAGTGAAAAGCCTTTATGCTCTTGTCTAACTAGTTCCCACATTATGGAGATAACATCTAACACAATCTAATGCCTATGACTTATAAGATGACAAATATATATGACCACATTTGGTACAATCATCGATAAAAGTGATAAAATGAGATGCATTGCATTGTTCCTTAACATTCATACTATAGATATCTGAATGAATATACGTTATATTAGTTTAATAAATTCAAAATGATAAGCTAAAACATACTAATGTTGGTAAATACCTTCTACTAAAAAATTCATAAATTGTACCAATAGCAACCAATACTCTATGCAGTGTCAAAGTTACGGCTATACATGCGACACAATATTTGCGTGGGGTGACCAATTGAACCTATCAAGCTAAGAAAGTGATATCAAGCTACTAGTAGAGCTTATGATAGGATAAAATGAACTTTTATCTTACATGTCTTGGACTGTGTGGTTTTTAGTAATAAGTGGGTCAAGTTGATAGACAATTACATTAATAGAGATTTAGACTAAAAGACATGTTTTATGTCTTTGGTATTTCTATTTTATTTTAATGAGAATTCCTTTTTGAGCAATGAATGCCATTTATTATATTTGTGCTTGTGTCTAGTATTTACAAAGAGTATTTGATCTAGCGTGTAAAGTATGGTTTACACACGAAAGACTAGATCATCGGTTCTTTTGAAATATAAGTTTATTGTTCACAGTTTTAGATGAAACTAGACACACCATCAGTAGAACTATAGCACACATTTTTAGTAGGTCTGTCTTGACTACGGGAAATGTTTTAGTTCCAACTATTTGTGCTAGAATACTTTGTGTGTATTAAATTAGACCTAGTTGATGTAATCATTTTATACTAACTTTATAAAATAATTTATACCTCATATTTATTATTATTAATTATACTCTTAACCTAGATTCTATTTTTAGACACGTATATATAGTGATTGTTGCTTTGATTACACAAAGAATGAGATTTTATATATGAGTCAACAAATTTTGTGAGTTGAACAATGACATTGTATATATGGTGAACATTAATAGTTGATAGAATCCACATTATGATAAATTGAATTGATGATCTCCCCTTGAGGAAGCTTATATTTTTTTTACTGCATCAAATCTTGCAAGTGAATTTTGAATTCGATACATTAAATAAGTTAAGTACAAAGGTCTCAAGGAAAATAAGAAGTGAATTAAATTAAATTACTAGTAATTAAATTTAATTAGTAGATTTCAATAATCTTAACGTGGGGAGATAATAAGTATTTAATATTAAGGCTCAAAAATATAATTTCGAATATGATTAGGAATGTGATTATAATTTTTTAGTGGAATAAATTATAATTTACATAATTAAATCCTAATCAAGGTGGGATTAGGTAATTTAATTACATAGAAAGCCTTTTTCATATTTTCCTATTAGTTCTTGCTGTAACCCTACAAATACTTTCTTTGTTGGTGGCTACATTTACGTTTTTAGAAGTGAGATTTTATTCTACACTTGAAAAAAAAAAAAACAAAAACTCTAGAGGCTGCTGGAGATCCCACAATCTAATGAGAGAAGCATAGTATTTTCAGAAGGCTAAATGTTAAGAATGAGCAATTGATTCGAAGTCTTCAGAAATTCAGAATAATGAATGTTCTGTCGAGATCAAACCAGAGAGATCTCGAACGTATGATCTTCTTCTTGTGGACAAGATCAAAGAAGTTTATTTTCTTTTTTTTTTCTTTTTTTTTGGGCATTATTGATATACACTACAGTTGTGATATTGAGATTTTTTGCATTCCCCAACATGTACTACATCTAGTTTGTACTTGTGACTAAGTCGAGGTCAAAATTTTTTTATCCTTTGTGTGATCCTGGATGAGGAGATCTGCTATCATCATACTTGTTTATTTTATGTGTTGAGGTTTTGTCTGCTTCATTTGAGTATTTTGCTAATATGTCAATTTGTAAGGGGTTATGGTGTGTAAAAATATACCAAAAATCTATTATTTATTTTTTTTTATAAATGATTGTTTTATTTTTCAAGAATTTGATAGATTTATAATGGTTATTGAAAATGGTGGTTAAATGCTTATTGTCATCAAGTAGGACAAATGGTGAGTTTAAAAAAATTTGATGTTAAATGTTAAGTTTGTTGAAAGCTAGGAAAAAAATTGGGAGCGCCAATGGATTTTACTTGGTGACAAAAGTGTTGTTTCTGAGTCTTAAGAAACAAATGTTAGCCATAATCCAAAATTGGAAGGTTCTATTATTAGCTTTTAGCAATAGTTGTATTTTGATTAAATATTATTTGACTTCAATACCCATTTATTTATTACTTGTGTTTAAGGTTCCATCAATGTCACTAATGGGTTAAATTAAGAATTTTAGATTTTTATGAAAGAGAAAGTAGCAAAACGAGCGGTGTTAATAAAGTAGGATGAGTTAAGTAAGCCTATTTGTGTAGGTCAATTAGGATTTAAAGATCTATTTCTTTCAACCAAGCCTTATTAGCTAAATCTGCGTAGTGAATTTCAAAAATTTGTTAATTACTGAAATTCTACTTACTAAATATTATTCTAGTCAGTATGTTTTAGATGTTAAAAACCCTGGTCTTTTAGATCATAAATGTTGAAGAGTATGTCATAGGGTAAAAATCTATTAATCAATGGTCTTAAATATAAAGTTGTACCGAAACTAAATTTTGATGCTTTTAAAATGTAATGGATTCCAAAAAAAATAATCCCTTTCTAAATGGGAATTTTCAAAATTATGTAGTGAGAATGAATGGAAGTCATTTTTTTAAATCTTCAACAAGAAGATGAAGAGACCTTTGTTAAAAAAATATTTTTTCCAAAAGATGTTGTTCAAATCATTCAATGTATTTATGTGTGGTTGAAAGAATGTGAGGAGGAATGGATTTGGAGTTTGAGTAAGGATGGTAATTATTTTGTTATGTTACCATATTTTTATGTGTAATAGGTGACGTAGGAATTAGTAGTGTGCATAAGCTGGTTTGATTCGTATTCATACTTAATCCAAAACCGAATTGATTTTTTGGTTCCTAAACACTACTACAAAAATGCATAAACATCATAGTATTTAGGTGTGAGTGTGATGTTTCACTTTCTATCTTGGTTACAAAAGCGTGATTGATCTAGGTGAGATTATAAGTTGCGTATTTTCAATCATGGTTCACAACCGTGATTGAAAACTTTTATAGGATTTAATCTCACATTGTCTAAAAAGCCGTGGTCAAATATAAACAAATGATCACGCTGAAAAACTGTGATGTTTTTTGTCTAAAAAATAAGATGGAAAATAGTTTGGCTTGATCTTTTCTAGTTTTTAGATCTTAGTTTTCGTCTAAAGTCGTGTTTAAATGAACTTAACATCTCAATTTAGAAATGTGATTAGAGATTTTTTTTTTTTTTGCAATTGAAAAAATTCCTAAATTTATCCACATATTTTTTTGAAAGCTAAAAATAAATATATTAAAGAAATAAAATAAATACAAAATCCTAGGGACATACCCCTGTAGATACAAGCAATGCTCAAAACTTGCAATCTAGCCTGGACACCTATGATATGAACCTATACATGGCAAATAAAGAAAATTCAAATTCCAAGCATGTCTAGTCATGTAATAACCTAGATTTTTCTTATTTGATTTGTAAACTATTACTTAATGAATTTAGTTTGCTATTTAAATTTAATGATTTGAAATTTTTGAATTGTATTTAAAAAGATTAATTTTTGGTTATATTTAAAAAGATTTTTAAAATTTTAGGAGAATGGTGCAATTTTCCTAAACCTATGGGGAGTAAGAAATTAATTAGTTGGTTAGGGTTAAAACTCTTCTTTTATAAATATATTTTTTTTTGGTAAGTTTTTTTTTTTGGTAAGTTCTTTTATAAATATATGGTTGTTCATTATATTGTTTCTTGCTGTGTTTTCATACGTTTGAACTAATTGCTCTTTAATTTTGTAGCCAATTGAATTGCCAACTCATGCTGGGAAAAGGTATTTATTGAGGACAAGAGCAATGAGACCAATTGGACCAGTTCAAGGAAAGACTGGTGTTGGAGGTGGAGATACATTTGAGCAGCCGATCAATCTATTTGAAGACCAATGACTGTTTGTTGCTGGGTTGCTGACTGATGGACTTTTGTAAAGCAGCTGACTATTGGACTTTTGTGAAGCAGCTGATATCTTTTGTGAAGGAGAAATTTTCACCACTGTTTCTTTTGTGCAGCTGATATTAATTTGTAAAAGAACAATGTCATGACTCTTGAACTATATTTTGTAAAGGACATAAGTGATAGAATTATGGATATACAGGTTAGAATTAAGTTAACTTTGCTGTCCACAGTATGCAGCCTATGTTATGTAAAGGATTGAAATATTCCACCAATATGATATTTGCTCAAGTTTTTTTGTTTTTCCAAATTGTTGACTGTTATAAGTTACATAAATTTGGCTTATTTTGTGTTCATTTGGGCAAGTGTTGGCTATTTTTGATTTTGTTTTACTTTTGGCATATTTGTTGGTGGTATTTTGATTTTGTTTTACTTTTGACACATCAATTGTTGGTGGTATGTTCTGAAGGCAATGAAGGCAGTTGTAAGTTGGTCAGTGCAGCAATGACTGTTTATTGTTGGTCAATGGATGCCAATGTCTCTGTTCAGTTTTTCTTTCTGTTTGTTGCTGGGCAGTGCAGCAATGGTTACTTAGTTGCTGGTCAATTGATGGTAGTGAAACACAAAACACAAAGCACAAAAATACTAAAATAATGGCACGAAACACATAGATTAATAATCAGAAATGGGATTCTTCATTCATAATAACTTTGTGTAACATTGTAGATTTATTACAATTGCAATAGTCATCTAGTACACTAATTCCTCAACAAAAAAGTACAGAGTGCATAAGTACTTAGCCAACAAAATTTGGATAAAAAACAAAATCAATTACCATCACCAAAATATACTACTGCCTATCCTAATATTATTACTCTAGTTGTCATTGTAAAGGGAAAACAAGTACATTAACAGTAACCCTATCCCCATCCAACTTCTAACCAAAACATGCTTATATATCTCTTTCCTCTTATTACATTTCTTTACCTCCTTCTCCAATAACTCAATTTTCTCCAAAAGTTTGGGGACCACCTCATTTCCGCACTCACACATTAGTGGGTCAATCCATCTAAAAAAATTACAACTTGAAGCATCCTGCAAATTCAATAAAAAATAACAGTTAAACATAAATGTTTGTATAAAAATCAGCCATAACAAATTCATTACATAACAACTATACCCATATATTTGAAATCATTTTCTGTAATAGCATTTTACCCAACAATTTATGCATAAACTCATCCATGCCAATTTGCGTAAAATCAATAATTCAAATTCAAAAATTTAAACCTAAAAATTCAGAAATTAAAAATTTCAAACTTAAAAATTCAAAAACTAAAAATTCAAAACCCAAAAATTCAAAAATAAAAAATTTCAAACCCAAAAATTTAAAGATTAAATATTTCAAACCAAAAATTCAAACCCGAAAAACTTACCCCTGATCTTCCATATCGTCCACAACCTAAAAATCTCCTACCCATGTTAGCATCAGTCCATGATGTCCGTATGGGAGCCATAACACCGCAATAACATTTTTGTACAGAAAAGCTTGAACGAGAAGATTGGGAAGAAGAAGACATCCTCTTTCCTTCTTTAATGAATCTGCAACCTTCCTTCTGTGTTGGAAAGCTTGATTTGCAGCTCGCGATTGATATTTTGGCGGAAGGAAAAATGGCTATGGAGTCTTGCGACGTTCTCTTTTGTTTGAACCATTAAGGGTAGTTTAGTCATTTAAGTTTAATATATTCACCCAACGTCTTAGGCGAAGAGGCGTGTAAACCACGCACAGTTAAAACTTACGGATTTATCCACTGTTGCACTGTTGTGCACAGTACAGGCGATACTAGTGCTAGTTTCTAAAGTCGGGGGGTTAAGTGTAAATCGAGTTAAGTACAAGGGGTGTTAAAGCATTTAACCCTAAATTTAATGATTTAAAATTTTTGTTATTTTTGAATTGTATTTAAAAAGATTAATTTTTGGTTATATTTAAAAAGATTTTTAAAATTTTAAGAGAATGGTGTAATTTTCCTAAACCTATGAGGAGTAGGAAATTAATTAGTTGGTTAGGGTTAAAACTCTTCTTTTATAAATATATGAAGCTATATTTATTTTGATAAAACAAAAAACCCTAGTGAGAGAGAGAGAGAGAGAAGAAGAAGAAGAAGAAGAAGAAGAAGAGGATACAGTGCAAAAATTTGCAGATTTAAGGTAAGGGATGGACCTTTAATTTCTTTATGTGTATATATAGTATATAAAGTTTTAAAAAAAAATTTAATACTCCGCGGACAAAATCGTGTTTGCTAGTGAATTGTATATATATATATATTTATAAGTGAATGTCCATTGGTTAAAAGCTCACGGATTGCTTTTGGATGTTAGTGTGTCTCTTCTAAATACTATATGCACAAATATGTATATATATATATATAGATATATATATTGGTAAATCAATTGCTTCCAGGCACTTGACTTCGTCCCAATGGTTTTAAATATATATATATATATATATATATATATATATATATGCTTTGCAGTGAACTAATGATTTGAATGAGTGGCTGGCCGTGATTGGTTTGGATTTGATCTATAAAGTTTTTTTTTTTTATTTAAATCAAAGAGTTGGATCAATGTTTGCTGGCTTTCCATTACTTGGAAAAAAATAATTTTTTTATTATTCTAATAATTAACCTGATTAATTTTAAAGGCACCCGATTGTTTGAACCTTTAGAAACGGCTAGATGCATTAATTATATGTAATACCTGCATTGCGGTTGTTAACCTTTCAGTTATTTGTTTGATGTGATTAAAGTTTGTGTTATTTAATGTATTAGTAAATTGAATAATAAGGTTTAAATCTTGGAATAAAAGAAAATTTATTTATTGTGAATGTAAATTCAAGATGAAATTTTATTTTGTGTCTTGTTTGGGATGAGGGGTACTGAAAAATATCGGGTATACGTACTCAAGGGTTGAAAGTCCCGAAACTCGCGCAGGGGTGGTTATCGAGTCCAGTAGGCTAGTAACCTACGAACGAGCAGATGCCTAAGGGTGGCATATTATATTCCTAAGGCTTCGACCTAGGAAGCAGACACCGAAGGATGGTGTATATTGGTTGGGTCATGTTTCTACGGGACAATCAAGCAGACACCAAAGGATGGTGTATATTGGTTGGGTCCTGATTCTACGGGATAACCACGACCCAACCAAGCAGACACCGAAGGATGGTGTATATCGGTTGAGTCTTGTTTCTACAGGACAACTAAGTAGCAGTATCTTGAAATCAAATTATTTTCTTTTGACATGTTATGTGATGTCAAGACACAATTAAATGAAGAGAGATTAATAATTTAATTTAATTATTTTTATTTATTTATTTAAGATTGCTTTTTGTACAGAGGTGTTTCACTTATTGACATGCTAGAACATTATTGCATTAATATGATTACTAGGGTTCCGAGCACACGTGCTATTAGTGCTCATACCTTTACAGCTTGTGATGTAGGTAATGAATTTGAGTCACGCGCAGGACCTACTCACCATGGAAATTAGGAATTTATTTATTTGTTTTTATTTAATTACATTAGAATTTTCTTTAGAGAATTGTTTTTAGTGAATTGTAATAACCCTCTGTTTGTGAGGTTATTATTAATTATTCTATCTAGCTTTGGGAGAATATTTGGGCTTAGTTTTTTGGAGCTTATTGCCTAGTTGACTTTGACTAAGGCATTTATTTAAATTTAAAGTTTAGTTTTATTTATTTTTATTTTTATTGCTCCATAAAATGTGTGCATGACTTTGGTGCACGACAGGGAAAGTTATTAAATGTTGTTATTACTCGTTCGTTTGTTCATATATTTGGGTTGTGAAACTCGGGGCGTGACAAGTCAAAAGGAATCCCCACCACTGCCAGATACATCAAAATATAATCATCCAAAACCGCAACAATTAGAGAGGATAAATACACCATGTGCAGCATCTTCAAATAGACTAAACCATGAGCAAGCAACTTAACAAATAAGCAAGCAAATTCTGAACTAGCTTTATCAAGTAATACACCTTAACCCATTAGCATATCATAAACAACTGCTACAGTAGGAATCTTTGCACAGAAACTCATTTACCAGCAAATAGTGACAAATAGCTACATATTCAATAAATGAGGCTCTATTTATAGGTTTCCAATTTAGCATTACACTCTAAAATTATTGTAGTTCGCCTTTGGTAGCAAATAACCGTCCCTTGTAGTTCCACTATTTCATTAGTTAGCTTTGAAATAGCACCTTGAAGGTAATTAATATAAAACTAGCAAAAGCACCTAAATAGTTCTTAAATTCCATCTGAAGTTAGTGCAAGAAGTAACTTGTAAGAATTGCTATATATAAAGAGAGAGAATAGAAGATGAATATAATTGAGTGTTGTGGAAGACGAAGACAAAACGATAATTTTGTCTTCACTTTAACGTGTGTATATAAACTGTTGCCAACAGAAGGATCAAACTACTGCTTGACCAAAATGAAGGATTTAACTATTGCAATTAAAATATGAGGGACTAAAATAATATCAAGTGTAAATTGTAAGGACAGTTTTTATATTTAACCCTAAATTTTATCTGGAAATATTGTTAATTGAACAGCATTTTTATCTTTTCAAACTCAATCCCTCCAACGAGTACTAATATTTTTGAAGTGCAAGATAAAATGCATTTATCATTGCTCATTTATATTATAGGAGTATTGAGAGTAATAAGAAGTGAGATAAAGTAAAATAATTTGTGAGTTCATAATTTGTACAGTGAGATAAAAAGTAAATAATTTTTAAAATTTTTTAATATTTTTAAATGCACCAAACGCGCCCTACGCACCCTATATCAATATATTCACCATAAGCTTATAGTCATATGTTAATTTATGTTGTTACTATGTTACTTAAAGCCACGTTAAAAGGGAAAAAAAAAGAAATTTATTATCATGATTATCAAAAATTTATAAGTTCATCACTTTTCTTTTTTTTGATAAAGAATTTAATAAAAATTAATTATTTCTTAAGAATTTTTTTTAATAAAAGTATATTTTAAAATATTAGATTTAGAATTATTTTTAGTTTAAAGGTTAGTTTTATTTAAATTAGAAGTTTAGAAGGGAAGGGGGTTAAAAAATTATTTTATAACTTTCGAGTAAAACTAATTAATTTTTCAATCAAGTCGAAGGTTTAATTTGGGAATCATTAGCAAATTTTTTTTTTGTCTTTTTTTTTTAAAATTTTTTTAGTAATTTCGAGTCATATTATTAATATTCATAAAAAATATAAAAAAGATTAAGAATAAAAAAATTTATATATGAGTTAAAAGAAGTTATCTAATCATTTTTTTTTTTTTTATGAATGTAAACTAACCAAAAAAAAAAAACATATATATATAATTTTGATTAAAAAAAATTAGTATACATTTAGCAACAACTCGCTAACTCAACTTTTTTACTTTCTTTAAAATAACTAAGTTTACACTCTTATATTTTAATTTTTTTTTAAATTATAAAGGACAAAAATGTCAAATTAATAAAAAGTTAAGGTGATGTTCAGGTGACCAAATTCGACCAAAAATTAAAAAAAATTACAAAAAATTATCAATTTTTTCTAACTTTTTCCTGTTAAATTTTATCATACGTTACTTTTACACTAACTTTTTTTTTTCTTTATCCTCTAAACACCACCTAAAAATGTAACTACTAAAAAGTTAACTATCTAATAATTTAACTAGTAACTAACTACAAAAACAATAGCTTTTTTTACTTCCAAAATTCCGCCTTAACATAACATGAATAAAAGTTAAAAATCAACTAATTCCAACTTGTAACTTATTTTTTTTAAAAAGAAAATAGTATTAAAATTTCAAGAAAAACAGTATATTAGTCAAAAATATGAGAGTGACTAAGCCTTTGTTCGGCAACCATTAATTTACCGTTTGAAAGTATAAATTTTAATAATTTTTAGTATTTTTTTAATCAAAAAGTTATTAGGTGTAATTTTTAATGTAATTAGTAAAACAAATAGCAAATTTAACAATTTTTAGTAATTTTGAGTGTTTGGTAAAATTTTTGACAATTTTTATAATTTTTAGTAACTTTTAGTAACATTTAAATTGAGCAACTTATCGTGAATGCATAAAAAAGTAGTAAAAATTGATATTTTACCAAATATTAAAAAAGTAAAATTTAGTAGTTCTCCATTGGCCAAAGAGTGCCTAGCTAATAGTTGACTTTTAGTTACTTAGTCTTTTAACTTTTTTTTTTTAAATGATCAAATTTGCACAATTATATTTTAAATTTTTTTTTAAATTATGAAACGTGAAAAATCAAATTAATAAAAAATTAAAAAGTTAAATATTAAAAAATTAATTTTTTTCAAATAAAAAAATAAAATTTCCCTAAATTTTTCCTTAGATACAAAAAATTTAATTTTTTAATAATAAACTATAAAAAGAAAAATTAGCTTTTTTATTTTTTTTTATTTTTTATCTTTTTCAACTAAGCCTAAGGCAATTACCTGTACGTCGAAATCTTTATCCTACCCTGGTAGTGTCTCACTTGCTTTTCTTCACATTTTCTTGCGTTGGGTACTCTCCCCAGCCTGGCACTGGTCAAAATGGCGAAGATCAAGGCCAAGAAGCAAAATCTCACGAAGAAACAACCACAGAAGAGCAAAATCGACAAGAAGAAGAAACTGAAGAAAAAGAAGCTTGATAAAACCCTAGTTGTCCCAAAGAAGGAGATTCCGACTCAGACGCCGATTCAGAATGACTCCGACGACAGCGACTCTTCCTCCAGCGAGATCGAGTCCGACAAGATCCATAAACTTCTCGAGCCTTACACCAAGGACCAGCTCATCGACTTCATCATCGAAGCCGCCGTCAAAGACGCCGCCTTGCTCGCTCGTATACGCGACGCTGCCGACCGCGACATCTCCCACCGTAAGATCTTTGTCTTCGGCCTCGGCTGGGACACTACCCGCGAAACCCTGCTCTCCGCCTTCAAGTCCTACGGCGAGATCGAGGACTGCACCGTCGTGACGGACCGCGCCACCGGCAAAGCCAAGGGCTACGGCTTCGTCTTGTTCAAGACAAGGCAAGGGGCAATCAAAGCCTTGAAGCAGCCTAGGAAGAAGATTAGCAATCGGATGACCTCGTGTCAATTGGCTTCGATTGGTCCGGTGCCGTCGACGCAGGGCCACGATTCGGCGGGGCGGAAGATTTATGTGAGTAACGTTCATGCCGATGTTGATCCGGAGAAGTTGAGAGCCTTTTTTGCGAAGTTTGGGGAAATTGAGGTTGGTCCGATTGGGTTTGATATGCACACTGGTAAGTCGCGTGGTTTTGCTCTCTTTGTGTATAAGACGCAAGAAGGGGCAAGGAAGGTCCTTCAAGAGCCTTACAAAATGTTTGAGGGGCACCAATTGCACTGCCAGAAGGCGGCCGACGGGAAGAATAAGGTCGGTGGGGCGGCATCGGTGGTGACTGCGGTACATCCGGTGCCAGCACCGGCGCAAGCGCCGACGTTGGCAGCTGTGGCGGCGGCACAGAATTTGTCGTTGTTTGGTCAGAACCCTACTTTCAACCCTATGTATAGTGGATTGCTTGCAAATCCCAACGCCGGGATGCTCACTGCTGGGTCAGTAAATCCAATGATGGCCGCTGGGAATTTCGGGCAAGGGTTATACGGGACGAGTTATGTGGGGCAGTTGAGTGGCGCCGGTGGGCCGATGGGGAATGCAGCGTCGGGGTTGGGGAGTTACGGCGCGACAGGGGCACCCGGTTTAGGTGGGACTCATTCGGTGCTCGGGCCGCATGGAACTAGTGCCCCGACGCCGCCGGGTCTGCAGTACCCATACCCGAGTTCACAAATTGGACAGGCATTGGCTGCGAAGGGTCCTGGGGCTGGTGGGTCTTTCAGTGGGTACCCATCCCAGAAGTGGTACGATCTATTTCACTACTTCCATTCACCTTTACATTTTTGTTTATTTATTTATTTATTTTTTTTTCAGAATTTAAGATTTTTATGCATGTGTTTTCAATTTTTTTAAAAAAAAAATTTTGTTTTGGTACCTGTTAAGGTTTATTGCATCGATTTTTTTTCTGTATTCTACTCTCTTTGCAATATTTTTCATGGTTTCTGTTCCGTTAGATTTTAAGATTTATATATTTCTATATATATTTATAAATATTTGAACTTTTTCCCCACTATAAAAAAAGAATCAAATTTTCTGCTGTATCCCTTATTCCCTGGGATTGTTGTTATAATTCTTTTAGAGTTTGATACATTTACACAAACATATGCATACTGCAATGTAGTTTCTGTGTTTTCCCTTCCTTTCTATTTATTTTCAATATATTATTTTAGATAATGAGTTCTAGACATCCCATATTGATATTAATGTTTGGCGATAATGGTTGCTGAGCCAGTTGTTTTATTATTGTTATTATTAGTGTGTGTGTGTGTATATTTACTGATATGAGAAGTCAGGCTTGAATTAATAGTTATACTTCTTTATATATCTTTGATTATAAAAACTTATTTTTGAAGGGTTCAGCCACCAAAACACAATCTGGATGTGTCCTGCTTTGGCTGTACCTTGCTTTACCACTGGTACTTGCCAATATTACATCGTGTGGGTTTCTTAACCATGCACTTCCTTTTAATTAGACCCCTCTACATTTTGGTGACCTGAAAATTTCATAATTTACGTTGTCAGTCAGCATTTAAATTTTTAAACAATGTATATACTAATTTGCCCAAAAACTCCTTTGATTGAATATGATGGAAAAAATGTGAGTGTGTTATACCTTGAAGTAAGTCAATACCCATTTCTTTGTGCAAGAGATAAACGATTTTCAATTTTTGGTAATAAAATGACAAGTTTTTACAAAAACGTGATGTATAGATATTACTTTATCTCTATTGTTTAAATGTTTTGACGAAAGGTGTTTTCGTTTTTAACTGGGCAAATTCATAAAAAATGACTTGACAATTGGATGTAAAAGGTTAAGGTTGTCACAGTGCTTAAATTTCTTGCATCTAGTACCGTTGGTTAATGAATGGATTATTTTTTATCTAAGTTAATGAATAAATTCACTTCCGTTGATAAGCTATTCTAATAACACCTTTGGAATTCTCCTTGGCTAGTGAACAAATTCTTCTTTATCTGATGGTAGTTTGTGAAGAAAATTCACTTCCCAGACAAGTACTTTTAGGAACAGCTTTGGAATTCTCTCTCTCTTCCCCCCACCCCCTTGAAAAGTTTGTCTGCAAGTTTTCTTTTGTTAATTTTATCTTGATCCTTTCCCTCACATAGGGGGTTATCTTTTTCAAGAGGTTTTTCAACTTTTGGGTTGTCCCCACTGGAATTTGTTAGCTTTGAATAGGACATCTACTTCCCATTTCTGAGTATCTGTGTGTTTCCTTGTTCATTATTTCCCCGACCACAACTGCAATGAACTTGATGGTAGTTATTCAATAAAAAATTCATAACTAACTGTGGTTTGTAGTGGGGAAGGGTTCTTATTCCCTGGATCGGGTTTCTTGTTTGAAATGCCTTGGTGACATCTAACGTGCTTGTCTTAAAGTAGATAAATTTCAAAATTCTGCCCTGTTTGTATGATATGAATTGGTCCACATTTTTAGATGAAATAAAAACTGAAACGTGAAAATATCCCCTCCAGAAAAATTATTTCTTGGATTGGCAGAATATTGGTAATTCATTAGAATTAATGGCACTGGTTAGAAGATTGGATTGAAAGAGAAGATTGTCCAGTGCTTCTCAAAGCCGCCCTTCCCCAATGCATTTTCAAGCAAAACATATGTTTGTTTCATACCTCGAAATCTGCACTTTATTGCAATCATGTTTGCATTCATATTTCTTTTTCCACTGGGACCAATTGCCTATTTTTGTTGTTCTGTTGGTTTTTACATAAATTTGCTCCTTATTTGCAGAGGAAGTGCAGCTGAGCTTGAGAAACTAAGTTTACACTTTTTGGAGAACAGACATCTAAAGTCATTTTATGGGTCAACTGCATGGTTGTGGAAGTTTTACGCATAAAGAGAAACTTTGATTAATTTTCTGATGGTCTTGTAGTTTGGTAGATAGTTCTATTATGGTACTGCTTTTTATAGCCTTCATGTATGGATTTGAAAGCATTTTATTTTTGCTTTTAGATATTCTTAATTTAAGCTACTTGTTTTTAATTTATTTATTTGGTTGTTTATTTATTTTTTATTTTTCTTTGCTTTTCTTTTTCCCGAGGATGTGCACATGCATGATGGCTTACCGTTTTTTGCTTCATTTCATTTCCTTTCATCCCCCCCCCCCTTCTTCTTTTTTCTTCCCATGTTTATATGTGAATATGAAATTTGATTCTTGTGATTCATCGAGGAATTTGATTTGCTATGTGATATTTTATTTGTTTTTTCTCGATTTCATGTGCTTGGTTCATCAAACACCTCTTTTCAAGAAAGCTACTGATTTCTGTGGTTCTTGATTGATATTCTGTAGTTGTTACCATCCAATGATGTTTCATTTGTAAATTTGACCATTACTTTTACTAGATACAAATTTTCACTTAGAGGATGGTTTCCCTTGCATTTATATTTCATTGTTTTGGAAATTAAATTATTAGACTATTTTAAATTCCTCCTTTAATTTGAGATGTTTTGCTTGTGAAATAGCCTTGAGTTCCTTCTACTGAAATCTATTTTTCCCACAATTGTGGAGCATTTCCTTGCTTCGGAAGCGCGCATGCATACAGTTTTGAGTTAAGAAGTAGGGACAGTTCTTGGATAGTGATGCATTGTATCTGACATTTTTCTGATACTCATCATACACTCTCTCTCCTCTTATAATAATAATAATAATAATAATATTACTAGTATTATTGTTATTATTATTTTATTTTATTTTAATGTTTTACATGCAGAAACTTTTTAGACACTTAATGAATGGACATATCCATAATCACTTCAGACAGTAATGAAACACGTCAGTATTTTGAAGAAAAAACTTAGATTTAAATTAAATTAAAAATAGCGTGAATTGATAACTACTAATCCTTCTACTATATAGATAATTGCTTCAAAATCCAAAATTTATAATTTGTTTATGAATAGAATTTGCTAAAATAAATATATTTTAGTATAAAAAGTTGTCTAACTTTTTGGGGTTGGCAAATACTATATTGGTACTTTCTCAAAGGAAAAATTGATATCAATTTAAGTATTCTATTCCTATATAAATCATATGTGGTGAATTATTAATATACTTGTCAAAAGAATAAAATGATGTTGCTAATCATTAGTATTGAGTCACCACTAACGGGGTCTAGTGTTTTTAGTTATTGATGTTTTTAGCAACAAAATGTGCTATCATAATAGGTTCTCGGGCTCACTATTATTTTCGTGATTGGTTATTTATTTATCATTGTTTTCTGGTTAAGAAACAATATCTTTGATAATTTTAATACATGTTGCAATATCATTGCTCTTCTTCACATCTACCGTGGGTACATTGTATTCTGTTTTTTTGCTTGTTTGTAAATCTGGCTTGCCTTTTTTTTTTCCCCTAGTGGCCTTCATTTGTTTGTGTGTATTCTGAAAGTTTGTGTGTTTTAAAGGGGTAGTTGGATGGATCAATTTAGGCTTGTTGTTTTTGTTTTTCTGTTGGACCTTTCTGTCTCATCCTTCAGGTTTATCTCTGCATCCTACCCCACTTGTGAATGAAATGGAGGATTGGGAAATGAAATGGATCATTTTTAGGGGTCTTTTTGTTTTTATTGGACATTTTTTTTCCCTTCCCTTCCCAAGCACCCCCCATTTCTTTTTCTCTTCTTTTATACTTACTTTTTTTATTTCGGTATTCTAACCCCAATTGTGAATGAAATGGGGGATTGGGTTTAATGTGTGGCCTATCTTAAAGGACATATAGAAAGGAATGCTTAGTGTTGATTATAGTGCCAAAATACTCCTTGACGAGATTAATCGAAGGATACAATAATCAGTCCCATAAGATGTGGAAAGTAATTCTGATGTGAAGCAGTGCCTGAGATGGATTGAACTAGCCCATGTCAGGGAGCAAAGAAGCGTTGGGCGTGGAGCACCCTTGAACATGTTGAGGGGCCTAAGGGAAGTAACCCACTTCTGAGGGAGAGAGGTTTTGATGATTTTGAGGACAAGAATCTCGTTGATGCAAGGACAGGTGATGAGGCAATAACTTGAGAAGGTGTTTCTTAGCCAGAATCAAATCTGAGGATATAGTGATGGAATTGGATAAAGGGAATTTGTGGATTGGTGGAGAGGAACAAGGGCTTGGCCCAGTAGTAGTGGGGGACCACAAAAATATTTCAGTCAGTAGGGACAAATAATGCCTTTTGTGCTAGCAGGCTGACAAAGCACTGGGATAGGGAGGATTCTGCAGCAGGTGGACCTAGGACGCCAAGTGGCATTAGCCGCCAGAAGTGGTACCAGAATGGGCATTTGGAGCAAGCGTATCATCTGTTTGGGGACCAAGCCAATGGAGATAACTTGAGAACTTGAAGGATAAAAAAAAAAAAAAAAAGGTTGAGAAAGCAAAAGGGGAAACCCAACTAGGTTCTTTCAGAGATTCACGCTGAATTTGAAGGAAAGACGTGGTGATTGCCATTCCCAACCTCATGGTGCTCTGTTTGACCTAGTTGCTTGCCCTTTCGTGGTCCTCCTGTCTCATTAATTGTTTAAACTCTTTACTTCATGTTAAGAACTCATTGAGGGGAATCTTTTGGTTTAATATCCATTGAACTTTGACACCTCCATGCTTGGAAGAAAAAATGATTGTATGCATCTCTCTGAATTAATAGTGGGAGATGAGGTGCTCTTGGAGGTAGTTAAATTAATGGTTGGAAGTTCCTCACTCTTTCACAATCCTTATGTCTCATTGATTGTTTGCATTCTGTAACTCTCCCTTAGACCTCATGTAGGAGAAACTCTTGGTTCAATGGATGATCCATTGAACTTTGAGACCTACATACTTCAGAAAAAATAAAATAAAATAAAATAAAATGATTGCATGCACCTCTTGTCAGTCATGCTGGAAGCTGAGGTCACTTAAATTAGTGGTTGGAAGTTCAGACCTCTTTGAAATTATAAATGGCATGATTGAGTAATTGAGTATTTTGGGGCTTGAAGGCTTCTTATAGCCAAATGCTTTCTTTTGACATCTTATGTTTTTTTAAGGCTTTGCCTTAATCAGTGGGGCTAGTGATGTTGTCTATGCATGGTTTTAAGCATTTCAATGCACGTCAAACGTTTTGCCTCCTGTTTTGGTGAGGTCTGCTACTAAGATTGCTCATATGTAGCTGTGTAGGTAGAGTTCCACCAGTTCTATGGTGAGAACACGAGTGTTTCTCAAATATGAGTTTGGGACTAAAGTCTTGTTGATTGGCACTGGTTTATGGTGGTGAGTGCAAGGTCTGCATCATTATTGATGGCCATCATTGTAATGCTTTGTCTTTTGCCCTGTTTGGAAGTAGTTTTTTTTACTGCATTTTTAATTAATTTTTTTTTTTTAGGATTTTTTATTTTCTTTTTCAACCAAATCTTGATTTTCCTTTTATTTTGAGGGCTTGTTGGTTATGTAATTCACATTTTAAACAAATATTGAAGATAGAAATGAATAAAAATGGAAGAACTATCAAAAAGCTTGGGTAAAAAAGAATATCTTGCTTTTATATTTTTTAAGCATTTTCTGTAGCTTTTTATTTGGAAAAAAAAAAAAATTTGTTAACATACCTAAAACCCCTCAAAATAACCAAAGAAGCAGTTTATGTCACAGTAAACTCCCTGAGTCCGAGTTCATCTCTATCTCATCGAATACTAGAATTCTGATCTATATGCATTTAAATATTGTTGTTTATAGCTGAAGTTTGTATGGTGATTTTGGGATAGCCTAAATGCACCTGTTGTGCATGTACCCTCGGGTGTTTTTGTGTAACATGGTTTTGTTGAAGCCTAACTTGCACAGAAGTTCTCTTATGAGCCTGTGGCAGTTTCAACGTACCAATTATGTCAAACGTTTCCCTGTAAAAAGGTTTGTATTGATGCTTTTGTCTGGAAGATGATTTTTATCTTTTGGTGCTTGCGTGACTATTTGTCCTTTTTTAAATAATTTTTATCTTTTGGTGCTTGCTTGACTCTTTGTCCCCTTTTATGGGGGGTTTGGTTCCTTGATCTTGTTCAATTGTATTTGCAGCCTATTGTCCTATGAAATGTTAGTAGGGTTTTAAATGGCTGGGGGATTTCCTTATGAGAGGGAGGCAAAATGATGGTCCCATGAACATTGGGATGTTGAGGTATAATTGTTTTGCTTGATTCATATATATATGTCTGTTATATATATACCACCACTACTACTACTGGAAGATAAGGTGTCATCCAATTGAATTACAAAATGTAGGAATCATCATTTCATGAGGGTGTATTTCAACTTCTTTTAGGTTCACCAAATGAGTGAAAATACTATGAAATCAGCATACCCAGCGTGTGTATGTTTATTCACGTATGAGTATTTGGTCTCTCTCTGTGTTTGTTTACATATGAATGTCTGGTCTCTGTGTGCGCGCGCTTGTGTGGGGACATGGGGGAGCACTTCACTAAGAAGGTGACAGGTTGCATGATTTGCTGAATGTATTACTATTATACATGAGATGTTGATAATGTTAATGCAAGTCATGGTGTAAACCAATTGTGCTAGGCAATGGGTAGTTTACAGCTGTTAAGAGGAAATGGATTTATACTTCTTCAAACCAAGAGGAAAAAAGAATACTCCCATTGATCCATGTAGGGTTGCCTATTGAAGCAGGTGATTTCTTTCAAGTGACTGGTATAGACAAGGAGGAAAAATTTAGGCGACTTTAAGATTCAAAGTTCCAGTTCCCGCGTATAGTCCCCTTATTTCAGGGGCTTATATTGATTTGCTAGGTAAACTGAAACCTCATTGGGTCTTCAGCGACAACTTCGAACGAAACACAGGTCATCTTAGAAGTCAGACAAACATGGATTGTATATATTCATGTAATTGGGTTTGGGTCTCGATTCACATACTGATGGTAGCATCAGAAACCAATAATAGCAAATGATGGGACGCTAGGATGATTTGAAGAGCCTGGCTCATGTACCAATTAAAGAACTAAAAACGCATCATAGCAAATGATGGGACCCAGAAATGATTTGGAGTGTTTGGCTCAATACCAACTGTTTCTGCATTGATTGTGTGTATGTATATAAAGAGCTCTAGGAAATAATAGAATAGCAAAACTGAAAGGGGACAAGGATAATCTACTACTTTTATCAGCTAGGGCTTTTTTGGGATTTGTTTTGGAGAGAACTGTTGGGTGGATCACAAGGTACTGCTTATCAGTATGCTAAGTCTTTTCAGGTTGCTGGTTTTTATGTTTGTCAAAGGATAATCCTGATGAATGTTTTCTTGGGTTTTAGGGTTATTTCCTTCTTTATTAGGCTGTGTTGTGGTGAAATGAAATGATATTTTTTTTTTCTTAATTCATATTACGGAAAAAAAAAAAGAGCTCAGTTACATAATTCGAAATATTTGTCAAACTGTCTCTATCATTTTAATATTAAAGTCTAATCCCGATGTAGTTTATTTACAAGATTATTATTACCAAATTATTTTAGTATTCTTTTCATATAAATTTTTTTTCTATTATTATTATTATTATTATCCTTTTTTTTTTGACAAATGAAACATATTACATTATAAAAAAATACATTATGCATTGTCAAATATATATTGGGTCGTATTTTGAGTCATCTGAATTTTACTTTTATATATTTATTTTTATTTTTATTTTTTGGGGTAAGTATTTTATCTACTTTACTAATAATACATTCCAGTAATCTACTAACAAAATATATAATAGCTATGCCTATATTGTTTGTTTCCCAACAATGCCAAGATGAAGTAGATAGAAATAATCCGTGAGAATGGTTACTCTCTATGGCATGACATGTAAAATCCACTTAGCTGCTGCTGCTGCTACGCAAGTCACGGCTTCTACAGTTAGCAGGGTGTTTTGATATCTTCTTAGCTTTTGTCACCAATTGTTGATTATGATTGTATGAAGTAATCCAAGCAAACTACACCCTTCTAGCCACATTTTTCAAAAAACATCAATTGGGATTATAATCTCATAAAATAGCAACACTGACGTTTTCGAAAAATGAATCTCTTTTCAGTGTTGTTATCTGCAATTTTATTTTATTTTTTGTCTTGTAGCGCGGTTAAATTTTTTTCATCTTCGGATAAAAATACCATAATGTAAAATGATCTCTCTATCCTCTGTTTACTACACGTAACTTGCACTTTAGAAAACCTCCATAAAATTTTAGTAGGAAGTTACTAAAAATATCAACAACATCTATAATCATTTACTAAAACAGCTAAATCAATTTGACATTCACTTAGTGAAATAAATTTTTGATAAATAAATGAAATATTTTAATAGCGGATTACTGAATAAATTAAAAATTTTCAACAGATACTTGTTGAAAAAATTAAATAATTTTAAACATTTAGTTGTTGAAAAAATTTAGTAATTTGTAGGTATTTTTAAAATTTTAGGTGTAATTTGTGAGTTGCGAGAAAAAATTATTATATTATTTGAAAAAAATATAAAATGCATGAATTAAATGGATTGCATGGAGAAAAAATAGGATTCGAATAGTGGCACCCTCTTTTTCTTTTTCTACTACTATGCAACTCCCTTGATCTCTTATTTCACATTAGCATACGTTATCTGTTTTTGTGGTAAATAAGTGAATTTTGGATTAATGGAGAAATATTTACATCATCTTGGGGTATTCCCCAGTATACAATTTAATTATAAAATGGAATCCCCCATGATACACATAAGTTGGTATTTTCTTCAGTACATTTGATTTTAGACAACTGAGAAATTTTTAGTTTTATGTTACGCTTGATGTTGTTGGTGATGCACTCTGGAGAGGACGAAAACATTTTGAATGTTATTGCATTACGCTCTTGTTATATGTGATACACTAAAGCTGCCTAAGCTAGCTTGCATATGGTGCTTCTAAAACTTTTTCGCTCGAATACTAGCATACGTTATCATTCTTGCCTTCTTATATTTTGTCACTATCATTTAAAAACAAAGACAAAATTTAACAAAATAGTTAGCACGTGTAATAATATCCTCTAGAGGTTCCTGAGTTGATTAAAAAATACACCTACTACTCCCACCTGCAATGCCTAAATAATGGCAATAAAATTGATAAAAATTTCCTTCCACTCAAATTTCAAAATTCAATTCTTTAATTAACACATATCTAAATCTTGCCCTACTTAATTTTGAAATTATCAAACTCAACCTAGAACAATTTAACACAAGTCTAGCCATATCACAATCCAAAAACACATGTTCTTTTGTTTTCACAATTCCATCACACTTTCTACAATAGGCATATGCAATTCCTCCGCTCTTGATTAAAGCCCAAGCTAGTGGCAAAATATCATGCATAATTTTTCAAAGAAAAATCTTCTATTTAGCTAGAATCTTGGTACTCCATAAGTTGCACCACCAACTCCCTTGTCTCTCAAAACTCTCTCTATTAATTCCTACTAGTGGTGGAGGAAAAAAATTAAACAATTCGAAAATCAAATTGATCAATTTCAATCACTTTGATTTGGGTTTATACTACTTTCAGTTCGGTTTTGAGTTAAGAAAACTAATAAATTGATATTTTGAGTTCGATTTGTGATTTAATAGGTACTCAACTCTAATCGAGAATAACATAATGCGAATCAACTTGTACAAACCTGAAAAAATATAATCTATAATATGCAATGTATATATATATATATATATATATTATATAATAGGTTCTCTCTTTTTCTCCATGTTTGTCCTCTGATGTCTTTGGAAAGTATTTTTTTTTTTATTTTTTAGAATGGAAAAAATAGATAGATGCATTTGTAACAGTTTAACAGACCTTTTATAACATTAGTAAGCAACCAAAAATAAGAACAAATGGTAACTCAAATATGTCGCCCTCAATTGAAAGTAGGGACTTTGGTTGATGTTGTTGTTGCAATTGCAATTTATTAAAGGGGAAGACCACAAATTTTACATAACAGTAGATAACAAAAAATTGTACTTGATATCTTTAGTATCCAATTAATTTTGAAGAGATTTTGGAAAAATACTTTAATGTGTATGTACATCAGGCAAGGTAGAGGAAAGAAAGAGGAGAGCATGTAGCAATTTAATTGGCCAATGCTTTTGTCACTTAAGTTCAAAACCCTTGCCATTGAAGTGCATACTTTCTCATTCACATGGTTTAAAATAGAATTAAAAAGTGCAATATCATCTTTTTGTCTTTTATAAAACATTGCTTTAGATAGATTACATGTCCAACTGAAACTTTTGATGAAATTTGTGAACAGAACACTAGGCTATGACTATGAGCATTGATTCCTTGGAAGTCTCTCCACAGAATCATTAATTATCTGTGTTAGTTCACCTTCTTTAGTAAGATGATGAGCTTATATATATATATATATGCTTTGTATAATAGATATATATATATATATATATATATTTTAGGTGATAAATGTGTAATAAATGATCTATAAAAAAATGTAGTAAGTGGACCAAAAAAAAGTGAATTTGACTGAAAGTTAGAAAAGCTTAAAAAAATCAAATATGATATAGATCAAATTCGGGGACACTAGAGTAAGAGGCAGGCGTACAGCCCCATTCGGGTGTGTGGCAAAGTCGTATAGGTGTCTGGGCAAACTCCTAACCAATTTTTTTTTTTTTTTTAAGTTTTAACTAAAAAATTGAACCCAGGAATCGAGCAAAATCATAAATTTGGATCTCGAAAAGAACCTCAATCGAGTTAAACTCAGTTACCATGTTATCAAGCATGAGTCCTATAACTCTTTGCATGTTAAAAGTTATGATCAAAAGAATGTGTGCCATAAAATTTTCCAAGTCCGGTACCAACGTGCTAAATCACATCTCAATGCATTTACAAATAAAATGATATTTTTTTATGGTCGTTGCAGTCTAAAATCAACATACTCTAGTTGATCATCAGAATGATGATCAACTTCTTCCTCATTTTTTGTCTCTTGTGCCATAAACTCATCTGAATCACTCCCAAAATCACTTTGATCGGGGGGTTCGAATCTGTGACATTCTTCTTGTATGCACGCCATTGTTCCATCATAGCAGCCAGTTCCAACTCCTTTTCCTGAATATGTAACTCCTCCTCTATCTATTTTTGCTTGGTTGTTACTGATTTAGTGGTTTGAGAATGCGACTTTACTGATTTTAAAGGAGTTCTAATAGGGGACGAAACCTCCTTTGGCCTCCAGTGTTCTAGATTCTGATCTTGCCAAAATGAGGGGTGGTTATATCATCTCCAATTGTCATTGTCAAGAATAGTAGTAGGTACTTAGAAAAATTGTGAAAAAGTTAAAAACTAGCCGTTTTCAATAGAAGGTGCCAAATGTGTAGAATAAAAAGTACCCGCACGTGTGCTCATCACGTCAATGAATTTCACCCTCCATTGCCTACAAAAACAAAGAACATTGAAGAACAGATAGTCGGGGGATATTCTTGACCAAGGAATCTTTGAAACTTAAGCTAGTAATAAGTTTAGAGAGAATTATAGTGAAAGAAAATTCAATTGGCAATAATGAGCAGGGTAGTTTTGAGGGTTATTAAAGTTTGGAAGTGTTGTGATATTTTTAAGTTGATGAGGATCATTATTTTTTGTTTTAAATTTCAACATAAATGTATGCAAACATATTTTTGAATATATATAGAGATAGGACAGGGAAGATGAAGATAATTGGGTGTTGGGGATAATGAAGGGAAAATGACAATTTGCTCTCACTTTACGTATGTGTATAAACGATTACTAATAGAAGAAACAAAATGTTACTTGACTAAAATTGTAGGAATTTAACTATTACAATCGAAACGTAAGGGATTAAAGTGACATCAAGTGTAAACTGTAGAAGAAATTTTCATATTTTACCCTAAAATTTATGGTACTCATATTTCTAACTGAAACATAGCCTAATAAACAAGAGAACAAAATGTATTATAATAAATAATAAATTCATGGTAATCATATTTCTAATTGAACTTAACCTAAAAACAACAAAATTTATAGTACCAAGTATTAAACTTTTATAATAATCATATTACTAAAAAAAAAAAAATACTTCTTTACCGAAATTATTTTACCAAAAAATGCTATTAAAATTATGTGACAATCGCATTTGTACAACAAAATACTTTTTTAATGAAATATATTTTTTTAAAGTGTTAAGTCTTTAAAATTACGATATCATTCCTATTGCTTTTCTAGCAAATTTTTTTGGCAGTATAGCTTTACTCTATTTCAAATTAAACATAGCCTAGTAAGGAGCAAACTTATCGTAATCATATTTTTTGGTAATAAAAATAAAATAAAATAAATAAAGATAAATTTAGAAATACACACACCTTACTAAACTTAAATCTATTAATCAAAAAGTCAAATAAAATAAACAAAAAAGGATAAATTATTTAGAAATTATATCACTTAATTAAAATTTTAAATAAAATAAATAAATAAATCGACATTTTCCACAAATTGAAACCACCATTGTTAGACCACTCATTTCCTTAGCCTTTATTTATCGTAGATCAATTACAACTCAAACAACAACACCAACAAGCACACAACATTATTAACCCAATTTGATCCAAATCCTTTCTGGCCTCATCCAACCACATTAGCCATGATCACCCATGACTAATAGACCAGGCACTTTAATTGTTTCAAAGTCCTCTGTTGAACACCTTGTTGCGTTCAGTATCAATGGATATTAGTTAGTAGCCACAACTAGTGGCATCAAGAAAGGGAAAGTGCTGGGAGAACTCCACACCTAAAGGAACATCATAAGCTAAAAATGATTGGAAAGAAGGACTGAGAAACTGTAATAACATCAAATCCAACACCAAAATGAGCCATCATTATTAGCACTGACTTTGACATCGATTTGGGCATTTTAGCACCAATTTGTCCATTATTTGTTTAATTGAAAACTTTATCAATAAATAGAGAACTGAGGGAGCATTGATGGTGTGTGGAGTGAATTGAGAACCAAAGAGAGATAGAGAACGAAAGAGTTGAGTGAGAATTTGGCGTTGTAAAATTAGTTCTTGTGATAATAAAATTCCTTGATTAACTCTGCCAATTAAATTTGTCCCAATAACTGTTATTAAAGCTATAAGAGACCTATCGAAGCTATTCAAAGCAAGGATAAGTTAAGTTCTCAGATTTTCCTGGAAATGGAGTTGCTCAAATCCGAGATTTAAGCACACCATTGTGTTCTACTCCTAAAGTTGAGTTCAACAATATAAAGATTGTCATCGAAAAGTTCCTCACGCTCCCTTATGATCCACACCGGAGTTCTATTGAAAAAGTTAGGTACATCAAATGTTGCTAGAGAAAAAGGTTATTGGGAGTCAATTCTAGCTTTTTAATATATATAAACTCTTCTATTCACATGAATAAGGTAGTGCCTTAGTGTAGTGGCTTGGCATCACACATAACAACCCCGAGATGTTGGGTTCTAATACTAGGAGAGTTAAAATTTATTCTTAATTTTCTTTTTTAAAAGGTAAGCCTAGCAAGCTAGGCCATATCACCTCCACTTCACACGTCAGCAGTGCTAGCATGCATAGACCATTGAGTAGTCGACATATGGAGATAAGACACCATATCAGAAGGGAGTAAAACGTCATCAAGAACGCCACATTATCGATAATTTGACAAATGGGAAAAAAGATACGTTGACTTTAACTGAGCTTTTACTAAAGGTTTTGATTTCTAAAAAAGCCCTTCCTAAGGTTTTTCGGCATTTCAAATTCAACCACGAGGTCTTTTGGCCAATTCCACTCCAAAAATGGAGAAATTAAAGAAGCATCAAGTAGTGTTATCAAATTAAACTCTTCAAATTACGTCATTTGGAAACAACTAATGGAGGACTTGATTTACTATAAGGATCTAGCCGAATCTATCAAGAATGAATGTGTAAAACCCACAAAAATAAAGGACGAAGAATGGACCAATATCAACTAGAAAGCTATCAGCGTAATCTAACAATGTATTGACATCATCACCTTGCGTCACATTTCCAATGAGATAGACACATACAATCTCTGGCAAAAATTATAGAACATGTATGAAAGGAAAATAGTTTGGAACGAGGCTCTGCTAATGAGAGGATTTGTAAGTCTCAAGTACGTAGATAAAAATTCGATTATCGAGCATTTAAGCAATTTCCAAAGCTTGGTATAATAGATGGATATCATCAATAAGATTTTAGACGATTAGATGTAGGTGCTATTACTACTCAAATTATTGCCAGATAGTTGGGAGACCTTGGTCATATCTCTTAGCAACTCAGCCCCTAATGGACCAATTAATATGGACATAATCCAAGATGCCTTCTTCAATGAAGGGGCAAGAAGAAAAAAAATTAGCTCAAAACAATCTCAAGCTCTTGTTATAGAGAATAAAGATTGATAAATGGGTAGAAGGTGAACTAGGTTTAACAGTGGACCTAATGATCAAAGCAGGTCTAGTAGGTGAAGTTAGTCAATGTCCAGAGTTAAGTGCTATCATTGCGGCAAAGAAGAAAAATTATTAAGTATTGAAGAGAGAACAAAAACATGGTAATGCACAAAATAAGATAGAAGACAATAGTAACATAACAATTATTTTATCCAAGGGTGTGGTGGTACTAATAGTCAAAGGAAAAAATGTCTTCACTTCGAAGACCAGAGCATCATGGTGTCACCGAAAGATTGACTCAGACAATGATTGAGAGAGTTAGATGTATGCTTCGAATGGAAAAATTGCCTAACTCGTTTTGGGAGAAATTTGTTATAGCAACTTGTTATCTTATCAATAGATCTTCATTCATTCCACTGGGGTGCAACATCCTAAAGAAGGTTTGGTTTATCAAAAATATTTTTTACTCTCATTTGTGAGTGTTTAGGGATAAGGCATTTGCACATGTGCCAAAGAAACAAAGATCCAAGTTGGATGATAAAGTTATTCTATGTGTTTTTCTGTGAAACGGAGAAAAATAATTCAGTTACAAACCCTAGGACCCAATGACCAGGAAGATAATTAGAAACATAGATGTATAACTTGTTTGAAATTGAAATTAAACCTAAGTTATTTGATTGGATTGTATCATTTATGAGATCAATCTAGATGTTTATAGATAGCATCACTACAAACCCTCACGAAACTCACTCGTCCACTAGGGGGAACCTAGACGTTTAAAAGGCTTGCTATACTTGCTACGTGTAGTCATGATTTCCTACAAAAGTGGATTTGCTTTATTTGTTTCTTTTCCTAGTTTGATAATCTCTTATGTTACCCTCATTTTTTATGATCTTATTTTTGCCTATTACCTCTTTTCCCTTGTGCTTATTGTGAGCATTGCTAGGGACTAGCAATGTCTAGGTTATGGGATTTGATTAGCACATAATAATTGCGCTTTTATATACTTTTTGATGTGATAATTGCATAAATATATTCATTTAAAACTTAATTTTATTGTATATTTCTCATACACTTGTATTTTGTGTTGATTGCAATTTTCAAGAATTAATTCTAGGTAATTGGAGGCCTAAAAAACATAAAAATGCAAGTGAAAGAGTTTCATATGAATGTGAGACAAAAAAGAAGAAGAAATGGAGTTAAAAAAGGAGAAAATTCTTGGAAGAAATGGAGTTGAAAAAGGAGAAAAAATTTTAAGTGTGGAGCACAGTTTGCACCTAGGTCCAAACAGAGGTAGGTGCCAACCTAAGTTGCGACCACAAAAGGCTTGTAACTCTTGGAACTCAAGAAAAATGCTAAGTATGGAGCCCGATCCACACCAAGGTTCAAATAGGGCATGGTGCGCACCTAGGTGTGAACCACAAAAGGAAGCTCACTTGGGAGTTCAAGGTTTTTGCCTAAATATTGAAGGGGATGTGAACCTAGGTTGGGATAGGGTCATGTTCAAACTCCTGTCCGGACCACCCGATCCACCTAGAGTTTTTCTTATAATTTTTACATTGTATTTGAGGACTTTTTGGTACTTTTGCGAGAATAAGGTTGCATTATAAATCAAAGGAGGTATTTGTATAGAGAATTTCATTATATATATAGAGTTAGAAAGTTAGTGAGAGTTCGATAGGTAGAGATATAGTTAGATTTATATATAGTTGTAGAGAGAGAAAGTAGGTATTGTTTGTTTTGAGAGAAAATTTCAATTTTCTTTTCAATTCTCTTGTAAACATGTTATATTTCAATACAAGTTCAAGTTTTCCTTCATCTATGAGTGAGTAGTTCTCTTGCTTGGATTCAAATTAAGGAGAATATATGATGTATGTAAATTTTTAAAGTACTTTAAGTTTCAATGTTAAATGTTCTTGATAATTTTCTTTAAATAGTAGTTGATTCGTTTGGACATATTGAAATCATCAATTAAGAATTGTAGATCAAGACTTGTTCGTATAGTTTATATTGATTATGTGTGAGTTGCTAATTAGAATTTTAATGCACTTTCTTGAAGATTTTGTACGTGAATTGCTAATATAGAGCTTACATATACTCTCTATAGATTATGGACTATAAGTGTTTGATTTGGATTTTCAATTAAGTGAACTTGACTTTGTAACCAAATTAATCAACTATTGTTTTAAATTTTGTCCTTCAATGTTTAATTTTCTTTAAATTTGTAATAAATGATAATTAGTTTGTTTAGATCCTTTGAAATCACTAGTTGATGCTACTAAATCAACTTTAGATTGTATATTCCATGTACATTGTATGTGAATTGCTCAATTAGAATCTTTATACCCGATCTTAAGGATTTTGTATGTGAATTACCACCTAGAACTCTTATGTACTCTATATAGATTATTACACTTTAAGTGTTTGACTTAAGGACTCAACCAAGTGAACTTAATGTTATAACTAAATTGATTACTCATTGTTCTATTTTAGGCTTTAATGTTTGATATCTTCCGTGTTAAAATATTAAATATTATTAGACTTTCATTAATTATTTGGTGAAGACTGAATATAATACAATTATAATGAGACATAATTATTTGGACTTTATTTGTTATGATCTAATTTAATGTTAAGCTCATACACACCTAATTAATAAGATGTAGTTGGATGGCTTAGTATAGGCCTTTGACTCTAATAGTAGCCCATAATGGGAGGACCTTATTAAAATCTATAAATATGAATTATTGGCTAGGTCTCCATTGCACTCTTAATTTTGAAACTCTAATGCTTTAGCAATCCTATGGAGAGCTGTTATTGTGAATAAGAGAATGAGTGGAAGTCCCAGCTATCCGCTGTAATTTTGTGCACACCAATCATTCTAAACAATCAAGATGACTGTGATTAATATATGTATGAGTTTTATTTTTTAATTCTTGGTGTTCTAATATTCATATGTGATTCTTTAAGTTTATTACATGTGGTATCAAAGCCTAAAATATATGAATTTAGAACCTTTATGATTTAGTTTATGTTTCTTTTAGGTACTTGGGTACCCAAATATTGAGATCACGGTGAGTTAAGTCTTGGATTGTAAAACTGCCGATGTCAAGAAAAGAGTTGCTGCTTTATTGTACATGTTACTCTTCAGCATATGTTGGTCTTAGGTTGCTATATTAATTTCACTCGTGCAATTGCCTTTTTTGGTTGAGGACATCCTAGATTAGTGACATTGATATAATATGACTAGTGAAATGTCCTTATACTTCAAAGCTGTAATCCTATAGAAGCTTTTGGTTTTACACGGATAGTATGGCATTATTTGATTAGCATTTGTTTTTGTAATTATTTAATGCGAGCATTCTTGATACCAAAATCACAACAAAGTATTGCAAAAGCATGCAACAAATTTTACATACACCAAAAAATAAAAAATAAATAAATAATAAAAAAATAATATGTATATAGTTAACACGTTCTTTTACTTAAACATTTGTTTTTAAGTATTAAAATAATACAATAAAATAGAATGCAACTAATAATATATTAGTAATTAGTGTGTGCTTATGTGTATATAAAAGCACACCATTTGTGATGATTACATAAGTGTATATATGTGTTTAATACACAATTGTGTGTTCGACAATTTTTTAAATATCCCAATTTGAGTAAATTTTATGAGTTGATATGGACGGTTACCACCAAAGTGGTCTATTCATGGCAGTTTATAAAATTTTCTCGTATTTTGTGCAATTGGGATATCTCAAATTACTATATCTAATTACCTGCCCAAAGGAGGTGATTGTATATTTTAAATTTGAGAATTATGTAAAGTATTGAGTAGAGATACACTAGTTTAGAAATTTTACCTCCTAAAGAAGTTAAAGTTTCAAAGACTTATGTATTCTCATTGTTTAGCTTCATGCAAAGAGATCCTAATATATGTTTGCAAACCTGCCCGAAGGGGGATTGTAAGTGATATGATGGATTCTTATGAGAATTAAATCTTATTTTATTTTGAGCATAATTTTATTGCCTAACTTTATTAACTAGTTACATTCTTATTGTGTTTTGTAGTTAGCATTGGTGTGAATAAAAATACTGCTACTATTGAAATTTTAAGTGGCTCTAACTATAAAAAAATGGAAGCAAGATGCTGATTTTGCTTTAGGAATTACTATACTGATTTGGCATTGCATGAGAATGAGCCACCTGCACCCATGACTAAGAGTTCTATTGAACAAAAGGAGCTTTATGCTAGGTGGGAAAAATCCAACCATTTGAGTTTGATTGCCATGAAACATTTCATATCTGAGCACCTCCTTAGTGGTTTACCTAAGACTAACAATGCTAAATAACTAATTACTGTTGTAAGCAATATGTACCAAATCTCTAATAATGCTGAGATTGGAAGTCTAATGAATGAATTAACGGGTATGAAATACAATAATGTGGGTGGGGTTATAGAGTATATCCTCAAAATGGTCCATATTCAATCCAAATTAAAAACTTTCAAATCAATTTTCCTAACAAGTTCATTGTTAGCCATGCCCTCAATACTTTACCTATTGAATTTAGCCATATCAAAACTGCCTATAACACTTATGATGAAACTTGGCCCTCAATGAGCTTAATACCAAATGTTTTGCTGAGAAGGATACACTTAAAAAGGAAAAAGTTGAGAGTGCTTTCCTTGTATCCAAACCAAAACTTAATTTCCATAAGAAACAAAGAAACCAAAAGAAACCTAATCGTCATACTCATAAGCGGGTTCAGGATTCCAATAGGCATATTAGGTCAAACACATATGTGGGAGGTCCTAAGACTGCCATTAAGAAAGATGTCAATTGTATCTTTTGCAATAAAGTAGGTCATAAAAGAAGCGAGTGTATAGTTAAAGAAGAAGAAAAAGAAGAAGAAGAAGAAGAAAAATGGTAATCCACTGGCCCTTTTTTTTGTTTTGAAACTAATTTAGTTATGGCCCGTTTGACAACGCTGTCATTTTTTTGTTGTTGTTTTTCTGTTGCCGTTTTCTATTTTTTGTTTTCTTGTTGCCGTTTATTTTTTCTGAAATGAAAACTGAAACTGTATTTGGAAATGCAAGTTTGTTTATAATTATTAATTTTTTATTTTAGAAAACATTTAATTTTATTAGTTTTAAAAAATTAATAGAACTTAATAAAATATATTTTATATTAATTTAATTTAATTAATATAATTAATTAAATTAATACAGTAAATTATTTATTAAAATCATTTAATTCAATAAATATAAAATATATTAAAATATATTATTTATTAAAAATAATTTAATAAAATATATTTTATATTAAATAAATAATTAAATTAGATTAATTATTAAATTAAATTATTTATTTTTAAATTAATTAAATTATTTATTAAAATAATTTAATAAAATATATTTTATATAAATTAAATTAATTAAATCATAAATAATTTAATTTATTTATGATATTTATTTAAAATAATTTAATAATAATTATTAAATTAAATTAAAAATTAATGTAATTTAATTATTTATTATTAATTATTTTATATAAATTAATTTAATTATTAAATAAAATAAATTAATTATGATATTTATTTCAGATAATTTAGCAATAATTAATTATTAAATTAAATTAAATTAATTAATTTAGTTTTATTATTTGTTAAAAATAATTTATATTAATTTATATCATTAATTTAATTTATTGAAATTAATTATATTATTTATTGAAATAATTTATTTTAATAAAATATTTGAATAAAATATTTATTTTTATATAAAGTGACAAAAATGGATAGTTTTAAAATTGACAAAATATTGGCAACAGAAGAAAAAACAAGAGTGAAAACATTTTTTTTCTATTTACGTTTTTCTATTTATGTTTTCATTTTTTTTTGAAACAAAAAAACATAAACAGGTTTATCAAACTTATTTTTGTTGCGAGTTTACAAAATTTTAAAAACATAAATGTTACCAAACGGGGCCTTAATGTTCTCGTTAATTCTTGGTGGCTTGACAGTGGGTCTAATGTTCATATTGTGATTATCTTACATGGGTTCCAAAACAAATGAAAACTAAATGTGTCTGAGGCCAAGCTAAAAGTTGGGAATAATATTGAAGTCGATGTTGAGTACATAGGAGTTGTTTGCTTAAATTTAGAAACTGGTTTTCAACTGATTTTGGATAACACTTTCTATATACTAACTTCTAGAAGAAATTTAATTTCTATTTTTTTGTTAGACAAAATTAGATATTCTATTAATTTAAGAAATATAAAGGTTGAATTATTTTTAAATTCTCAACTTCTTGGTCATCGTATTTGAAATGATGATTTATATCAAATGAGTTTGGCCTCTAATAGTGTGTATACTTCTTTGAGTTCTAAAAATATAGTACTAAGAGACCCTCAATCAAAGAAAGTTTTCAATTTTGTGGCATGAGCATTTAGGTCACATATTTAGAAAAAGGATAGATCGATTAATTAAAAATGATATTCTTCGTTCTCTTATTTTGGAGATATGGAGACTTGAATTAATTGTATTAGGAGCAAGCTAATCAAAGTTAAGAAGAAAGGTGCAACTTGCAGTTCAAATCTTTTAGAAATCATTCACATCGATATTAGTCGACCCTATTCTCCCACCTTATATAGTAATGAACATTTTATTACCTTTATTGATGACTTTTCTCATTATGGTTACTTTTATTTGATAAAAGAAAAATTAGTTGCTCTTGAAAAATTTAAAATTTTCAAGATTGAGGTTGAAACGCAATTGGGAAAAGTTATCAAAATTGTAAGATCTGACCGTGGGGATGATGTTATGACAAACATAGTGATAATAAGCAGTATATGAGACCGTTTACTAAATATTTACAAGAGTGTGGGATTATTGCCCAATATACTATGTTTGAGAGTCTTGAACAAAATGGTATTACTGAGAGACGTAACCATTCTCTCAAATACATGATGAGGAGTATGATGAGTCGTTGTAACCTACCTAATTTCCTTTAGGGTAAGGCAATTAAAACCACTTTACATATCCTTAACCGAGTTTCTACTAAATATGTTCCCAAAACACCCTTTGAATTATGGACCAATAGGCAACACAGTTTGAACCATTTTCTAGTATAGGGTTGTCTAGCAGAGTGAGGATTTATAACCTTTTGAGAAAACCACTAATCCTAGATTAACTCATTATTACTTCATTGGCTATCCAAAATGTTCTAAGGGATATATGTTTATTGCCTTACACGCAGTACCAAGATTATTGAGTCTATGATAGAAAAATTCCTTGAATATGATATTGCTGATGTTATTGATGTTGAATGTGATCAATCTGTTGATGTAGGTCAAGAGAAACAAATTATGTCATTTTCTTTGCTTGTAGTGTGTGAAACTATATTTCCTACACATGTACCCACACCCACGCCTACACTTGTTGAGGAACACCCACGCTTGCACCCACACCCACACCTGTACTTGTTGAGGAAATTGTTCCTCAACAAGATGTGAATGTAGTACAAAATGATGTGGTTAATCAACCTTAAGAACTTTTGATAGAAGTGCCAATGAGAAGATCTGTCAGATAGAGGCGTCTTGCTATCTCCAGTGATTATGTAGTTTTTCTTGGCGAGATTAGTTATGATTATGATGACATTATTGAACCAGTAATATACATTGATGTTGTAACTATTTCACAGGCTAGTATATGGCTGGATGCTATGAATGATGTAACCTATAGCTAATAATGGAGTATGGATTCCTACAGAGCCTCTTGAAGGTTGCAAGTCAGTTGGTTGTAAGTGGGTTTTTAAAACCAAAAGAGATTTTCGGGAAAAAGATTGATTCATTCAAGGCAAGTTAGTGGCTAAGTATTCATTCAAAAAGAAGTTATTAATTATAGTAAGACAATCTCACCCTCTTTGTAGATTGTTATGGATTTGGTAGCTTATTATGATTTGGAGTTACACCAAATAGATGTGAAAATGACATTTTTAAATGGTATTTTAGATAAGAAAGTCTTTATAGTACAACTTGAAGGTTTTATTGAGAGCAGTAAAGAACATCTTGGGTGTAGGTTGAAAAAAGTCCACTTATAGTCTTAAACAAGCATCTCACTAATGGTACTTGAAATTTGATCAAATAATTACTTCTCTGGATTTCATTGAGAATAAGATAGATCAATGCCTTTATCTTAAGATCAATGGGAGCAAGTTCATCTTTCTTGTTTTATATATTGATGATATTTTGTTAGCTAATAGTGATTTGAGTTTGTTATATGAGATTAAGGAGCTATTGTCTAAGAATCTTGACATGAAGAACCTTGGAGAAGCTTCATTTGTTTTAGCTATTGAAATTAAATGAGATAAGTCTCATGGTCTGTTGGGACTTTCTCAGTTAGCCCATGACAGCTGATTCATTAACCAAGGGACTAAGGCTTGTCACTTTTAATAAACATGTTCATAATATGGGTGTTCTAGAATCTTTTGATGTATTGGGTTAGTGGGAGAGTTTTAACTTGCATTACTATGTTGTCTTAGCATTGCTTTTGTAAACAAATATTTTGATTTTTAAAAACTATTAATTATAATATTATTCTTGGTTATTATTATTATTTTATGTGCATATGAGATATGATAAATCGTTACAGATTGAGTTTTATTTATCTCAAATTTAAAGTGTTCATGGCTTAGTATATCTCATTAAGATTATTAGAGACATAAATATTATAGTATATCTCATTAAAATTGTTAGATATATAAATATTATAGTATATCTCATTAAAATTGTTAGAGATATAAATATTATAATATATCTCATTAAAATTTTTAATGATATAAATATTATAATATATCTCATATGTGATATTAGAGACAATAGAGTTTATACTATAATTTGTGGATTTCTTCTTGTAGCTTATAATTAAAGCATATGTGTAATAGAGAAATCATACGTGAGAGGACCGACAAGTAATAACATAAATTTGGGTCATATGAGAAGGCTATTACTTACTACATTGCTATATCTTAATTCATGTCAACATTGTTATTAATATTTGTAATCACGGAAGGTCCTATGTCAATAAAGGACATATGCATCGGTATGGTTTGATATTGATAATCTTGTTGAAGTAAATTATGTTGAAAGGTGTGGTCTCAACCATATTAGTGTTATTTGTGTCTACCTATAAGTTTCATTATTCAGTTTATTAAGTTCGTAACTAATGTTGCCCAAGTTGGAGAATGTTAGAATATTAAACATTATCCGGCTTCCATTAATTATTCGGTGAAGACTGAATATAATATAGTTGTAATGAGACATAATTATTTGGGCTTTATTTGTTATGATCCAATTTGGTGTTAAGCCCGTACACATCTAATTAATAAAATATAGTTGGACGGCTTAGTGTAGACCATTGAGTCAAATAGTAGTCTGTAATAGGTTGGCCCTTTTAGAATCTATCAATATGACTTATTAGTTAGTTCCCTACTCCACTCTTAATTTTGAAACTCTAGTGCTTTGGTTGTCCCATAGAGAGCCATCATTATGAATAAGAGAAAGAATAGATGCCCTAGCCATCCACTATAGTTTTGTGCACACCAATCATTTTAAACAATTAAGATGGCTGCGATTAATACATGTATGAGTTTTATCTCTTAATTCTTGGTGTTCTAATATTCATATGTGATTTTTTTAAGTTTATTACATTCTAATCTACTCTTATATAAGAGTTGGGTAAAGTTATAATTTTGATCCTTAGAAGTCTATATATAGAAATTACTACTTAAATTAGTTTGATCCAAGATCTTTGTATAGTTGTTTTTAGTTTAATCAAAATTTCCAGCACAATTTCCAAGTTCGATTTAATTGCCACCACCTAGGTGTTTGACGAAATGCCTAGGTAGGTTTTATTTTCAAAATTCAAACTAATTTTCTTTGATTTTTGTTGTGTGACACCTATTATTTGTGATAAGAATAATTGTAACTTAACAATACATCTTTTTATGAGTACGACCAGTATTTCACCGTTTTATAAATTTAAATTGTTACAACTGTTTACCTTTAACTTGGGGTGTATTTGCTCTTCTCATTGAGAGACGACAAATAGCATGATAGGGTGGTTTACATACACAATTAAATATTGGATCCTGCACACCATTCTCATGCAATTAAAATAAATGTTTTTGTCACGCCCCGGATTTTCATAACCGAATGCCCAGGGGTGACTTGGGATTTATTTGTTAGGTATAAAAATAAGATGATAATAACACGCTATCACACCCCAGAATTTTCTTCCAAACTGGGGTTGACCCGCAGGAAAAATTTAAGATATTCAAAATCCCTTGTTTATCCCAAACAATATTTATAAGTCATTGGATTGAACCATTTGATGAGATTTCAACTACAGGGCACAAAATAAAGATAGAGAAAATATTACAGAGCCATCTAAGTGTCCAATCCACGCGATTAACATTACATACCAAATAAAAGCAAATTAGGTCTATGCTTAATAATTACAATCATCCAACAATTGTTACAGACCAAAAATAAAGTCCTCCAGCTCTGCGCAGGAAAGAAGAAAAAAAAATAGATAACTATTCTAATGGAATAATTAAGAGAAATTAATCTCTTTCTAGCTCATCTTCTGTATCCCTGTGCTTAATATCCTGAAAAAAATATTCCCACAAGGGGTGAGCTACTAAAGCCCAGTAATCAGAATCTCTTAGGTGCCTATATGCAGTGGTTGTAATGCTACACTGTATTAAGTGACCCACTACAGTGAATGTGTTTAGGTGGCATACTGCTTATACAACAATTAATTCAATAGATCTCAACTGAATAATGTAAATTGTACTTACAACGATTCGATTAAATCGTCACTGTAACTACTATTTTACTTACATGTAAAAATAGTTAAATATTGATGTGTGTACCACAATGAAGTCTGTGTCGCAGTGGTAGGGATCTCAGATTTAGATTTTCAAGGTCTTGGGATCAAACCCCGTAGCGATACAGGTTTCATATATATATATATATATATATATTTTATAAAATATTCATCAAGAGGAATTAAATTTAATTAAATAATTCCAACACATCATTCATACATAAATAAGAGAGGTTGCTAATCACAGTAAAATTTTATAGGGGAGTTTAATCTAAATCCTCCTAAGATAATCATACTCCTATCCTCTTCTACCCCCAGCCTTGGGAACCAGTGACTTTACGGGCTTAGTATCCAATGCATACCGACAGTGTCACCTACCAAAAACCTAGCCGTCGCGACCAGCTACCTGACTGGCCAGGTCAGAAGGGAGCATCTCCCAAATAAAATGCATGTTCCCATCTTCATCTAAAAGGTCATTTCTACCCACCCATCACCCCATTGCCAAAAATAACTTTAGCACCGAGTGCCTTAATTTCTTCTCACCCTTTTACATTCCAAGGGTACCTTGTATGGAAATCAGACATTTTTAATAACAACCGGCAATGTTCCCGGGCGATGAATCAAAAGTGGGATTATTCAGTCCCATACAGTATATTTTTAAGCACTTTATCTAAATCCATAATTTAATAGTAATTCTCAATGAATCAAAGATTTAACATAGTCACCAATATCATTATCACAAAGGTAGGTACTACTTGTTAAAGTAGCAAGTAAAAAAAAAATTAGAATACAAATTAGTATTTTAGTTAATTGTTTTGACAAGTTTACCGTACCAAATTTGATAAGAATAAAATTATTTCTAATGGTATATTAATTAGGCCGAGGTTAGTAGCTTAGTGGGTAGGCGACCCTAATTGCGATTTAAAGTCGCAAGTTCGAACCTCATTGGCTGCAAATCTTGATTTTTGCTTCTTTTACCTTTTATTTTATTATTTTATGGAATGTAAAGATCATAAATAGCTCTCGAACTTATATTTAATTTTTAGCAAAATTGATAACCAATCATCATCTTATTTATAACCAAACCCTTATCATAGGTTTTTGGCTTCAAGATATCTACAAATGTCCACAGAATTATTCCAATGTTTAGGAAGGTATTAAATGAGTTTCATTAAATTCACTTAATCATAAAAATATAGTTATATAACATGCTAGATTGACAAAACAATGCCTAAAAATAAATTAACTTCATTTAAGAAAGACCAAATGAAAAAAACAAGTCCATTGTTTCTTTTGGGCATTTTATCAAATACTTAGCATTTTAGTTTGAATAAGTCATCCAACTATCCATGATGAAACTGATTATCTAAGTCAATTATCATCAATATTAGAGTGTCAAATAATATATAATATCCAGTTTAAAATAATTTCATATCAATAGAAATTATTAACATGACAATAACTAACAGAAGGTAATTAGAAATTTAAATAAATTTTTAAACATAATATTCTAAAAAAATCCAAACAAGTATCAATTAAAAACTAAATTGAGACAGCAGCTTAAAAAAAATTCATATAAAATAGAGCAAAATATCTACAAACTTTATATCTGTAGAAACTAGACTTTAAGACCTAAAACTTTCATGTTTCACACTTTTTAAAATTCTAAGGTCTAAAGGTGCAAAAACAGCCTTGAATTAAGTTTGTTCAGAAAATACAGTTTTACACGTGCTCAGTATTTTTGGGCATAACTTTTGACTCACAAATCGAATTGATGCAATTCTTTTTGGGTTGGAAAGAAAACTGAAAGGACTACAACTTTTATGTTTTAGCCGAAACCTAATTTCACCATTTTAGGGGTCAAAAGCACATAAGAAGTTACAAATAGAGAGCTGTCAGCATACTGAGTTACATCAGTCAAAATTTTGGCTTCCCTACCCCCAATATACGGGTATTTATTTTTGATCACAATCAAGTTTCATACTTCAAACCCAGAAAATGCATCAAATATATTTTAGGAGGTTCATCATCTTACCTCAATGAAGATATTAATGACCAAGTCTGAGAAGGAAAAATGAGTTAGCTTTAAACACCACCCAAATTGGAAAATTCCAAGCCTTTCTTCTTCCTCCAAGCAACACCAAATCTTCAACCTCACTAATTAATAATTTATTATTATTTCTCTCTTATTTTCTTCTCTTTGAAGACACATAATTTATAGGAAATGTAGAGGAAGTGTCGGTAGAGAAAAACAAGTTCCACTACCTAAACTTGAAAACCACCAAAATAGCATTATGCATTAGGTAGTATAATCCAAATAATCTAGCTTAGCCTTTTTGACTATCTAACCACATAATTAAAGATAGGTGTTGGAGGATGGATGAGGATGGGTGGCATGATCCGGGAATCATGCTAACTTTTTGACAAATTAAACAATCATGCTAGCTTTTTGACAAATTAACAAAATGCTTTAAATCTTGTTTGCTAAATAATTTGAAAAAGATGCTTTAAGGTCATAAATGTAGGGTCTTCTCTTTGTCTAATTAGTCAAATAATTTTGAAAGATGGTGAGAGTGTATGGAAGATGGAAAATAAAGTTGTCGGGAAATAATTTAGAGCAACTATTCATGAGTCAACTCATTGAGTGATAAAGTGAGTTGAAGTGAGTTGAGGTGAGTCAAAGAAAAGGGTTGACCCATGGGTTAATGGGCTTGGTTTGAACCAAATAAGTAATTGGGCTAGGAAGTGTTTGGATAAAAATTTTAGAAATTCTACATTAAACTCCCACATAGGGTGAAATTAAATCCGAAAATCTTTCCAATCAATTCCAAAAATTTTCAAATCCTCAATTTTCTAGATTTTTACTGTAACAAGTATCACCACCACACTTAAGCAATTTAATTAAGAAAAAAAAATTCAGGTTATTACAGTTTTAATAAATATTCAACTAAAGTCAATGTTTGAAATAATCTAATCAAGATTTGGGTAATTGTATTTTTTAATAGGTAAGTGGATCAAAATATTAAATGAGATTCCAAATTGGATCATAGCTTTAAGATTTGGATTAAAAACTTGGTCCAAATAATAATATTAATTAAATGGTCCTTAGCCCAAAATTTATTCTATAGCACATAACCAAATTTGATCAGACCCGAACTAAATACTAATTAATCCTGTATTAGTCCATATTAAATTAAAATTACAAAAATATATTGTTATGTTACATCTAATGCATCATATGATACAAGAAAATTTAATGGTCTCACACTTCATTCCATTATATTGTTTGGTATATTATTTTAAAATACTACTTTATTTAAAGAAATGGAATAAAACAATAAAGTGGAAATGACTTGTAACACTCTGAACCATAATTTTTATAATTTTAAATTAATTTGAATCTTATTCAAAATTTATTAAAATTTATTTTGGGCCTATTAGATTTTGTTTGTATATTTTATACTTAATTAGTTTGTAAGTCTTAATTATATAAAGTTATAGTTAACCCTTCTATCAAGTTTGACACAATTTGGATTTTAACCAACCACATAATTTGGACCTAATTACCCTCTTTATAAATCATTGACCTTGAGCCTACCCAATTTGTGCTATAGTGTGTTGATTTTCTTCGGTGATTTTCCTTGTTTTAGGGGGGTAAGATGATTTATCTTTTTTTTTATTATTTGATTAAATTTGAATGCTTTTCATCCTATATAGTTACACACACATACACATAGTAGATTCCCTATTTTCATAAAACTTTATGTGGAACTCTATTTATTTAACAACAATGATGATATGAAGTTAGTTTGTAATTTGAGAATGATATTTGGATATGTATCTCTTGTTTTACATGATTAATATGAAAATTATATAAATATGGGTTTGGAATTGGCTGAAATCTTGGTTTTGGAGAACCAAGAACAACTTTCTCTGGTTTATCGCAATTTGAATGCTTTGTTGACAATTTGAATCTTATCCTAATTCTTCATCCAAACGTACTACTCTATGTAGTTCTAATCCTATGTTTTCCTAATGTTATTTCTATGCAATTTTATATCTGTCTTGCTGAGTATTAGTTTGGTTTACACAAATTTGTTACTTACTTAATTAGAAGACATGGGAAACAGAAATTCATTGAAATTTAATGAAATTTGTATAATGATTATTCTTTGAGGAATATTGGATAATTTTGAAACTTAGATGCTTTGAAATTTAGTGAAATTTGTACAATGATTATTATTTAAGAATATAGGATAATTTTGGGAATATTTATTTACATATTATATAAGTATAATTTAAAACTTATTTAATGATAAACATGGTGTTTATTAGAATTTATAGAAGATAATTTGGAAATATATGATTCAGATAAATTGAAATAAAATAAGAAATAAATAAAAATTTGGTATATTCATTTTTAATTGCGAACAATGTATTATTGGAAACTAAAATGGATGGTTGGGCTTATTAATTAAAATTATGTGGCACCGAATTAGTTATAATAGATAAATCAAGTGGTTGATTTAGAATTATTTGAAAACTGGTTTTGTTAATATGAAATTGCTTGTTGGGAAGAATTGAAAATACATATGAGGTGTAGGATAACAAAACTGAACCTTAGGCTAGAGTAATTTTATATTGAATAAAATTTAGTAATAGAAACAAAACAAGTAGGTACTATACTATCTTGGATGAAAAGCCCTCTGTAATAACCTGGATTTCCGTATTAAGATGAATTGGAGATTGTTGATGAGTTTGGTATATAGTGGGTGGTTAAATTGATTAATGTGAGGTATTAGGAAATTAAATTGATCAATGTTTGGGAATTTGGTTTCAATTCTTAGACTTAGCTATTTTTAGCACGAAAGGGAGCAGCAGGATGCCCATGCCTCTTTGTGGGTCGCCCATGATTCATATGGGGTGCCCATGATGTTCTATAGAATGTTCAAACTTTAGTTATTTTCTTTCAGTCACTCGTTGGTCACTCTTGTCTTATCCGAGCTAGGCTATGAGAGAAAGGGAGGGGCTTAGGCTTCTGTAGCATGCTTAGAGCCCAAGCCAAACATGCGTATATGTATGTATGAGAGGGGAGAGAGAGAGAGAGAGAGAGAGACCGGGAAAGAGAGAGTTTTGGAATTAGGATAAAAGGAAGAAGAACCGAGAGAAAAACGAAGGACCTTGACTTTGGTAAGTTGCTCCAAACTTAACCAAACTTAAATTAGTTTTATAGAAATGAAATTGAACACCTATTGAACATATCTATGCAATCGGTTTGTTGTTAGGATCAACGGTTTGCGTAAATAATCTACTTGAAGTTGAAGGCCTGTAACTAGAAGTTCATTGTGTTAAGTTCTACTTGGTTCAAGGCTTGAGATAGGGATGTCAAGCTTCTAAATAACATATATAAGATGTAGAGAATCTATAAATGTTGTTGTGATATGTATTCTAGATTTTGGAAGCATGAATGGATGATTTGAGTCAAGTGATGCACACATACATATAGATATGTATATATTGAAATGTAAATGTTGATTTGGAGTTGGATTATGGATTAAACATTGTATTTGTTACTTCATCTAAGTCATTTAAGCCTTGGAACACCCTTAGAAACAAGGATTTAAAGTTACAATTAAAGAGAACAAGATTTTTAAAGTTAAAACTCAAAAATAACAAAACCCGGAACATAAGTTGCTGGTGCACTTAGAAAGGCACATGTGGCTCCTAAGGGACGCCCATGGTCTATATGGGGCGCTTGTGCCTTCTGATGGGCGCCCATAATCTATGTGCGGCACACCGCTGACCCCCTGTTCAGAATACTAAAATTTGTTTATTTGTATTAAAACTTGCATATTTTAAACCCCAAACCTTGTGATATTAAATGGTTAATCTAGAGTGATTAAATAGATGAAAGGTGTATGAATTAGAGTGTAAAAAACCATACTTGGATAGAAAGACTGGTGTTTAAGACATGTTTAGTATTTGTTATAATGTTAAGCTTATATGCTCACATCCTATGCTTGATATAGGTTTAATATAGAATTGTTCTAACATTATTAATGAGAATTTAGTGATATTTGATTTCAATAAGTGAAGATTATGTTAATGGGAAGAAGAGATGCTAGAATGAAATAACAATATGTTAATGTGATATTAAAATAAGCTAAGATTAGTGAATTGGATGTCATGATAATGCAAGATGTTCCTTGACTGAATAAGATAAAAAGAACATGACAAGGTTAATGCAAAGTAAAAGAGATAAATGAAAATGTGAATGATAACTGTATGACATGGTGATTAGATATTATGAATGAAGAGAAATTAGTATTGATTAGTTATAATAAATGAATTATAATCAAGTGTTTACAATAAAATGATCAAATGAAATATTAATGGTGGAAATATTTGGATGAGAGATGTTTAAGAGATAAGATGAAAGTTATTAAATTATTGAAAAGATATCAGATTTAGTATTGTTGCTTTATGAATGATATTATTATTATTGATTGATTATGATTACTAGAACATGATTGGTTGTTTATATTGAATGATATTAATTATTTGACCATGATAAAAATAATTTAATTATGATAAAAATGATATGATAATTAGATTTGGAATATGTTGAGTTATTGTTGAAATTAATAATGAAAGTGAAGGGAAATGGTGAGACGATATGTATTGATTGTGGATTATGATGATATATTATAGATAAAATGATTGTGGATGATAATGGAAAGAGATAAAAAGATAATATAATTAATGTCATGACACGGGGATAGAGGGTACCAAAAATAGGAAGGGTACAGAGATTACCCTACGGTTGAAAAAGCTGAAACCTATGTAGGGATTGGTGTTCAAGCTAGTAGGTTAGTAGCCTACAATATGACATATAATGTGACTAATCGTGACCCTTAACGACGACATGTATTGTGGCTAATCATGACCGTGTTGCCAATCATGGCCCTAAACAACGACGTGTATTGTTACTAATCATGGCCTTAAACGACAATGTATATTGTGGCTAATCGTGACCTTAAACAATGACGTGTATTATGGCTAATTGTGACCTTTAACGACAACATATAACATACCCACCCCGTTGATTTAAATGGAAATAAAATGTGACTAAAAAATAATGATGATGATGTTAAGAAAGATGATAATTGAAGTTATTGTTAAGATTTATGATGATGGTATTGATATTTGAATTTAATGTTGTATTATGATGATGTTGAGAGATGTCATTTACCTATATGATGACTGTGACATTTGTTATTGATGATGTGCTATGACTATGTTGGAGATGTTGATTTACTTGTGTTAATTATAATTCATATCTTTGCTTTACATATTATATATGCTTTTATTATGTTTCGTACGCACAAAGGACTAGTGCTCACGTCCCTACAAAATGCTGTTGCAGGTCCTGAGACTAAAACTTAGGTAGGCCCATGATTGGATTTGACGATGAAATTATAGTAGCAAATATTTTGTGTTCTAAGATTTGAAATTTAATTATTTGGAGCTGTAATATTTGTTTAAGTCTAGATATTAATCAATTGGATTGTAGGGGCATAAGGCCAAGATTTTATTCTGGGTTTGATTTGGAGTATTGTTGTCTGGTTGGACCGAAGCTTAGATATTATGAATTTATTATTGTTGGTTATTATCTATGTTGCTCTAGGGTAGTTACATTGCTCTGATAAGGTTATTGGTAATATGTGCATAATATGTATGTTTATTCACTCACCCCCAGGTCAATAGATCCAGGTTGCGACACCCTATTCTGACTTGGCCAATTATTTAGCCAGGTGTTACGGACTTGTGGTATACCTTGATTGGGTTATCACTGGAATTCACTATTGGTGTGGTGGACCTATAGTGCATCAGTAGTGATAGTCACTGCAATGTTCTAGTTCCTAAAGGTTGGGTTAATAGTAGAATATGATCTTATTTGAATGGTGATTATATCTAGTTATGGGTGTTAGAAGAGCAAAAATAAATAAAAAAATGGAAGAATGTATATTAATGTCTATCTTTACAAAGAAGATTATATCCAATATTTATACATTAGAATAATCTATATAAAGAAAGTAGTATAACATAGAATATGATAAATCACATATAGTAATAAAATATATATATATATATATATTCTAACATTTGTCATGGAAGATATAAAATATATTTTAACATCCCCGACAAACTCAAGGAGGTATAATAAAGACTAACTTAAATTTAGAAACTAATAACCAGAGTTTAGAGAATAAGAACTAGACTAGACCAGATGACGATGAAGCTAGATCATAAGCATTGGCACAAAAGTTGAGTGGCTTGAGTGGCAATGCATGGAAGCACGTTGACCAATCAAAAGCGCTTGGAAACATTGTAAGAGCGTGGAAGCACGTTGAACTTTGGGAGGCATATGGAAGCATAAGAGGCACGTGGAAGCACCACAAGCACAAGAAAGTACGTTAAACAGTCGAAGGTGCGTGGAAGCATTGGATGTGCAAAGAAGCGCATTAACCTGGGCAACAGCAAAAAACAGTAGTGCGGAAATGACATGTAACACTATGAACCATAATTTTCATAATATTAAATTAATTTGGATCTTATTTAAAATTTATTAAAATTTATTTTAGGCCTATTAGATTTTGTTTGTATATTTTGTACTTAATTAGTTTGTATGCCTTAATAAGATCAAGTTACAGTTAACCCATTTATCAAGTCTAACCTAATTTGAATTTAACCAACCACGTAATTTCAACCTAATTACCCCTTTTATAACTCATTGACCTTGAACCTACCCAATCTGTGCCTGGATTGAATTGACAAGACCCTAACCATTACATGTCTATATCTGATACTTTTGCACACTTGGATGGTTGCATGGGTTTGCTTGATAGCTAAATGTATACAAAGTAAAATTTAACACTCATAATCTTGTATGGTTTCCACTTTGCACTATGGCTATATACTATCTTGTATACTCGTTTCATCATCAATCTTAGATGAAATGGTTAGAGAGGAGAAGAAGAGTAAAAGAGGAATATGAGATGATAAAGATAAAACAATGATTGGGTTGTGCTATGGTGTGTTGATTTTCTTAGGTGATTTTTCTTACTTTACGAATGGGGGTAGGATGATTTACCTTTTTCTGATTATTTGATTAAATTTGAATGCTTTCATCCTATATAGATTCACACATATATACATGGCTGATTCCCTACTTTCATAAAACTTTATGTGGAAATCTATTTATTTAACATACATGATAATATGAAGTTAGTTTGTAATTTGAGAATGATCTTTGCACATGTACCTCTTGTTTTACATGATTAAAATGAAATTTATATAAATATAGGCTTGCAATAAGACAAAATTAGGTTTTGGAGAACCGAGAACAACTTTTTATGGTTTATCACAATTTGAATGGTTTTTTGATAATTTGAATCTTATCCTAAATCTTCATCCAAACATACTATTCTATTTAGTTCTGATCCTGTGTTTTCCTAATGTTAGTTCTATGCAACTTTATACTTGTCTTGTTGAGTATTAGTCTAATTTATACACATTTATTACTTACTTAATTAGAGGAGTTGGGAAACCAAAACGCATTGAAATTTAGTGAAATTTCTATAATGATTATTCTTTGAGGAATATTGGATAATTTTGAAACCTAATTGCATTGAAATTTAGTGAAATTTGTATAATGATTATTATTTAAGAATATTGGATAATTTTTGGGAACATTTATTTACGTATTATATAAGTATAATTTAAAACTTATTTAATAATAAATATAGCATTCATTAGAATCTCTATAAGATAATTTGGAAATACATGATGATTGATTTGAAACTTGATTATGATAAATTGAATAAAATAAGAAATAAATGAAAATTTGCTATATTCATTATTATTTGCGAATAATGTATTATTGGGAACTAAAATGGATGGTTTGGTTTATTAATTGAAATTATGTGGCACCAAATTATATGTAATAGATAAATCAGAGGGTTGATTTAGAATTATTTGAAAATTGGTTTTGTAAATATGAAATTACTTACTAAGAAGAATTGAAAAATATGTATGAGGTGGAGGATAACAGAACTGAACCTTAGGCTAGAGTAATTTTATATTGAATGAAATTCAGTAATAGAAACGCAACAAGTAGGTACCATACTACCTTGGATGAAAAGCCCCATTCTGACTTGGCAAATTATTTAGCCAAATGTTACGAACTTTTAGTGCACCTCAATTGGGTTATCACTGAAATTCACAATAAGTGTGTGGACCTGTAGTGCATCAGACGTGATAGTCACTGGAATGCTCTATTTCCCAAAGGCTAGGTTAGTAGTGGAATATGATTTTATTTAAATGGCGGTTATAACTAGTTAAGGGTGTTAGAAGAGCAAAAATGAAAAAAAAAAAATGAAGAATGTAAATTGATTTGTATCTTTACAAAGAAGGCTATATCCAATATATAACCTAGAATCAAATAAATCACATACAGTAATAGAATATATATATATATATATATATATAATATTCTAACATTGGTAATGGATGATATAAAATATATTCTAACATACCCATTAAACTCAAGGACGTATAACAGAAACCAACTTAAGTTTGGAGACTAATAACTGGAGTTTAGAGACTAAGAATCAGACTGAACTAGCTGAAGGTAAAGCCAGATGATAAGCATTGGCACAAAAGTCAAGTGGCATGAGTTGTAGTGTGTAGAAGTGCGTTGAACAATCGAAAGTACTTGGAAGCACCAGAGGCGCGTGCATTGAACCGTGTAAGGCACATGGTAGCACCAGAGTTGTGTGGAAGTATGTTAAAATGTGGGAGGCTCGTGGAAGCACCAAAAGCATAAGGAAGTATGCTGAATATTCAGAGGTACACGGAATCACCGGAGGCACAAGAAAGTGTCTTAATCAGGGCAAATGTAGAAAACAGTAGTGTGGAAATGACCCGTAACACTCTAAACCATAATTTTCATAATCTTAAATTAATTTAGATCTTATTCGGGATTTATTAAAATTTATTTTAGGCCTGTTAGATTTTGTTTGTATATTTTGTACTTAATTTGTTTGTATGTCTTAACTAGATCAAGATATAGTTAACTCTTCTATCAAGTTTGACCCAATTTAAATTTTAACCAACCAACTAATTTGGTCCCAATTACCTCTTTCATAACTCATTAACCTTGAGCCTACCTAATTTGTGCTTGAATTGAATTGATAAGATCCTAGCCATTGTATGCCTGTATCTGATGCTTTTTCACACTTAGATGGTTGCATGGGTTTGTTTGATAGCTAAACGTACACAAACTAACATTTGGCACTCATGATCTCATATGGTTTCCACATGGCACTGTGGCTATATACTATCTTGTATATTCAGTTCATCATTAGTCTTAGATGAAAAGGTCAAAGACGAGAAGAAGAATGAAGGAGGAAAAAGAGATAATGGAAATAAAACAAAGATTGAGTTGTGCTATAGTGTGTTGATTTTCATAGGTGATTTTCCTTGCTTTATGAATGGGGGTTGGATGATTTACCTTTTTTTCTTTTTGATTAAATTTGAATGCTCTCCATCCTATATAGATACACACACATACACACAGTTAATTTCCTATTTTCATAAAACTTTATGTGGAAATCTATTTATTTAACATCCATGATGATATGAAGTTAGTTTGCAATTTGAAATTATGTGGCACTGAATTAAATGTAATAGATAAATCAAGAGGTTAATTTAGAATTATTTGAAAACTGGTTTTGTTAATATAAAATTGCCTGTTGGGAAGAATTGAAAAATACATATATGGTGTAAGATAACAAAACTAACCTTAGACTTGAGTAATTTTATATTGAATAAAATTTAGTAATAGAAACTTAACAAGTAGGAACTATACTACCTTGGTTGGAAAGCCCATTCTGACTGGGCCAATTACTTAGCCTGGGGTTATGAACCTGTGGTGCACCTTGATTAGGTTATCACTGGAATTCGCTATTGGTATGGTGGACTTGTAGTGCATTAGTATTGATAGTCAAAAGAATGTTCTAGTTCCTAAAAGTTGGGTTAGTAGTCGAATATGATTTTATTTAAATGGCAATTATAACTAGTTGTGGGTGTTAGAAGAACAAAATTAAAAAAAGAAAATGGAAGAATGTATATTGATGTGTATCTTTATAAAGAAGACTATATCCAATGTTTATAAACTAGAATAATCTATATAAAGAAAATAGTATAATCTAGAATACGATAAATCACATATAGTAATAGAATATATATATATATATATATTATAACATTGGTAATGAAAGATATAAAATATATTCAATAATATATTCTAATATTCCAAGCAAACTCAAGGAGATATAACAGAGACCAACTTAAGTTTAGAGACTAATAACTAGAGTTTAGAGATTAAGAATCAGATTGAACCAATTGAAGGTGAAGCCAAATGATAAGCATAGGCACCGAAGCCGAATGGCTTGAGTTGTAGTTCGTGGAAGCGCGTTGAACACTCGAAAGCATGTGGAAGCATCAGAGGTGCGTGAAAGCATCGGAGGTGCATGGAAGCACATTGAACTATGAGATGCACGTGGAAACACTAGAGGTGTGTGGAAACGTGTTGAAATATGGGAGGTGTGTGGAAGCACCAGAGGTGAGAGGAAGTACGTTGAATAGTTAGAGGCATGTGGAAACACCAAAGGCATGAGGAAGCCCATTAATCTAGGCAACAACAAAAAAAGCCACAGAGGCAAGGGTGGTGCTTGTAGCATAGGGAAGAATCGCAGCGGTGAGGCCTAATCTACCCACGATCAAAAACCATGAGCTTTGATATCATGTTAGAAGAATCAAAATGGGAAAAGAAAATGGAAGAATTTATATTTATGTGTATCATTACAAAGGAGACTAGATCCAATATTTATAAACTAAAATAATCGATATAAGAAAAATAGTATAACCTAAAATATGCTAAATCTCATATGGTAATGGAATATATATATAATAATATATTCTAACATTGGTAACAAAAGATATAAAATATATTTAATAATATATTCTAATAATGGGTATTACCCGTTTATTGTGCTGTTGGATATATGATTATTTATAAAATATTTAACTATTTGGCTTGAAACTTTATTTATTATATACAAACATATTATTATTTCGTATATGATGTTTGATGATTATTTATTTTCTATTGTATCCTAGTTTAATTGATGTTTAAATTTTTTATTTATACGCATTGATGGCATATCTTGTCATATATCACGTTCACAGATAGCATGCTCATAAGATATAAGCACAAAGGGATTTTGATTGTTGGGATTAATAGCTCACCTATGCCTACTATGCAAGACTATCAATTCGACAGTGGAGATGCCTAACTCCTAGTATTGATTAGCCCAGTAGGTCAGATGGTATATAATATTGTATTTTCTACTTTGGAATTGTTTATTTGTGGTTTATAATTATGATTTAGATTGATTTGGTTACTGATTACTATTTTAATTATTATAATATTCATAGAAAAAGTATATTTATTTTAAATTAGGTTGAATAGATCTTTGTTAGATGCTCGATTGATTTAATTTTTTATATATATCAAATGACCTTGGTACTGGACTTTGTGACTCGCGTCGTTGACCTGATTTGGATTTGACTTTTTTTTTTCCTTTAGTTTTAATTGTCTCATTAACCTATATCAATTCACCCGTGGATTTGAACCGAGATGTGATATGACCACTCTATTCACTTGTATCAAACCAAGCTTAAGCATCAACATAAACTGAGTATAATGATAGAGGACATAATGTATATATATAATTATATATACAACTAGACACATAAGATATTTCATCATGCAAGCAGTAACTGGACACAACATATATAGCAATTAATTGATAATACAATATAATGAACATAAATTTGGATATATCCTAAATTCTCTAATCCGCGTTTAGCCTAGGGAACTAGCACATTTACTGGTGCAAGATAATATTTATATATATTCAAAAGTTGAAGTAATTTCTTACTTATCTTCTAAATATTTATATAGACTAGTCAATACCCGTGTAAAGCACGGACCGCTTAGCATAGCCTTTCTTTTTCACGTTACATATATGACTGTCACATCAACTAATATATTTTATTATATAAATTTCAATTTTAAATTTCAAATTTTGAAAAAAATAGCAGTAATAACGTGGTAAAATTTTAGCAATAATTGGGACAAATATCAAATCATAAGTTATTTAGCATGTAAATAAGTCCATTTTGAATTCATAAAACAAACCAGTATAAAAAGGTGTAAAAATAACCTATAAAAATAAAAAATCACTAATCAAAAGAGATTAAGGTATAAAATTTTATTATCTATTATCACTACTATCATATTTTTTAAAAGTTTAATATCAAATAGATTTTATATAAAAAGTATTCAAAAAAATAGAAAATTTGAGAGAAAGAGAAAAATAATTCTAGCCATTAAGGAAATCCAAAATTTCAATTTAAATGTTTATTTTTTAATAAAATTTTCAAGAAAACTAAAGTTTAAGTATTTATTTTAAACAAAAAAATTACTTAACTTTGTCTAATAGGTATCCATACATTATTTAATATCCGTTTGATAACGCTATTATTGTTTTGTTTATATTTTCTGTTTTTATTTTTTGCTGTCTTTTCTTTTTTAAATGAAAGCTGAAACTGCTTTTGGAAATGCAATTTTTTCTACAATTAGTTTTTAAAAAATTAATTGGATTTAATAAATATATTTCATGTTAATTTAATTATATTGTTTACTAAATTAAATTAAATTAATTATGATATTTACCAAAAATAATTTAATAAAACATATTTGATATTAAACAAATTAAATTATTAAATATATTAATTAACTAAATTATTTAATATAATTATAACATTTATTAAAAATTTCAATAATGTATATTTCATATTAATTTAATATGAATTAATTAATTTCATATTAACTTAATTAATTAATTATTTATTTATTTAATTTAAAAACTATTTAATTTAATTTAATTATTTAGTAAAAATAAATAAATTAATGAATATGATACATATTAATTTAGATAATTAAAATAATTCACTGTAATATAATACAATAAAAATAGATAAAATGTTAAAATTGACAAAATATTTGCAATGGAAAAGATAGAGTAAAAAGTTTTTTTTTAGTACGTTTTTCCTTTTAAGTTTACATTTTAAAAAAATATATATATATAAACAGATTTAACAAATATTTTTCTGTTGTCAGTTTATAAAAATTTATAAATATAAATAGAAATTTTAATTTAAACGTTTAATTTTAATAAAATTTTAAAGAGTATTAAAATAAAAATATATAATTAAAAAAATTAATTGACTTTATCTATTAGGTATTCATCTATTGTTTAGTATTATCATATTTTTTAGAATATTAATTTAAAAAAATTTATATTTTTGTGCCTTTATTTTAAAATTTAAAATTCAAAATTAAAATATTATTTTAAATAAGAATAATAAAAATATTATTTTCTCTCCCTTGAAACCCCCCGCCCTTCGCCATTTTTCTCTCTTTTCTGTAAAGAAATATAAATTTATAAAGTAAACGTACATAAAAAAAAAACTGTATAAATAACCTGTAAAAATAAAAATTATTAATCAAAAGATATCACATTTTGGAAAATATTAAATTAAAAATTTTATAAAAAAATATTATCACATTTTTAATATTAATGTAATAATATTTGTAATAAATAATAAAATTTTACACCTTTGTTGATTAGTGATTTTTATTTTTAAAGGTTATTTTTATAATTTTTCATATAAATTTAAAAAATAAATTTACATTTGAGTTGTTTGTAGATCAAATTATATTTTTATACCTTTATTTTAAAATTTAAAATTAAAATATTATTTTTGTGTCTTAAAAAGCTCCCATTTTTGTGTCTTAAAACCCCCATCTGCCCCATTTTCTCTCTCCTACTTACCCACCCAATCCCCATCTCTCTCTCACTCACTCACTCCCTGCCCCCATCTCCCTCTCTGTACCTCTCTCTCTCTCTCTCACTCACTCTCTCTCTCACCTGCACCCCAGCCCCACCCCTTTTCCATCTCCCCCATCTCTCACTCTACATGCTCTCTCTCTCTCTCTCTCTCGTGTTGACACGCACACAACTGTCAAATTGGACACTTGTGTTTTATTATATAGAATATAAATTTATAAAATAAACGTACATTAAAAAAACTGTATAAATAACCTATAAAAATAAAAATTATTAATCAAAAGATATCACATTTTGGAAAATATTAAATTAAAAATTTTTATAAAAAATATTATCACATAATTAATATTAATGTAATAATATTTGTAATAAATAATAAAATTTTACATCTTTTTTGATTAGTGATTTTTATTTTTATAGGTTATCTTTATAATTTTTCATATAAATTTAAAAAATAAATTTACATTTGAGTTATTTGTAGATCAAATTATATTTTTGTACCTTTATTTTAAAATTTAAAATTAAAATTAAAATATTATTTTAAATAAAAAATATTATTTTTGTATTTTGAAGACCTCCAATTTTTGTGCCTTAAAACCCCCCACCCTTCCCATTTTTTTCTTTCCTGCTTACCCACCCAACCCCCATCTCTTTCTTTCTCACACTCTCTCCAATGCACCCCCTCTCCCTCCTCCCATCTCCCGCTCTGCACCTCTCTCTCTCACTCTCTCTCTCCCTCTCCCTCTCCCTCTCCCCTGCACTCCCGGCCCCACCTCCTCTCCCTCTCTACACCTTTCTCTCTCCCTTGCACCCTTGGCCCCACCCCCTCTGCCTCTCTTCCATCTCTCACTCTGCACGCCCTCTTTCTCTCTCTCTCTCTCGGGCTGACACACACACAACTATCAAATCAAACAGTTGTGTTTTATTATATATATATATATATATATATATATATATTATATTTTTATATATATTATATAAATATTATATATTTTCCCTCATTTTTTAATATATATAAGTATTAAAATTAGGGAAAATCTACTTCGTCTTTTTAATATATATAAATTTTATCTAAGAACCTTATGCAAACTAAGCCCATAGTAAGTTGGTTTTGTTACTTGTTCTCTATCCTTTAGGTTCTTGGTTTAATTCTTGGAGGTAGCATAATTTGTAATGTTTTATTTTCTTTTTAAAGAGAAGCTACTCCATGGCAATAGCCCACATCAGCCAACATCAGCGCAAGTGGATGAGTGAGCATTTGACATATGGAAGACAGTCCCCACTTTATCCAAAAGTGATTGAGAAGTTACTCCATCACAGCAATCCATATTAGCTAACACCAGCGCATGTGGACGAGCAAGCATCTGACACATGGCAGACAGTTTCCACATCATTTAAGGGTAATAGAGAAGCTATTCTATGGCATAACCCCTATTAGCCAATATCAGCACACGTGGACGAGTGAGCATTTGACACATGGCAAACAGTCTCCACGTTATCCGAACGTCATCCGAGAGTGTCACGTCATCATTATACCATGTGGACCAACTTGTGAAATGACAATTTTACTCTTGCCTTAAAGTGGTTTGCAACGGGCAACCGATAAAGGAACTTGATTACTGCTTAACTGTCGCAATTGAAACCATTAGGATTAAAGTGACACGGCAACCGACGGAAGAACCTGATTGCTGTTTAACTGTCCAATTGAAACTATTAGGATCAAAATAAGACTGAGGATAAAGTGTAGGGATGGTTTTTATACTTTACCCTTATTATTTTAACATTGTTCGCACTAACATGTTATTTTATTATATTATTATAAAATATATTACTAAATTATGACAATTGAAAAGATCGTATAGAAACTTACCAAAAATGACAAACGTTAAAATGGCAAAAGTTTATAAATTAAAGAAATTAAAAATTTAATTTTTTTAATTAAATATGAAATAAAATAAAATAAAATAAATTTTTTTTATATGATCATTAAAAAATAAATATAAATAAAAATTATTTTAGTCTTTAAAAATAATTTTCTCTATTCTCTTGTAGGTCTAAGTGTGCTTATTTAAATTTGTAAGTGCTTTTTTTATGAAGGGTAATTATGTCATTTTTAATTAGACATATTAATAGCTAGTCAAAAAAAAGGATAATATTGTAAATTTATTTGATAAAAAAGTAAAGTGGAGTGTAAGAGAATATTTGTGGAGTGCAAGAGATTATTTGTGTAGTGCAAATAAACTCACTCTTTATTTTTATTGAATTAAATTATTTTTAATAAATAATATAATTAAATTAATTAAATCAGTATGAAATATATTTTTATTAATTTCAATTAATTTTAAAAAATTAATAAAATTAAATATTTTATCAAAATAAAAATTTACAACAGTGAACAAAATTGTATTTACAAACAAATTTTTTGTTTTTGTTTCAGAAAAAGAAAACAAAAAACATAAACAGGTTAAATATAAATAGAAAAATGGTAGCATTATCGAATAGGCACTAATAATTAGTATTTTATTTGGTATTAAATAAAAATAAGGATAATCAAAACAATTATAAAATATAATTTATGTACAATTTTTAAACATGTTAAAAAGTTTGGTCAAGTAGATCAATTTAGATCTAGATCCATTAATCATTGAACCTAACGAATCTAGATTTGCTGGGTCACAGATCAAATATGTCGAATCTAGTCTAATTTTTTGGATCCGATCCGGATTGAACTTGGGCCAAATCTAATCCATTAACAGGCCTATGTGTTACGATAGCCCCGTTTAGTATGTTATTAATATACTGGCTGATGTAACCTACAGTCAACTAGTCATAAATTGTGTCGTGCTATGCATCTAAGCAATAAACATGTCACATAAAACTGCATGTCCAATGGCCTACCATGGTTGAACCTGGAATGGGAACATACTATGTTTTAATACTGATCGACAACGATTAATCCACCAAGTCTATGTTTTAGCTTCCACAACCCATCCACAAATAAGCGACATTGAATCATACATAGAGGCAGTACCCGTTCAACAGAGCAACTCCCAATATCTGGGTCAATCATCTGAATTTGGTGGATTTATTGAGTTATTGACCTGTGTCACAACTTTCATTTGCTCCTACCCCATCTTCTAAGGTTTTATGCGAACAATTCTCACAGATGGCACCTTTTGACCCTTTTCCACCCCAATAGTCTTATTACACTCATGTTGATGCATCGATCCCATGCCCAAAATTGTCATAAGATATTCCTCCTAACTATAGCCAACCCGTGCACAGTTTTCCATCATCTTCAATCCAATGAGAGGATACTGATCACAACCAAGGTATGGAAGCAGACTTTGTTTTGAGTTTGGTGCATCGAGAAGACTTATCTTTGGCGCACCAAGGAATAAATGCCAATAATTGTGGAGACACATATTCTGATGATAACGTTAACGAGGAACTTCTTGATCAATATGTCAATGGCCTGATGATGTTAATTGTGGGGCTCCGTCAGATGGTGTAATTTTCCATGAGCTTGACACTCCCTTCTACATGAAGTTGGATGCCGCTATGGCTACTGTGGTGAAGGTACCTACTATGCATTATGCTCGAATGGCCAATAATGCACGAGCTTTCTCTTAACTAGCTTTTCAAAACTAATTACACTTGAAAAGTGTAATTACAAACTCCACATTTTGATACACATTGATGTATTTAAATAGTTAATCTTGAAGTTTTATCATTATTTTATTACTTATAGCTTTTATTTTCTTAATTGCAGGGAAAATGACAAAATAATTGAGATTAGTAGTGATGAAAGTCACTGTCGCGGAGAAAAAAATGGTCCGAAGTTCAAGATGGTTGAAGTGGTGTGCAGCTAAAGTTCCAACTTGACACCTTGTTAGTATTTTGACCATATCTTTTTCCTCACAATTTGGATTGACCTGATTCTTTTTGGGTTGGAAAGAAGACTCAAAGGGCTACAACTTTTGTGTTTTAGCCGAAGCCTGAATACATCATCTTCGAGGTCAAAATTGCATTGGAAGTCGAAGATAAAAAGCTGTCAGAAGAAAAAAACACAAAAAGTGAAACTTATACACTACCATCCGGACAGCCTTTGGCCTGTCTGGACACCTGAACACATGGAAGCTACTGCCGTCCGAACACCCCTCGGGTCATCCAGACATTTGGGACACGCGAGAGTTAATTTTTAAGGTTTTATGTTTCAGCTATATATGCATACCTTGGATGGCCGTTTTAGAAAGTCTTGGACATACTTTTTTCAGTTTCTTCAGAACTTTAGACTGTAGTTTAGGGTCGTTTTAGGACTGATTTCTTTGGTTTTTGTTCGTTGATTTCATTTTGACATTGCTTCGAAGTACGGTACGTAAGTTTTATTTAATGAATCTCGTTTTCTTTTCACTTTCATTTTTTATTCACTGCTTTATTACTTTATCTATGTTAGGTTAGGTTTTAATCTTGATCTAACCCATCAATGATGGGTGAAACCTTATTTGATGATTGAATGTGATTGAATCCTCATATACAATGTAAAACTTGTATGTTAAGATTCTTGTTTGTCCAAATCTATTTTCTAATGTTTTCAAAACCTTCGAAAATATATGTAGTTGATCATATTTCCTTGAAATCACTGATAACTACATATGATTAGAATTTTCTTAATACTTTGAAAATATAGAAAATGAATCTAGATTAATTTTTGGTTTTCTTTCCTTTTTGGTTTTCAAAACATTCGAAAGCTTGTAACCTCGATCATATTTCTTTGAAATCCCTGATGACGTTACTTGATTATAACTTTTTTCATATTTTGAAATCAAAGAAAAGAATTCTGGAACAAAGAATGTTTTCAGGATGAAATCTTTCCGGTTTTATTTATCCTAAAAAAAAAAAGTCATTTTAAAACCGTGCTTTGGAATTAATGTTTTCACGATGAAATTTTTCTGGTTTACTTTTCCTAAACGTGAGCTGTAAACCAAGATAATAGTCACATCTAATATGAGAATAAAGTGTTCACCCAGATTTGTAGGTTAAATCAAGTCTTTTTCATTTTGAATATTTGTAATTTTATTTTATTTGTTAATTAGTTAAAAACCAATCATTCCAAACCCAAAACTTATTTTCTTTTCCTGTACTTAAAACTAAACAGTAGGTAGAAGAATTTAGAAAACCCTAGTGTTCAACCCCATAGTTCCTTGTGGATTCGACCTCGGACTCACCGAGTTAAAACTACATCGCACACCCTTGCACTTGGGGGTTAGTTTAGACGTACTATCTAGAAGCAGTCAAAAACCAAGATGAACTATAATTCACTATTAAAGTAAGCGACTGTGAAGGATTCACCTGCGAGGGACTTTGTATATAAGAAAATGAAAGGGGTAAAGTAGAGAAGTAATGCATTCTATCCCACATCGACTGGGTAGTGGAAGGAAGTAGCAAGCATGTAATGTTCGACATCTATAAAGTACAACGCATTTTAAAGCTACGAAGGCACTAGATTCAATGGGAACTCTAGGGTCAAACTTGCTCCAATAGAAGTAGTACTAAAATGGGTGACCTACCGGGAATCAACTAACTAAGCAAAAAATGAACAATATTGTACTGTGTAGATGTGGGTCATTATAATGGTATTAGAGCCAATACCTAACTGGAAGTGTGGGTCACGTGTAGGGGACTTGCTAATGAGGGACTCTACTTGTGAGAGAGTAAAGTAAGGGCCTACGTGGGAATGCGTGTTCTATTAGAGGGAAGGATTGTGAGGGACTACCAGTGAGACACTCTACCTGTAGAGAGTGGAGCAGGGGTTGAAGCAGAAAAGCAATACCTTCTATCTCACATCACTTCGATAGTAGAAGAAAGTGACATATATGTAATGTTCGATATCTATAAAGTAAAATGCATTTTAACATCGTGTGGACATTGGATTCAATGGGAACTCCAAGTATGCTCTAGTAGGAGTAGTACCAAAATAGGTGACCTCCTGGAAACAACTAACCAAGCTCAAAGCAGACAATATTGTACTATGTAGATGCCAGTTGTTCCAGTTAAACTATTTCACTTCAGGTTGAAGGCACAATTTTGTGTCATTGACTCCAACGAAAGTAAATGATGTGTGAAGTGTTAGATGGCAGACAAGTACAGATGTAAGTGAAAGCTTTGTGCTGCTCAAAAAAGCACCCACAGGTTGTTTGAGATTATAGTTTACAATGGCCCCCACACGTGCTTGTATCCCATAATGAGTTAAGACCATACGAACTTAGACTACCACATCATTGCCTAGGAAATACAAGAACAAATAAAGGATGATCCATCGATGAAGATCTCAACCATACGTGGGTTAGTCAACAAATAGTTCCATTGTACACATTGCACAAGAAAATATGGATGGGAAAATAGAAAGTGGTTGAGATGGTTTTCTGTAGTTGGGAAAAATGGTATGCTGATCTTACAACTTTTTGTAACTTCATTGTGAAATTCAACCCCGAGACTATTGTCATCCTAAAGCATGGACCTAGTTTGAATAACAATGATCTGTTGTTCGTACGCTTGTTATAGGCATTCAAGCCTTGCATTAATGCATTGCACCACTACTTGCCAGTTCTCATAAATTGACGCGACATTCCTAATTGCAAATGACGTCATACTACAAATTGGCACTTTATGTTTACTTGGATAGTTCATTACATCAATAAAATATTGTATCTTTAGCAATTAACCAACATAAGGTCACATACTAATAGGATGCCTTATAATCACGTTTAAACAGAGAATTAGAGCGACAGTTTTTTTATAATTTCCTTGTACTGAGGGGTCATTTAATTAAACTAATTTCCAACTATGCTAAATTCCAAGAGTAAATGAGTTATAACTATCAATTTTATATCTTTCAGAATCCATCCATTGTTTTTCAATTGTATATATGCAAAGATCTAAATAACTAAATTACGAGCATTGAGGTTTTGTCTTAAGTTCTAAACATGTATTGATGAGAGCTATTTTTGTCTCTTTTGCATCCCGGCTACTATAAAGTATCTTTTTTAGTTCATATTATAGTCAATCAGCGCAACCTTACCCATAATTGATGGTATGTAATGAATATTTACAATTGTTTACATACAAAAATAGAATTAACTATAGAACAAATGACTTAACTAACAAATTTAAGTAGTTCATAACAAATTTATAAATTGAAATTTTAGTTACAAAAATAGTTCACATAACAAAATAATTCATTCTATTAGTTATTTATAAATAATTTGGTATGTGAAATATTTAACAAATTATTTTCAATAACTGATCTATTTACGAAATTATAAAATAAATATCCAAATTATATAATAAATAATTTGGTTACCAAATTATTAATTAACAAATTTTGATATGTGAACTATTTTAAAATAGGAATTGCATCTAATTTTTTTTTTTTTTTGACAATTCTGGTAGGTAAATTATTTATTTCCTATTTTAAAATCAAATTGTCACTTTTAATAAATGTTTTAAAAAGAACATAAAATCAATTGTCCTAACATACCAATGGGACATTTGCACTGTTAACAACTTGTATTAGGTGAATTATATGAATAACTTTACTATTTATTACCAAGCGATAAAAATAATAGGAATAAAAGTTTTGGATTACAACTTCATTATTGCAAGTAAATAGTCACGGATAACAATTAAAAGGTTCCTTGTTCGACATCAGCTCATCGGACATATATGTCCCACAATTGAAAACGTTGTTGCGTTCGTTGTCCGATAGAGCCCTTCGTAATGCCTTAACCTAAGCATTTGTAAGCGTAAACATGTTATATCGGCATCTACGAACCAACAATTGATTATTCTATTCTGAATTCTTTTAACAATCATTTCACACTAGAACTTATCTTTTCTATACATTAATGAAGAACGTCGACGGGAAAGAGTTGTGATAATTGCAACTAAACCTTAATGCAAGCGGTCCAACTCATAAACACGAAAAGCCCACTCTCTCCATAGCCCAGCATGCCACTGCTTACGCTCAATGTATTTATCACGCTCATAATCATTTTTGATGGCTGATAGCAGCAACACCTAATAGCGTAGACGCATATTAAAAGCATGAACCACCACAAGAAATAGACATAATATTAAGATCTTTAATTATTTCCTGGCTAGAATACATGAAAAATGTTAAGTGATATAGAAGTTATATAATAGGATATCTTTAAGGAATTATATAATATTTATGCCAATAAAACATTTTATAAGAGAATTTATTGATAGGAATGACATAAGGTTACACCCCAATAAAAAATTATTGTTCATTTCTATAAGTGAAGTTGAATTTCAAATCGACTTTAATAAAATTCATTTAACTAGGTTTTAGAGTAAATTGAGAAGTTTTTCAAAAAACAAATTGTATTTATTGTAAGAAATCAACAATAATACATAACATTCAAGGAAATTAACAATAATACATGACATTTACTGTAATTATTTAATTTAATAAAGTATATATTTCACATAATTATGTTCAGAAGTTTACGAACTTAATATTATTTTTGTAATAATACTAGCTTTTAATAAAGTATGCTAATGAAAAACATAATAGAATATATAATAAACATAATTGTAGACGCCTTCATTCAGCTAAATTTTTTAGCCACTTAAAAAACTAATGGGTTGAACAGGTAACTCAACAAATTGTTTCAAATTTAAGATTAATATTAATCACATAGATTAAAAGGTCAAACATTTGCTACTATCATCATTATCAATTGCTCACTCAATTTTAATATATATTACTATTGGCTCAAACCCCAGGTCTAGGATATCAATTGAAGCATAATAACGAGTAAGTACCGAATTGTATCCACAGAGAGCCTTGTGCAAAAATCATTAAACAATGGATTTGAAAATTTTTAAGCGAAAATGAATTCCACAAAGAATGATAGGAATCGTTACTTGAGTTGAAATGGTGTGTGTTTGGTGAATTTTGATTTAAATAATGTAGTGAAAGTCTTAGATCTAAACCAAATCAAGTAGTAAATTATATTGAAATTCAAGGCATCAAATTAACTCAATCTAAACTCAAAAGAGTAGATCGATAGTTTTTATGAAATGAAGATCCATTTGGAACAAATGAAAGTTGAATTGAAATTGAAGTTAAGTTCAAATCCTTGGTTGAAAACTCAAATCAAAACACTTAGTATACATAATCCATAATTATAACATAAGAAATCCAACTTAGCAATTCTCATACAAATCCTTGAGAGATGCATAGAAATTCCAATGTAAATTCATATGTCCATTCATGAAATGTGCAAATTCGAAGTTTAATCAATAATTCAACTATAATTCAATAATGAAATCAATTCAATAATCAATTGAGCCTTGAAGTATAGAAATAAAAAAGTGAAGCTCAATTACTTTCAAATTCCATATAGTTCTTCTATTATTCTTGATTTGAATCCAAGATATAAAACTACTCACTCATACTTGAAAGAAAATGGAAGATTATATTGAATGTAAACATTATTCACAAAGTAATTAAGAAAGAAATTGAAATTTTTCTAGGAAAAAAACAAGATCTAAATTCTCTCTCTAAACTAGATATGCAAGTATAAAATGAAAAACAAAAACTGTATATCTCAGGTTTCTCCTGCACTTATATACTTAAGCTAAAACATAACTTTGTACAAAAATACCTTTCTCATAATAGAACTAATTACAGACTGAAAATTTAGCTCTCTATTGTGCGCACAATTGTACAGATAAGGTGCCTGTTCGAATAGCTGTCCGAACAAAATTCCCATACTTAGAATTTTCTCTAGTTGATCCTCTATATATGGTCTCTGTTGTCCAAAACACAATGAGGTTGTCCGGGCAAGAGTCTAGACAGGATTTTATACTTAGTCAAAATCTGAAGCATCTATCCAGACCAGCTTTCCGTTGTGCACACCTTTGTCCACATAAGGTCTTTATTCACACAGTTGTCTAGACAGTGTTATTATCCTGCTTCTTTCTTTATCTTTTTCATGCATTTTACTTCCAATTCCTACCAAACATATTAAAAATCTCTTAGATGCTGATCTTTGTAAATGCACTACATTTATTTATGTCAAATGAACCACTAATGCTCATCAATCTACTCTAACAGGTTAGAATGAACGTGTCCCAAAATTTATGGAATTAAATGAGAAATATATTAATTTGTACACTCGTACATGAAAAGACAAATATCTTAATACCTTAGACTCTCTGTCCTCTCATCTTTTTTATAGTAATTTTCGTAAAATGAACATGTTTTGTATTATATGCAATTTTATCTTTGTTTTGGGTATATATAGCATGGTTTTTAGATATTCATTCTTTCTGTAGGCTAGCAACCCAAAAGCTAGGCTCCCAAATTTTGATGCCAAACTTCAATGACTTGCCTTACGCCTTTGTCTAAGAGGATGCTACTATTGTTTGGTCCTTAATAAACATAAGCACTTCTTAAAAGGTCTCATATCCTTGTTTCTCAGACGAGAGACTGTGAGGAACCTGCCTATAAGAGACTCTGCCTATGAGAGAGTGAAACAAAAGGTGAATTAGAGAAGCAATACCTTCTAACCCACATCGCTAGGCAAAAGAAAGAAGTGACATATATGTAATATTCGACATCTATAAAGTACAATGCGTTTTAAAGCCGTGAAGGCACTGGATTTAGTGGGAACTCCAGGGTTAACGGTGCTGAAATAAAAGCAATACTAGGATGGATGACCTCTTAGAAAGCAGCTAACCAAGCCTAAAGTGGACAATATTATACTGTGTGGATTGTGGGCTGTTACAAATAGTATTAGAGCCAATATCCAGCTGGAAGTGTGAGGCCACGTGGAGGCGCGTGCCCTGTTGAGAGGGAGGATGTTGTAAGTTACTTTGCCTGCAAGAGAGTAAAGTAGAGAAGTAATACGTTCTATCCCACATCACCTGAGCAAAGAAAAAAATGGCATATATATAATGTTTGACATTTATAAAGTACATTATGCTTTAAAACAATAAGGGTATGAGATTCAGTGGGAATTCCAGGGTTAGGCGTACTCTAGTGAGAGCAGTACTAAGATGGGTGACCCCTTGGAAAGCAACTAATCAAGTCCAAAGCGGATAATATTATACTATGTAGATGCGGGTCATTACACTCATCCAGTACATATCAAGGCACACTTGTCAAAACATATATAATATTTTAATTTTGAACCAATTATTTTGGACACTGGGGGAAGCACGTGTCCATTACTTAAAATACACACCATACACATTGCAAGTTTGACATAACAACTTGGAATCTAAAAATAATATAAAAATCAATTTTAATTTATTCAAATTTCCTTTTACTTTTTTTAAATGTAAAAAACTAAAACTTCAAAACTATATAAAATAGATCTTAGGATTTCCTTTTACGTTTTTCTTCCAATAAATAGAATAAAAACTATTTCATAAATTTTTGAAATAAATAAGTACACTAGAAGGATGAGATAAGAATACATAAGGAAATGACTAGGAAAAAAAAAAAAAAAAACCTATCAAAGTAAGGAAGTAGGTGAAATATATAGACTTTGACAAGATGAAACTTAATACATAAGATAAGTAAGATATGGAGTGTTTCCAACACTTTTAGGCTGTGGAGTTCATTTTCTATGGAATGATACGTCCAATCTTCATTAAAAAAGTATGACAAGTAATGTGTGAATATTTGTAAGCAGAATCATTTCCTTTTTCTTAACCATTACTTTATTTATCAAGTAATTATAGAAGAATAAGATGATACTTAAACTGGAGAAAGAAAAAGAATTAGTCAAATATTCACAATGAAATTAGTTAAGTACTAATTCTTGAATCATAACTAGTTTTCTAGTGGAGAAGAAGATGATATCTATTAATACATCCTTCAAAGCAATAAATATTATTAAACTAATGCATATTTGATGATTCTCAACAATACTTTTTCTTCTTCTTTATAATTTTTTCCCTCTTGCTATTGCACTTTGTTTGCTTTTAGTATTATGTTTTTTTTTTTTTTTCTAAACAAAAATACATTAAAAAAAAGAGTTTGAATTGAATAAGAAAACCATGGAAAGGAAAAAGTTCTAATACCTTGGTTTCCATGCAAAATCATATTAGAATTAGAAACAAAAGTATTATGTGAAAAATAGAATACAAAGGCCATGATTTATTCCAATAGATGTCACAAGAGTAGGAACAATCATTATCTACGCAGGAATGTCAAATCCTTGATATGTAAACTTAAAAAAAAATTTCATCAACAGCAGCTCAAATACACTAAGCAAAAATGCTTATGTTCAAGTAATATTGTGTAGTTAGAAGCATAAGAAAGTATAATAAATCCAGCAACATCATTAACTATGAACTTGTTTGGAGTTAAAAAAATAATACAAATCTCTACAAACACGAATTACGAGATTATAAAATTTAAATTTTTTACTCACTACTGTCACGCCTCTGAAATCCTGAGATCCCGAGGGATGAGTTTAGAATGTAAAACTTAACGCACCCAGCTCATTATAGTCTTGCCATTTATCTTTTTAGAGCTCCTAACCATTCCGTTCATTAATATAGACAATAGAACCGATTACTTTCATAATAAAATGCACATATAGTCTTGAATTAAAATTGGATAACATAAACTGTATTTATTTATAAAGTTGTATTTCTATACATATCAAACTTTTGAAATCATTACACATGGAAACTATTCAATACGACTGTGAGATTTAACGGTTGTGCCAACCCTTCTAGGTCTCAGACTCTGCACCTGCAATACAATTTGTAAGGACGTGAACACCAAGCCACATGTGCTCACGATGTATAGAAATATACTTTTTATAATGCTTTTTAGGAATCACATAAAAATAATGAGTATAGCAGGAAATCACCAAATACGTCAGCACACAGCAGGATAGGACAACATTAGTTCCTAACTTTTATTTCTCTTATAAACATTTTTTTATATTATTATTTTCTTTTCCCCAGGTGGGGAAGGATACTCTGTAAGACTGTCCCACAATCAAAGTGGTAGTCCAAAACATCGCCAGTTCGTATAAACATATAGGTCAAGAAGCACCCCTGCGTCATTGTTTATAGATCTGAGTCTAAAGGCCACGATGACCTTGCCATTTCATCGTCGTTGTGGATTACTAGTCCACGAGCACGATTGCTTGACCCAGGTTTAAGGTATTTTAATGTAAGGGTATCTCATGGTCCTTTCTATTTTGTATAGTATCCTCACTTTCCCAATAGTCAACATTTCCATAGGTTTCACTTTTCTCCTGTTAAAGTTTAAGAATAATGTTTGTGAACTTTTACAACCTTATACTTCCATTGCAATTACAATCCATTTATTTTTTTAATTATTATCTGTTTCGCAACAACACATAACATAATATAGCATATCTCAGCATTGAATAGCAAATTAAAGAAAGACCAATCACAATTTTGGTGCCACCAAAGATTCAGTTATAAAGCTTAATATTAATTTAATAGCATATAAATTTTTAACTTACATTTATACCTCAAAAAAATATTATACATTTATAGATTATTATTTATAAAATTTAAGGGCCAAAAAGGGGAATAAAATCGGCCAACCAAGGGAAATATGGTTGCTGAGAAAATTTAGTTTGGTTTAAAAATATTTTTCTTTAAGAACGTGCTGAAATTATTTTTGTGGTTATTTTCTATTAAAGAAAACACTGCAAAAAGTATAAATAATACATCAATTCCCTACCTTATTCTTTGTTGGAAACCAGAAATTCGTCGTGTGCATAAACCGAATCTCCTTTTCGAAATCGGACAGCACAAGCATGTGAAGAACGAGTTTAATTAGAAGACTTAAGAATTAATTTGAGTTTGGCTCCTAATCTCTCTCTTTCTCTTCTCTCTTCTTTTTTTTTCTCCCCAATTTTCTAGTGTATCCCACGGCACTATGCCACCCTCCTATATATTGTGTTGTCTTATTACATGTGGGGGACTCCAAGTAGTCCACTTGCCCAAGCTAACATCCCCCTAATGATTATATTATTCATAGGGAGATTTTACTGGCAAAGAGAAAACAGGAGAGCGTGGTTCCATTGCCGCGTGTCCCCCTTCCATCCATATTATATATCTATATATATACATATATTAGAGTTTACAAAATTAGGAATCAAGAGTTAAAATTTTTGGACTATTACATTCTCCACTCCTTATAGAAGTTTTGTCCTCGAAACTTTGAATGGTCGTCATGTTTGAAAAAGACAATTACAATATTATTATAACTAAATAAACAGTTGAAGAAATCGAACTCGTATTTTTTATTCACGTTCCCAAGTAAATTCTTCCACACCGTGATGTTTCCATGGCACTTGAACCAGTGGAATTATTTTCCCCCGAAGCACTTGATCTCAAGAATTTAAAATCTGGACTGGTCTAACCTTGTATGTTACATCAAGATCCACTTCTAGTTCAGTCCAGTCTAATACATGTGTAGGATCTGGAACATACTTGTTAACCATGGATACGTGAAACACTTCATGCATTCTTAATAGTTGCGGTGGTAAGGCTAACCGGTAAGCAACCTCTCCAACTTTTGCTAGAACCTCGAATGGCCCAATATATTTGGGTGACAATTTGCCTCGTCGGCTGAGTTGAAATTGCCCTTTTCGTGTTGAGACTTTCAAAAATACATGATCTCCCACTTGAACTTCTAATGGTCTCTGCCTCTGATCTACATAACTCTTTTGGCGGCTATGTGTTGTTTCCAATCGTTGCTTAATAATTCTGATCTTTTCATTAGTCTCTTGAACCAATTCTGACCCAATCATTATTGTTTCCTTAACTTGAGTCCAGCAAACTGAAAATCTACATGGTTTGCCATACAAGGCCTCAAATGGCACTATCTCAGTACTAGCTTGATAACTATTATTATAAGCAAACTCTACCAGTGGTAGATGGATTTCCCAACTACCTCCAAAATCTAATACCTATGCTCGAAGTAGATCATCTAAAACTTGAATTGTGCATTCAAACTATCCATCTAATTGGGGGTGATAAGCAGTGCTAAAACACAACTCTGTTCCCATTGCTAACTGAAAACTTTGCCAGAACCTGGAGACAAAACAGAAATCTCGGTTAGAAACAATGGACATGGGAGTCCTATGGAGCCTTAGGATCTCTTGAATATATAATCTGGCTAGAGTATCCATTGTGTCCGTCCTTCGGATAGGCAAGGAATGAGTTGACTTGGTTTAACGATTCACAATCACCCATATTACCTTATAACTTTTTCTGGTTTTTAGCAACCCTGCCATAAAATCTATAGTCATATGCTCCCATTTCCACTCAGACACTAGTAAAGGCTGTAATAATCCTATTAGCCTTTGATGTTCTGCTTTAACTTGTTGACAAATTAAGCACTTGCTGACGAAATCTGCCACATCTTTTTTTATTCTAGGCCAATAAAACTGTCGTTTCAAATCATGATACATCTTTGTACTTCCTGGACGTATTGCCAATCGGGAGTGATGAAATTCTCTCATGATATCACCCCGAACCAATAAAGTACAAAAATTCTCCCTTTATACTTCACTATACCATCATTACTTACAATCCATCCTGGCATCTTTGTTGATTCTCTCAGCCTCATTCGGACGCTTTCTATTTCTCCATCTGACCTTTGTGTTTCAATTACTCTACTTATCAGAATCGGCTGGGTAATTGAGGTACATAATATCGCTTGCTCACTTTCTTCCCTATATTCCAGGTCAAACTCACCTAATTTCTCTATCATGGCCCATTCTCTTGTAGTAACACTTGCTAACTCACATCGAGTCTTCCTGCTAAGGGCATCTACAACCGCATTGGCCTTACTTGGATGATATTGTAAGTAAAAATCATAGTCCCCCATATATTTCACCCATCTTTTTTGTCTTAAATTTAAGTCCTTTTGAGTGAAAATATACTTTAAATTTTTATGATCTGAAAACATCTCAAACTTTTCTCCATACAAGTAATGCCTCCAAATTTTTAGGGCAAAGACTATAGCTACCAACTCCAAAGTGTGTACTGGATGGTTTTGTTCGTGAGACTTCAGCTATCTTGACCCATAAGCAACTACTCTTCCATTCTGCATAAGTACACAACCCAAGCCTTCTGTAGAAGCATCATAATATACAGAGTATCCTAACTCTCTTTCTGGAATAATCAACACTGGGGCAGTGGTCAATCTCTCTTTAATTTCTCGGAAAGGTTTTTCACAGGCTTCATCCCATGTAAACTTGATTCCTTTTCAGGTTAATTTATTCAAAGAAGCGGTCAACTTGGAGAAATTCAACACAAATCTACAATAATATCCAGCTCATCCCAAGAAACTTTGGATTTCAGCCACTATTTTGAGTCTTGGCTAGCTCAGGTAGCTTTATTCTTGACTAGATCTATTGCCACATTTTTTGCAAAAATGACATGTCCCAAAAACTTCACCTCCTTAAGCCAAAATTTACACTTGATGAATTTAGCATATAACTGGTCATCCTTTAAAAGCTGTAACAATATTCTCAAGTGTTCTGCGTGTTCCTCCTTATTTTTAGAGTACACCAGTACATCATCAATGAATACCACCATGAACTTATCTAAATATTCTCGAAACACCTTATTCATCAAGACCATGAATACTGTAGGGGCATTAGTTAAACCAAATGGTAGCACCAGGAACTCACAATGCCCATATCTTGTTCGGAATTCCGTTTTAGGGATGTCTTCTTTTCTTATTCTTACTTGATGATAACTAGATCACAAATCAATCTTAGAATACATCGTTGCTCCTTTCAATTAATCGAATAAATCATCAATCCTCGGTAAAAGGGTTTTGATTCTTGATGGTAATTTGATTGAGATTACAGTAATCGATACACATCCTTAAAGTTCTATCATTTTTTGCTACAAACAACATTGGTGTGCCCCAAGGTGCAACACTCGGTCTAATGAGCCCCCTAGCCAAAAGTTCCTCTATCTGCTTCTTTAACTCCAACAATTCTGCCGGTGCTAATCTCTAAGGAGTTATAGAGATAGGTTTAGTGTCAGGTATTAAATCAATATGAAATTTCACTTCTCGCTCAGGTGGCAATCTAGTTACTTAGGATATTCATGGACCACTGGGTTTAACTCCTTCCTCACTAGTTCCATCCTCCTTGATTGCCAAATTGGCAACAAGACTACACAAATCTACCTGTCCTTGCCCATCTATGGTTGGTAAGGCCTCGGAGCTATAGCAGTCCAAAGAAAACCACACTTGCTTACCTTCTAGATTACACAAAGTTATTCGTCCTGTGTGGCAGTCAATCTTAGCTCGGTAGGCTGCTAGGTAATTCATTCCGAGAATAACATCAAAACTTTGCATCTCTATCACAATTAAGTAAAAAAATTGAATGATACTCCTGACCGTCCCAAGTGTTTCTAATCATCAGTTCACACCCTTTACATATTCTAGTTAAGGAAGAGTGGCCAGAAATGGGGGTCTCCACGCATAGTGGGGGTACTAATGGTTGCGTTTCGAGTCCTAGATTAAAATAAAAGTGGCAGAAATAAAAGAGTGGGATGCACCAGTATCAATAAGTATAGTGGTATAGGAAATATATACAAGAAAGGTACCTTGAGTTACTATCGGCTGGTTGGGGCTTCTGGTGGAGTGATCACATAAGCTCTTCCTTAGGTCTACACATTAGACGCTCCACCATTTATCTAACTTGATTGAGCCCTTTAGCGTTGCGGTTGTTGCACTGCTTATGTGGCCGAGGGTTGTTCATTTGGAATAACTGGCAGGAATCCTTCCCTACCTTATGGACAGTTCCTCTGAAAGTGACCCTGCTGGCCACAGTTGTAACAACTTTTAATGTTTCCATTGCTTCCATCATTGTTTGGAGTTGTCTATCCCACTTATCGTCTTGGGTATTCATAACTTTTGTGCCCAAGTTACCTGCAGTTGTAACAAAAAGCCTATCCTGAAGGTGACCTCATAGGAACCCTTGATTGTGGTGATGCCACTCTGGGTTGTGGTAGTGATGGTGATGGTAATAGTCCTTCTTTTGAGCTTTTCTTATTGGCAGTTCACAACGTAGAACCCGAATTCCTGTTCTACTGCCTTTCCAGGATATTCCTGGTCTCGGCCATGTCCCTATCTACTGTCATTGCTCGATTTATCAGGGCTTCATAACCATCGAGCCCAAGTGGAACTATCCGTCCTCGCAAGGCCAGCCGTAATCCTCATTTAAATCTTTTGCATTTGAGATGGGTTGTAGAGACAAGTTCCGGAGCATACTTAGACAGGTTTGAAAACTTTTTCTCATATTCCAACACTGTCATGGAGCCTTGGATCAGATTAGCAAATTCTTCCTTTTTTGCATCTCTCAGGGATTACAGGAAAAATGATCTCTGAATCTTTCCTTGAATTCTTCCCAAGTTAGACCTGTGGTTCCCCTAGAATTTTTTATACTATGCTACCAATTAGCCGCACGTCCCATTAGCTAGAAAGTAGTCAAATTGATTCTGGTTAAATGGTCAATTATCTCTATAGCTGTTAAGATTTTCTCACATTCTGTAAGAAATCAGTCAGCAACCTCAATGTTGGGGTAATCGTCATAGGTAGGAGACTTCAACCTTCAAAAATTTTCTAACATGTCTGGCTCTGCTTGGGGCTGGTTTGGGAGGTCTGCTCTTATTCCACCATTTGTCAATAGTTCAGCTAGCTGTTGCAATACCGCTCTCGCATTAACAAATGTCGTAGCCTGCGGAACCTCAGGTACCTGAGCATGCTCTTCCCCTCTCTCGGGATTTTCCTATTGAACTTTTAGATAAATTGTAGTCGCCACACTATGGTTTGATTCCTATTCTGGCGAGATGGGTGTATCATTAACAATAAGAGCTCCCCTACCTTTACCTCGGTCTCGACTTCAGCTTCTACCGCGGCCCCGAATCCCACGCGGTGGTATGTTAAAAATGCAACAGGTTATAATTTAATACCGAATTATCAATCAATATCTAATGGCACTTGTGATATAATGGTAAAATTCTAGAAAACATAGTTGTTTCATTTATAATTAAACTTCTTATATATACATATTACATTATATTAAAAGGGAAAGCAAGGTCTAAACCTATATACATTACAAAATTTCCCCAGAGTCCCTTCCCAAAATAACATACTTACCTCACAAAATAGCTAATAGGGGAAAAGAGATATATAATACAACAAAATTTCTCCCCTCCCATCCAACAACTACTAAGCAACTAATGTTACACTGTAGGAACCAACATTTTAGCTATTCTTACAAAATCTATGAATATGGCCTAGCTGACCACAGGAGTAACATCTTGGTGGACTGGGAGGGCCCCGTTGCTGCACATGCCCCAACTGTTGGCAATTGGGGCACACTTGAGGTCTATTCCCCGCACATGACATGGCATCCCCGGCACTTCCTTCTATTTCCCCCGCGTTAATGTACACCGTAGTTGGTATGGGTTGCAGGACAGCGTAAGGGGGTAAACTGATTTCAGTGGGATATGTGGGTCTAATATTCGTGGGTAGGTTAAACATAGCCTCCGGATTTATGTGTGTGAGCAGGTCATTGCTAGGCCAAATCATCTCCAAGGTTGGATTTACTCGATTAGGCTATCATTGATTAATAGGGTTGGCCATTTTCCTAAAAAAATAACGAAAGTCTAAATTAATCCCACGATCACATTTTATAAATAAATCATTTTAAAACACATTTTTACACAGAATCTTAAATATTTTCTGGCAATTTATTCACAATTTTCACATAAGGCATCTATTTCCCACGGTCTCTAGGGTTCTAAAACCTAGGCTCTGATACCATCCTGTCACGCCTCTAAAATCTTGAGATCCTGAGGGTGAGTTTAGAATGTAAAACTTAACGCACCCGGCTCATTATAGTCTCGCCATTTATCTTTTTAGAGCTCCTGACCATTTCATTTATTAATATAGATAATAGAATTGATTACTTTCATAATAAAACACACACCTAGTCTTGAATTAAAATTGGATAACATAAATCGTACTTACTTGTAAAGCGGTATTTCTATATACATCAAACTTTTGAAATCATTACACATAGAAACTATTCAATACGACTGTGAGATTTAACGGCTGTGCCGGCCCTTCTAGGTCTTGGGCTCTGTACCTGCAATACAATCTATAAGGACGTGAGCACCAAGCCACATGTGCTCACGATGTATAGAAATATACTTTTGATAATGCTTTTTAGGAATCACATAAAAACAACGAGTATAGCAGGAAATCACCAAATACGTCAGCACAAAGCAGGATAGGACAACATTAATTCCTAACTTTTATTTCTCTTATCAACCTTTCTTTATATTATTATTTTCTTTTCCTAAGGTGGGGAAGGATACTCTGTAAGACTGTCCCACAATCAAAATGGTAGTCCAAAACATCGCTAATTCATATAAATATACAGGTCGCGAAGCACCTCTGCGCCGTCATTTATAGATTTGAGTCTAAAGACCACGATGAGCCTTGCCATTTCGTCATCGTTGTGGATTACTAGTCCATGGGCACGATTACCCAACCTTGCGCAGGTTTAAGGTCTTTCTAAGGTCTTTCAACCTAAGGGTATCTCATGACCCTTCCTATTTTGTATAATATCCTCACTTTTCCCATAGTCAACATTTCCATAGGTTTTACTTTTCTCCTGTTAAAGTTTAGGAATAATGTTTGTGAACTTTTACAACCTTATACTTCCATTTCCATTACAATCCATTTATTTTTTTTAATTATTATCTGTTTCGCAGCAACACATAACATAACATATCATATCTTAGCATTGAATAGCAAATTAAAGAAAGACTAATCATAATTTTGGTGCCACCGAAGATTCAGTTATAAAGCTTAATATTAATTTAATAGCATATAAAATTTTAACTTCATTTATACCTCAAAAAAATATTATATATTTATAGATTATTATTTATAAAATTTAAGGGCCAAAAAGAGGAATAAAATCGGCCAACCCAGGGAGTTGCGGTTGCTGAGAAAATTTAGTTTGGTTTAAAAAAGTTAATATTTTTCTTTAAGAACGTGCCGAAATTATTTTCGTGGTTATTTTCTATCAAAGAAAATATTACAAAAAGTATAAATAATACATCAATTCCCTACCTCGTTCTTTGTTGGAAACCAAAAATTCGTCGTGTGCGTAAACTGGATTTCCTTTTCATAGTCGGACAGCGTAGGCATGTGAGGAACGAGTTTAGTTAGAAGACTTAGGAATTAATTTAGGTTTGGCTCCTAATCTCTCTCTCTCTTCTCTCTTCTTTTTTCTCTTCGATTTTCTGGTGTGTCATACGACACCATGCCACCCTCATATATATAGTGTTGTCTCATTACATATGGGGGATTCCAAGTAGTCTACTTGCCTAGGCTAACATCCCCCTCCCCCCCTATGATTATACTATTTATAGGGGGATTTTGCTGGCAAAGAGTAAACGGGGGAGCGTGGTTCCATTGCCACGTGTCCCACTTCCATTCATATATATATATTTTAGAGTTTACAAAATTAGGAATTAAGAGTTAAAATTTTTGGACCATTACAACTACACAAATCACAAAACATTAACTTTTAAACATTTATAAAAATTTATACAACTCCAAACACATTCTATTTTGACTTGTAGAAACAAAAAAAATAAAATAAAATGATAACAAGAGAGGAGATAAGAGATACAAAGAGATAGGAAAAGCCAATGTAACACAATGCTTCAAATTGCTTATAAGAAAATCCATAATAAAAAAACCAGGTGAACTGCTTCTTCTACACAAATTGTCTAAATAAGAATGACATATTCAATTTAAACATATTTTTCCTAATGACGACTTTAAGGAGTGTTCGGAAGCAACTTTTAGTATTTTTTTTATAAAAAATTGTTAGTTGTAATTTTTGGTATGCTTGGTAAAGTAAGTAATAATTTTTAGTAAATTTTTAACAATTTTTGAGTATTTGGTAAAATTTTTAGTAACTTTTGGTATTTTCAGCAACTTTTGGTAACTTTTAGTAATTTTTAGTAACTTTGGGTAACTTTTGAATTGAAAAATTACTGTAATAGAGTAGAAAAGTGATATAAGTTAGTGGTTTGCCAAATACTTAAAAATCAAAAGGTGGTAGTTTTTTTATTAAAAATTTTGCTACCAAACGCCCCTACGTGGTGACTTATTCAGTAAAAATAAATTTTGACTAACTTTTTTAGGGGTTGTTTGGTAACGTTATGATTTTTTTTTGTTTATGTTTATATGTTTATATTTTTTGTTTTTTATTTTTCTACTGTCGTTTTTTTTTTCTGAAATAAAAACTGAAACTACGTTTGGAAATACAATTTTGTTTACAATTTTTAATTTTTTATTTTCATAAAATTTTTAATTTTATAAGTTTTTAAAAAATTAATTGAATTTAATAAATATATTTCATATTATTTAATTTAATTATATTATTTATTAAAAACAATTGAATAAAAATATAAGTATTATATCATTTAATAGAGTAAATATAAAATATATTAGTTATAATTTAATTGTATTATTTACTAAAAATAATTGAATAAAATATATTTTATAACAAATAATTTAATTACAATATTTATTAAAAATAACTTGATAAAATATATTTCATATTAAATAAATTAATAAAATTAAATAATTTAATTGTATTATTTATTAAAAATAATTTAATAATATATATTTTCTATTAATTAAATTAACTAATTTAAGTTAATTATTTATTAGAAATAAATTATAATATATATTACATATTAACTTAATTTAATTATATTATTTATTAAAAATAATTTTATTTTAATAAAATATTTGAATAAGATAATTTATTTTAATATGGTGTAACAAAAGTGGACAAAATATTTGCAAAGGAAAAGAATAAAATGAAAACACCTTTTTCTTTATGTTTTTCTGTTTAAATTTTTTTTTTTTGAGAACAAAAATATATTAACAGATTTAACAAACATGTTTCTGTTACCAGTTTATAAAATTTTGAAAGATAAATAACAAATAAAAAATAAAAATATTACCAAACGGGACATTAACGATGACTTTGGGCGGTGACTTATCAAGCAAAAATAAATTTTGTCGACTTAGGGTGCATTTGGTGCACAAAAATTTGATGATAGTCTCTGAAACATCTGAAAATCTCTATTATATTTTTACGCATTCTTACCTTCTCAAAGTCTAGAAAAAGTTCAATACCTTTCAGAAAAAAGTCGATAATTAGAATTTGGTTAATCAAATAGCAAAAATTTTTTCGCCATTTTCACCATGGACTCCTAAACTACCGAATGACACCCACTTTGACAATTTTTTATGGAGTTATAGAAATCGTTCCAACAGATTGTAGAAACCGTTTTGATGGATTCGTGCTACCAACTTTCATTTAAACGGTTTCTACAATCTGTCTACAATCCGTTTGGATAAATAGTAGTGTAAAGAAATTAAGACTATTTAAATTTTGAATCTGTTCAAATGGAAATATAATCCGTCGGAACGGAATCTTACTGTTTATCTCCAAACAACACGGATTGAGTTATGTGCACCAAACATAAAAAGTTTTTCAAATTATATTTTATTTCATTTTATCTCACTTTTTATCACTACAAACACACCATATTCACGGAATTAAGAGTTCTAAACGAGGTGTATGGACAAATCCTCTAGACTCAACCAAAGGACACAATAGTCAAAAGTAGAAAGTCGTGGCCTTTATTGGAAGCCTGCTATGTCAGACCATGGCAGGGACTTTTTTGCTTCGTTCACTTCCGGGCGTCACACAGCACAGCGACGGGCATCGAAATCGAAAGCTGTTCCCACGATAAAAAGAGAAGATATAAATGCATAAGCCCGTATATTTAGAGAGGTTGAGTGGGATAGTTTGGAAGGAGGAATAAAAGTTAGGGTTCATGTTGGTGAACTTTGTTGTGTTGAATTGTCTCTGATTCTCTTAACAGTTTCCTTCTAGAAGTCAAATGGATGATCGCTCCGATTCCTCTCGTCTTGTCGCTCCTTCTCCGATCACCGACCACAACGAGATCGACCTCGAAGCTGGAGCCGGGGAACAAATTCAATGTCGAATTTGCCTCGAAACTGATGGTAATTCAATTTAATTTCGTTCACTCTTATTTAGGTTCTTCTAATTGACATCGTTTCCATGAAATTCTCTAAATTTTTATTTTTATTTTGTTTTATTATTTTGGCAATTTGGTGAAAATTGAAGACGAGGAAATCAGTTCATTAAGAATCTCGTTTCAGTCAGCACTGCGATTAGTTCATTTCTCAGTATGAATGCTTTATAGCTCCCATACAGTTATCAGTAAATTCTCCGAATTGCGGATGTCATGTGAATTATACCGTGGTATTTGTTCAAGAAAGTTGGGGGATATAATGTCAATATTGCAATGTTACATTATTTCTCAGAGTTAGAAATTGGTTGGTTCTTTCAAAAAGTAGAATGAAACAAGTCACTTTTTAAGTGTCAAGATTGCAATTTCATTTTGTTGTTACATATTAAAACGATGTTGGTTTACTTTGCAATGTCAATGTTATGTAGGTCTTATAACTTATTGGGTGTCAATTCTAGCAATAGTGATTTTAATTACATAAAGTTGTAGTCTGGGATTTGATTACTATACTGGTAGAAAATTTTGGTCGACCACTTTCTTTAGGCTGATTTAACATGCTAAGTTTCTTTTGCCTCAGGTAGGGATTTTATTGCACCTTGCAAGTGCAAAGGGACATCAAAATATGTTCACCGGGAATGTCTTGATCATTGGCGAGCTGTGAGGGTAATTATCATCTTGTGTTGTTTCACAATAAAATGGCCTTATCATGGTCTACTGTTCTTAGTGATTGTTGTAGCTATTTTAAGTAATTTTTCTCTATGATGTATTCGTACATAACTTAATAGTACAAATCACCTACCCCTACTTGGATGGCATGGAACACTTGTTATACTGAATAGTTTCTCCCTTAAATGATATTTGCATTAGTTTTAACACAAAAAAATGGATAAATCACTTCACCACTTACAAGTAAGAATTCAGTACACATGTTCTCAAAAATATTGAAGGAACAATAAGGGTTTATGTTGAATAGATAACAAAAATGGCAAAAAGCTTGCAAGGTAAATCTGAAAACTATGTAAGAAAATATTGTATGGATTATTTCTCCCTGGTGTTGCTTTTCTTACCTTGTTTGGAATTTAATGTCTATATTGTTTTTGGTTTCCTTCTTTTCAATATTTTACATAGACTATCTAATGTCAAATTATGCTTCATCTGATTAAACCCATTTTGGCTGAATATGTGACCGCCTCGAAATAACACGATAATTATCCTCCCAAATGCAGGAGTGTGCGGTGTAGTTTTACTCAATGAGACCGAGATTGAATCCTTAGGGAACCGATGTGAATTGAATGCTACGGTTTTTCTAAGTTAAACTTTTCACTGATTTTTTAATAAAACAGAAAAATTAAATGGATTAGGTTGAAGGTGAGGTGATTGATTTAACTACCTAACGATTAAATTTAAATGCAACTAGGAAAATAAACTAAAACTTGGAACTCTAAATTTGTTCTATTTTGCCCTCACCAGTAACAACATATGAAATTAAATCCTAATGCAAGCAATGAGTACGGGAAAAAAAACAAATTCTAAGTATCAAGGTATTAAAATTCTTAATTCGGCCCACAAAGCTAGGTGGATCTCTTGTCCTAGCAATGGATGTGTTACAAGTCCTCAGTTTGAAATTTACATTTAGGAAAAATAAACCGGAAAATATTTTCGTGAAAACCTAATTCCCAAGACAATTTTAGGATCACGTTGAGGATCAGAAAATCAGAAAATATTCTTTTAATATGTCTTTGTCTAAATCCTTTTTCTTTTATTCCCAAAATATTTTTGGAAGTTTTAATCACATGATCTTATCAGGGATTTCGAGGACATATAATCAAGAACACAAGTTTTTGAAGGTTTCGGAAACAAATGAAACTAGGGTTTAGAAACCCTAACATGCAAGTTTTACGTTGCATGCTAGGTTTTGATCACATCCATGCAAGAAACAAGATTCCACCTATCATTGATAGGTTGAATCAAGATTAAGGATTTACGCTACCATAGCAATTAAATAAAGACGGGGAATAAATGTAAAAGAAGATAGAACAAACTTCATTGCAGTGAAATAAAAGCTTCAAGTTGTATTGAAAGCTTCAAATAATTCTTGAATCCAAAAACTTGAATGCAAAACTCAAAAGAAGCTCTCTAAAGACCCTAAGAACTCTGAAAAAGAAGAACTAAAAAAATAAAAGCAGTTTTCCCCAGTTTGTGCACAAGTTTGATATTTATATAATGCAGGAAAACCCTAAAAATAATTTCTGGCGGAGTCATAGCGTCCGGATGGGAATGCTTAGTGCCCTCTTCTAGATGCTAGGTTCTTCTTTGGCATTTTTCACCTCTTTATCGGCCTTTATCCATCCTTTTCCATTTATGATTGTTTCCAGCAATATTTTTTAGCGTTTTCTGTAAAAATCTACACAAAAGAACAAACTTTTATGAGTAAACGCAAGATTAAACTAAACTACATGGATTATAATGAGAATTGCAGATAATAGCAATGGAAATTAGGGTTTATGATGACCCATTTCAAGTGTAATCAATATGCATATAGAGCCACTCATGTATTGAATTGTGATTTCTACAGGCTTGCACAATTTGAGCTGCTTATTTGATTACAATTGGCTTTAGTGTTGTCATGTAAGCCTTTATACACATTTTGGTTAAGGTAGTTTTTTTTTTTTTTTTTTAGGGCGAGTCTTGGTGCAACATTGAGGTTGCTTTTTTGCGAGGTTATGGGTTTAATACTTGAAAATAGTTTCTCCAGTTACCTTGGGTAATACTGGATAGACTGCCCTTCCATAGACCTTGCATAGGTAGTAACATTGTGCATTGGCTGCCCTATAAATAGTAATTTCTAGATTAAAATCTCCATCATTTTAACCAATTTATGAAATGGTGTACCTTCAAAAAATACATAGATAAACACAAGATCTATCCTATGAATTTGATGATACCTTAATATGATACTTCGGAATGTTTAACACAAAACAAAAATATGTAGAATATAATATGAGTTGATATTATAAAATTCAATTCACAATAACTTAAGAATTCTATAGGTTAGCTATTGGAGGTTATGTTGGGTGCCTTCCAGCATGATACTACTCGTTTATGTTCATATAAACATGTATTTCTACATTGTACCTGTGATTTTTTTTTTATTTTTTATTTTTGGTGGAGATTTTGCTCTGTCACTTGTGCAGTTAAAAGGAATTTTGTTTTTGTGAGTTTCCTTACTAGGACTTTGCCGTATGATGTGTTATGACAAAGTACATATTCTCAATGTTAACAGAACTTCTCAATATCTAAGGCATGATTCATGAAGCAAGATATTGTAGATAAAGTTTGTGAGGATTAAGTGTTGATCCTTCTTTTTGATTCAATGATCCCTCATTTAGAAACAGTAACTGTAAAACCTCAATTTTTTTTTTTGGGGTGGGGGTAACGGTATGTACAATTAGGTCTTTGCCTGAGCTCAAAAGGCATACTCATCTGTTTACTCCTTAAGCAAATTACACAACAAGAAGTAGAGTAATTATGAATTTACATAATAGTGTTGTGGCTATGCATGAGGAGCATCTATGACATCTTTGCATTTTTGTGTCATTAAAGTATTAAGAATTAAGTTTGAATTTATATTCAGCAAAATGTTTTCAAAGACATAGGAGTAGTTTTGAGTTTTGACTCTTCATGAACTTCAAATTCATCTAACCATATACTAAGCATCATTCTGGCATCACGTCCAGAACAAGAGGTGAGCTTTTATTTGAAACAAATAAATGTTGTGTGTATGAGGGGAATGCTCGTTGAGAAGTGTGCCATAAGTGATTAGTTTGGGACGTAGAAGACAATCACGTACTATGCACTTTTTGAGCTACCCAATAGGGTGAGGAAGAAACAAACAACCAAAAGAGAGAAGGGGAGAGAAGCTCTGGATAGGTGAATGGCGTTAGTACTATGTAGTAAATGAGGCTAATCCTTGGTATTTATAGTGCGTGCCCTAGGTCCATGTGGTGAGTTGGCTGGCTAAGGGATTGAGGTTGATCGAATGGAGTGGGATATTTTGGAAGAGTTGAAGAAGGTTAGTCATGATAGGGCGACTCTTGTGAGCCATTCTGTCATTTAGGGTCTTTCTTTGGCCCATTTGTTGGTTCTAGCTCCTTATTGATGAGGCTATTGGCCAAATTTTTTTTAGGGGGGGTTCGGGTGTCTCCCTCTTGCGGTTGGTAGTTGGGAGCATTAACTGCTTATCAGGGTTATTAAGTACAAATTTGAGTTTCTCTCTTTCTTAGATGGCCAAAGTATGGCCCCTTGGGCAAGGTGCTCTATAAGTCGGTAGGCCCTAGTTCTAACCTCCTTTGTCTTCATATGTGGTCCCAAGTGCATCCTTGCTTGTTGGAGGGGAACTTCTTCAAAGGAACGAGGTGGCTTACGGTGGAACGCTCATCTCATTGCTCGTGTTTGAGTGAGGGAATCATTCCTTAGTAGGGGAAGCAAGCTCCCTAGGTAGCTTGTTCATAGGCGGGCTCCTTGAGTGGCTTGGTTCTAGATGAGTCACCTGTATCTTGGGAACCTATCGGCACTTGAAGGAATCCAACCCAAGTGTCGCCTCATGAGTTTGACTCACAATTGGTGGAGATTGTGCCATGTTGAGGAGAGAGGGGGTACCTACAAAGGTTTTACAATCCCTTCTAGAAAATAGAAGAATCGTTGCAAGTTTAAAATTTGGGATGGGACTGTTACACTATCCATTTTGAAGGTCTTGATAATTTTCAATGTGAAGATATGGCCCATATGGGAGTCAACCTGTTATGCTTGACCATTTGAGCACTTAGGACCTATTGTGCCTAATCTCAAGGCATGAATGCTAAAACCTTTTAAATTAGTGGCATGTCCAAATAAAAATTGCTAATATAAGGAATGCTCTTGTTGGTGGTTGTTGAGAGAAAACAAACGAATGTAAATAATAAAGTTCTCATTTTCCT